>OX235272.1:92605667-92636451 GCA_944472155.2 Trichobilharzia szidati
GCTCATCATTCTGTTTATGCACTAACCAGACTTCGTTTTTTCGTGTATGCAGAAGATTGGCAACAACAATATTGGAATGATTCACTTGTAATGACTTCTTGGCTTTTATCAATAATTGTTCGTTATCTGTTTCTAGCTAAAGTGAAAAGTAATGTGGAATATATTAATATATGCTATCATTATTATTACTATTATTGTCCTACAATAGTATGAGAAAATATGCTGTTTTTAATGTTAGGCATTCAGTGGTAGTTATCAGGGGAATCATAAGCACTCTCCCATCTTGATTTCCTTTCGAATCAGATGTTTGAAATAATGGATACTGGATTTAAGTTTCAATAGAAACACAATTATATAAAAGTAGTTGAAAATGCGTCGTTGGTGCAGGGGTAGAGTGTTCACCAACTACGCCTCATGTGGTCTGGGATTCGATCCTCTGGTCGACGTACTCTTAAAACCTCACTTAGCCGATAAAAAGGCCGGTGAAGAAGGGATGCTGGTTGTGGGGATAGCAACTGCATCCCGTAGTGTATAAACCTCACTGCTACTGGAGCTTTGAAACTGTATGTTCCAATAGAAATGCAAACGAATAAAACAAAGAAAGTTGATAATTCTTAAGAAGAATGAAACAATTGGCCCAGATTTCGTTGATAACAGATAAAATCAGATGCTTGGTTTGATTTCAACGTGTGGATCTTATCATGGACGGATATCAGACAGAGGATCGATGAAAAGAAGTGTTCCACCTTAGCTAAGCGCTACTTATAACATTGTACCCACATGACGTCATCAGAGATTGATTCTAGAAGCTTCAAGTTAGAAAGTGAGGGGACATTGTTGTTCAATAACTTAGAATTCATCGGCTACTGGATTCCATTTACATTCTGTAATATACTCAGTTCCTATGATTAGTTTGAATAAACCCAGTGCTTCGACGATGTCTGGGGATTTAGCCTGAAGTAATTTGGTGGATAGTGACTAGCAGTGGAGCCCAGGATACGCATTTCGTCCTATTTGAGACTTGTCATCTGGATGTACCTGCATTCCCCCAGTGAGTGATACTATTCCCAGTAGTGTCCATGGTTTCAAAAGTCCAAGCGTTAACCACTAGACCATTGCGTCACGACAGCCACAACCACCAGAATGAATATACTTATAGGATACAAGGAACTACTTTTATTTCACAGTTTTCCTTCGATTGTTAAATTGTTATAAGTGTAGATGCATAACTCAATGGTCATTTAATAAGAAGAAGAAGTAGGCATACAAGATAGGTCAATACTTAAATTATTATGACCCTATTCAGGTAGGTGGTTACCTGGGGTTTTAGTGGGAAGTTGTGACCAGTAGATTGCAGCAGGTCAGGTGTGAGGACAAATACTCGCCATAGGGGACACTGGTTAGTAGTCGCGCTATGCTGTGAATTGGCAGAGGGTGGAATTCATGGACTGGCCATTGGATCGGGTCCCGGTAGCGTAATGGTCTAAGAGGTCGCTTTGTAATCAGAAAGCCCTGGGTTCGAAACCCGTGGTGCGGGTGCGTACTGCTGAGGAGTCCCAAACTAGGATGGAGGAAACAGCTATCCAGTACTCCCAGGTGGTTTACCAATGGTTCTCTAACTAATGTCAGCTCATGATGAAACCCTTCAACCAATCAAAGAAAATCCCTATAAAACCAATACTTGAATATTACCACAGTATTTGCCTAATTGCTTTTCAGTACGATGATGACATAGTCATGCTCAGAAAAGAAAGACTAATGATAAGTTCATGATTATTGAAAAGAATCTTATATGAAGGAAGAATGGCTATCTGAGGAAGTTCATAATGAAGTATGTAAAAGAATGAACATTCAGATTTAAGCGTATAACAGTTGATTAGCGACCAGTTTATATCTACTGTGCATACGAAAAGAAAGAATTATCGAATCTACTTCAAAATAAGGAATGCCCATTAATTCAGTTTAAATTAGATAAGTATCCTAGTCACGTTAGCTCCATGCAATTCACATACACTTGAGGGTAACAAGTACGTAGGAAGGACTAAGAAGAGTATCTATGCGATTTTTTTTGAGCACATTCATAAATAACACTGTTGGTATAAAATGTAGGAGGGTATTTGTAAGTACAATAGCTAGACACCTAATTGACACAGGACATACAGTTGTAATCAATCAACTCTTCAAAATGATGAATATTACGGAGAGAAGCTTTGGTCACTTCTTTTTGAAGACATCATTACTATCAATCGAAACCATGATGACCATCACACTACCCTGGAAACTGGATGGTTTATTTTTGTCTTGGATAACAATCTTTGCGTAGTTGTTAATTTCACTCATTGAGTTAGAATTTTTATCAAACTGTTAGTCTGCACCAAAGAGAGGACTAGACGCATCACACTAGTTACTAGTGTCAAATCAAAATATCCAGTACAGTCCTACAGGAGGTCAATCGCGAGCCTGAATAGCTCAGTGGTAACGTCTCTGACTGCAGCACTGGGTGACGCGGGTTCGAATCTCAGAAGGGACATCAGTTCCTTCAAGGTTGCAGATACGCCTTGCTGATGAGTGCCAACTAGAACGAAACCTAGGTCCAAGGCTTCCTGCCGATTGCCTCCAACCATCTAAGCTGTTAGCTTACTGAATTGTTCGTTTACGTCATATTAGAAATAACAACAGATTGAGCAGCGAAGAAATATGCATTCCTTTTCAATTAGTTCCTCATCATCGGCTCTGTCTACACTAATATATAGTTGCTTTTTTACATCAAAAGGTTTTACCAATCAAGTGGTTATTTTAGTTAATCAGTTTTAGGTATACCTAGGCGGAGGGTGAAATCAAGAGGTTAAAGGTCATCAAAACAAATAATTAATAGATGTTAGTAGCAAGATATCTAAGTTTTCCAGGAGGGGTGGAAATTAATTACGGAATTCAAGATAGGTTGATTCTTAGGCGTTAGCAACAAGTTATTACATAATCAAGAAATTTGTAAAATAGCAATGATGACTAAGAAGAATAGGATGACTCAGAAGAGTTACGTAAAATACAAACAAGTTAGTGGAATTAGCTAGAATTGTAAAAATTATAAAAATTAAAAAAGTCAAAAGATAGTTACAAGGGGAGGGGAAACTGTTTTAAAAAACTTAATACATATTATGTAGTTGACCATGGCAAAGAAAGGGGCTGTACAAATTTCTTTTGAACACTCACGAATTTAGCTTGTTCAGATGGATTCTGATTGCCTCTGCTCTATGTAAAGTCGTACTTGTAGACGATGCGAGCAGTTGTTTGAAATACGATAAATAACTTTAAAAGCTTTTACTTTCTTGTAACTATCTTTTGACTTTGTTAATTTTTACAATGTTTACAATTCTAGCTAATTCCACTAACTTGTTTGTATTTTACGTAACTCTTCTGAGTCATCCTATTCTTCTTAGTCATCATTGCTATCTTACAAATTTCTTTATTATATCATAACTTGTTGCTAACGCCTAAGAATCAACCTATCTTGAATTCCGTAATTAATTTCCACCCCTCCAGGAAAACTTAGATATCTTGCTACTAACATCTATTGGTTATTTGTTTCGATGACCTTTAACCTCTTGATTTCACCCTCCGCCTAGGTATACTTAAAACTGATTGACTAAAATAACCACTTGATTGGTAAAAAATTTTGAACAACACATTTAAGCGAACAATAATTGTTTTCAATTCGATCTCATCAGACTTAACTGTAATATACATGATAATAAAGATTTTCTTGTATTTCCCAATGAATGAAAAATAAAACGGTATTGTTTTTACTGACGTTTCGCTATTTAATGTGTTGTCTTAAATTTTACTTTGGGAATATTTAATATATTGAAAAAATTTCGATGTAAAAAACTATATATCAGTGTAGAGCTAGCCAGCCGATGATGAGGAGCTAATTGAAAAGAAATGCGCATTTCTTAGCTGCTCAATCTGTTGTTTTCTTCTAAATACGTCATATTAGTTTAACCTTCACTTCACCTTCATATCTCCTCACTCCTTCCTCTCCTTCTCTTAACTGTCGAACTTTTCATCATCTTTTGTGATAACAAACTCTGGTCATAAGGGTGTTGACTATCTTGTATTAGTAGAGCCCTACAAGAAGTCAGTCGGCAAGCCTAAATAGCTCAGTGGTAACGGCTCTAACTGCAGTACTGGGTGGCACGGGTTCGAATCCCAGAAGGGACATTAGCTCCCTCCACATTGCAGATACACCTTGCTGAGTGCCAATAAACACGAAACCTACGTCCATGGCTTCTTACCGATCGCCTCCAAACAACCAACAGTAGTTCAGAGTGGATTATGATGGCGAGCCAACTAGTGGGCATGGTGGCTGGATTACGCACATAACTGATAGGATTCAGTATGCACCACCACCAAATGACTACAGTGATGATATCAGTTACTGCCTATTGTCTAACTAAAGTGTGTATTCACACCTCTGGGTTGAAATTTTGAAAAAAAATATTTATAATAACTTATACCATTTTCAGGCTGTCAGCAGCTGAAGAAAGTTGTGAAATAAAAAAAGAACTTTTTTTTATCCTGCGAATAGATTCGTTTTTGCATTTATTCTAACTTTTGATCACTTCGCCATATGGCGACGTCACAAACCTACGATAGTCCTGGTCTATCAAACTGATCAGTGGTTAATGGATGGAATTGGATAGCACTGACATCATATTGCAAAACAACATAATTAATTAGTACTCATGTATTATTGATTTACAACCCACCCTTGAACATTGTGCGTACATTCTATGCACTCAGGCTTATATTTGTTTTCGTCAAACGAGGAAACATCAGCTTACTGAAGGCTTTCACTCAGCCCACATCATTCAGTCTCTCTGATTCCAGCGGATAATATGTTTACTTTCTTATTTGTTTTCTGTGCGGTTGAAGTTTCTGTAGCCATCGGATTGATTTTCCGAGGATAGGGTCACTAGCTCCACGTCCAGTCTTCCCTCATTTTCCCGGCTTAGGACGGGTTAGTGAACTAGGCGACGTTGAAGCTTCATGTTTCATTGGGAACCTAAGGGAATAATGGTTATATTGACTTACGACCCAGCGATTGAATAACACTATTCTCCCTAACCCGGTAACGAGAAAGTCCTGGGATCAATCTCTAAGATGAGTTCGTGGATGTATACTACCGGAAACTCATGAGTTAGGGCGAATCGGTTATTTTACTGCTTTTTGTTTCCCAATTATACTGTAATAGACATCAGTCCATAACGAATTTTACCGTGGAATAGCGTTAGAACGAAACTACTACTATTAATAATAATGGTAGTGTTGTGTCATCTAACGTAAGAGATATACTATCAAGTGTTAGTTTGCAGGGACTTGATTGGTTACAGGTTCGATCACGCGTTGACACCATTTAGAGAACCACTGGAGAGTTCAGGAGTACTGGACACCTGTTTCATTCTAACTTGAAACTCTTCAGAAGCACGCAAACTGGCAGAATTTGGAATTCATAGGCCATTGGATAGGGTCCCACTGGTTGAATGGTCTACGATCTCGTCTTTTGAACGGAATGTCCTGGGTTCTAACCCCTGCGGATGTGTACAGTGAAGAGTTCCAAATAGGGACGAAACAGCTGTCCAACAATTCTTGTTGGTTTTCAATGGTTCTCTAAGGGACGTCAACTCGTGAACAAACCTGTAAGAGATATATGTCAACAGAAATCGAATGATTTAGTCTAGTGGTGGTAGAATGCTCGCCAACCATGCGCACATGGAGTCGAAGGGGTCGATTTTCGACCAACTCACTCCTAACCCCCACACCTAGTTTACTAGCTGACAGTAAAGTCCAGAAAAGAGGGAAGGTTGGACATGAGGCTAGCACCTTAATCGTGTAATAAAAACACGACAGCTAAGGAAAGTTCAAGCTGCTGAGCCTGAATCCATATGTTCCACTCGGAGCTCAACTAATAAAAAAACCGATAAATAAATAAGGGAAAATCACAATTATTATTATTACTATTATTATTATTACTGTACTTACTTTAAAACTTATCACATAAGAATTAGGTGCCCATAATGTATTGATTAGCTTCATAAGTTTCGGTACTGGTTTAAGCGTTAAATTCAAATTTTCTACCGCTTGTATTGATTTGTCATCATCATCATCAGTATTTTGATGAATACTTTTTGATTTTGTTTGTATTTTATGCTCTGGACGTTCATTATTTGAAAGATAATAATCAGAGACAGCAGCAGATAAATAAAAGCATAAATAAACTTTTCTTTTATGGTAAAAATTTTCAGCTAGCCTGTTTAACTCTTTAGCTAGATATCGTAGTTCAATTAAATAGTCTTCAACAGTTTCAAATTCTAGTAGGAATAGATATTGACCTGTGTGTGTGTGCACCAGAAAAGATTATAGCGGTACAAAAGAGAAAAGGAGTAAGAAGAGAAAGTAGAAATGTGTGAGTATATTAATAACAATACAAATATGTATAATGAAAAAATGCAGCTATCTCCAGTTTTACTTGCTAATGAGTGAGACTTACCAACTGGTATTCTGATGTGATAGGTGGTTTATTGATTTTATTACTATTCCCCTGGGTTCCAAGTGGTACTTAGGACTTCACGAATACACATCAATTTCATCCAAATTCTCTACAGGATTGTCCGTAAGCTTTCATCTCTTCTCCACACAATCCCCACCAGTATCAACCTCAAATGCCGAACTCATGATTTTTCGTTCGAATTCCACCCGAACGCCTGGAGCGTAATGTCACTGAACAGTCTACTCATCGCATATCCAATTCATCTCCATTTTTTCCGAAATATTTGTTGGGGCCTTGCCTTCCGAATTCCCTTGTTGCTTGTTATTTTTGGAGAAGGCAGCTGTTGGTATTAGATGGTTGGAGGCAATCGGAAGGAAGCCTTGCACCTAGGTTTCATGCTAGTCGGTACTCATCAGCAATACGTATCTGCAACCTCGAAGGAACTCATGTCCCACCCCTCTGAGATTCAAACCCGCGTCACCCAGTGAGTGCTGCAGTCAGAGACGTTACCACTGAACTATTCAGCCTCGTGATTGACCTCCTGTTGGACTGTATTTTTGGATATTTTTGATTGGACACTAGTCAGTAACTAGTGTAATGTGTCTAGTCCTATCTTCGGGTGCGCACCTAGGTCCAAGGCTTCCTACCGATTGCTTCCAACCATCTAATACCAACAATTCACAGTGCACCGTCACGGCGAGCCTTCTAGCATGAGGGCCACACTGCAATTTTGACTGATAGAATTCAGTCTGCACCGAAGATAGGACTAGATACATTACACTAGTTACTGACTAGTGTCCACTCACAAAAAAGGCAGCTATTGATCGAAGTCTCTAGTAGTCAGTTCAAAATGCTTTGCATGACGAGCACACCACATCTCTGAGGCATACAGAAGTACTCACTGACATGACAATGGTGCTGAAAATCCGAATCTTTGTTATTTATGCTTCATTCATTAGATTCCCACACTGATTTCCGATTATTAATGAGGGTCTTTCTTGCCTTTCCGATCATGGATTTGATATCCTCAATCATACCCGTTTGTAGTTGAAACGATGCTACCTAACTAAATAATTACAAGAAATGACTTCTTTCAAATTTCTCACACGGATAGTGGTCGATGGATGTACTCATTGAAAAATGTCACTAGTGATAAGATCCTTATAAGTCAGCATCATTCGACAGCAGTATATCTACCTCAAGTCAAGTTAATATGCGCTTTATTCAAGTAATCAGAAGCTTCATAGTCAAACAAAAATCAATGTCATCCTCAAAAATGGGACCAAAAGTTGATTAAAAAGCTCACGTCTTAACTCAAATGGCGGATCGCCAGACAGATAGATAGACAGATAGATAGAGAGATCAAGAGTCACTGTTTGTAGCTGTAAAGATAGCAGGTTTATATTTCAACTATTTGGTTCTCTATAAAAGACTTTTTATAAATGATGTGAACTAGCTATAGTTAGAAATGAATCCTTCCGCTCTGAAGTGAAACTATTCCACACACCAAGCCTCTAACGAAATTCTCAACTGACATTGAAAATATTGATTTAAATGTTGCTAAAAGACTCTGTTCTAAAGTAAGTAAGTTAGAAAAATCCTTCTATCTGATATAATTTCATCAAACATGAGATCCTAATGCATTATGCATCGATGGTTGAACACCCCTTCCAATCATGCAGGAGGTCAGGATTCCATTCTCGGCCTGCGTGCACCTAAATCTAACCTATTTCCTAGCTCGCAGTAGACTTGGAATAGAGGGAAGGTCAAGCTTGAGGCTGGTAACCCCTAAAATCACCACCACCACAACCACCACCGCCATTTCAAAGCCTGAAACCCTTGGTTCCACTCGGAACACAAAACCATCGGAAAATAACTACAACTCACTGTACACATTGTATTCATTGAATATAGGAAGAAGACATTTTGAAGCGTTCTCTGTAACTTGTAATTTATTCTCTTGTGTATTTACTGTAAACCAATGAAATACTTCAAAATCATGCGGATCGATCCAATCATATGGTGGTTCCTGTTCTTTTTGTTGTTCTCGTTCTTTTTGCTTCTGGTGATGATGGCGCTTTCGATTGAAACGATGCATAAATGGTAATAAAGAGCCTTTACGATAAAAATATACCACAGCATAATTTGAACGTAAAAAGTATTCTGCAGAAAGTGCACCTCTTAAACCTGTGCTATAAAAATAGTAAAGAGAAAACATTAAAAAGTTGATTAAATTTAATAGAACAAATCTTAAATTTTGTAAATTTCTGGTTTTTTTTAAGGATTTTGTTTGTTTAATTGATTGGAGGATTTCTTGATGAGCTGACATCAGTTAGAGAACCATTGGGAAACTTGCAGGCAGTACTGGACAGCTGTTTCGTTCGAACCCCGGTTGGTGCGTTCTGGTGAAGAGTCCCAAACTAGGAAAAACAGCTGTCAGCTCATGATGAAATCCTCCAACAAATCTTAAATCTTTTCATAGTTTAGATTTATGCTTATCAATCTTAGATTCACAAGAAAGAACCCTGTTATTTTAACTCTTTTTTTCTCTTTATCATATCGCCCAATTAATACCATTATTCATCCTTTGAGTATTAAGTGGTACATTGAGATTCAGTAGCACAATTTCATTTCACCCTATTCTCTGAAGTTTTTCATGAATGGATCCATGACTGCCAATGAGCTTTCATTTCCTCCTCACATGACCGCCTCCATATCATGCTCGAAGTGATGTCCAACTCTTCGTTTCTCATTCCTATCCCACTCCAGAACCTGGCACATGATGGAACTCAATGCATGTCCAATCCATCCCCATTTCTTTGTGAATATTTGTAAGGGAGTCGCTTCTTAGATGGTTCGCTGACCGTAAGAATCCAATGTTATTTATCCTTTCTAACCACCTATCTGGTGTTTAGTATTTAGAGAAGAGAGGTGCTGGTGAAAGTATGCAGTAGACCATTAGTAGTGTTGAAAATTAGCATGTTGATGGCTAAATTAAACTTTAATCACTAAAGGAATATGACTGTACCAATGATCTTGGAACACTCAGTGAGCAGGTTTCTGAAAATAGGTAAATGCCATTTTAATTATGAGATAATAAAATACGCTTAATGAAGTAAGTATTATGACGTTAAACGGGATATCTGGTAAGTTTTACGTTAAGTTTGGAGGAGAGGTTAAGTTAAGGTTTAGGCTAAGAACAAGTTAGGGTGTTAAGCCAACCTAATAAGACAGATATTAGAGTTGGTTCGAGTTAGATTAGGTTTAGTTTGGGGATAGTGTCGCATTAGGGTTAGGATGAGAAGACTTAGATGAATGCATGTAAAGAATGTGGTCTAATTACTCTATTGGCACTCCAGTGCACAACTGGGTGGTATCATTGTCATGTGTGGAACGAAGGTATCTTGTACAACTGTTTCATGCCTTTTATTCACTATTTCCACATAAACAGATGTAATTTATCCGCAAAAGCAGTCTTTTTTCAAGTGATTGGTGCGTCGCACTCCCTCGGAGCTTAAAGTTTAACTTTGTCATTTTGTTTCTCGCAATGTAGGCTTTTGAAATGATATCACAGTAAGTAGGAAACTATTGTCTTGATTCCCCTACTCATTCTGGCTTTGAAATCTTCATTAATTCTTTTTTTCTCTCTCTAAACAAGCAGTAAATTGATGATATGCAGCTGAAAGTAATCGTAAAAAATCTCTGAACTTAAATTTTCTTCGTGTTTCGTACTCGAATGATGAGTTGACTGATGTGCCCTCAGAGATTCGAACCGGCTTCATCCAATACCCTGGTTGTAGACGCTAACAGAGAGCTATTCGAGTTTTTTGCCTCATACCATGTTATGCGTTATCGCTTTCAACTACCCTGGCCCCCTCTTTGTTTAACATTTATAAGGTCCTTCTCCATTTTTATATTAAGGATAGCTTTCACAAAGGTTTGGATATGCATTCTATCAGATAGCATTCATGTTCTTTTTATCTACCACTGGAAATATGTTGGGGAATATATGAGTTCCATTCAATTCTCAGTCGTCACATTGACACACGTAAATACAAATGAAGCAGGTAAATTAGGTTCATAATTTTCAAATCGAGTGAAATGTATTTCTTGGTGAGAATTTTGAAAGAGTAAGCTGCTGTTGTCAGTTATGAAAAAAATTCGACTAGTGCGGTATTTTACATCCAGTTTCATTTATTCAAGTTTTTGGGTTTTCAACTGATTTCAATTTCAACTTTGTTATGAACTGAATCAGTTAGAGAATTATTAAAAATCCAGGAGCATTGAACAGTTATTTCTTCCTAGCTTGGGACCCTTCATCAGTGCGCGCCCACGACGCCAACAGGAGACGCGAACCTTAGACTTTCAAGTTACGAGACCAGCCTATTGACCCATAGACAATTTAGGTTTAACTCCTGTCGTCAACCAATATTAACGATAAACATTCGGTTCACACCTGTCCCTATCGATTACGACATTTTTCAGTAGAACTTCAGATGATCTATTCTGAAAACTAATAATAATAAGCAGGAGATTCGTCTTTAGACTTTTAGATTTCGTAGGGGATTCAATTAATTTCGGTGGAAAATTTCGTCAAGATGATTCCTAGTGTAGGACGAAACAGACGTTCAGTGCTGCTTGTCTTGCAATGGTTCTCTAACTGATTTTCACTTGAGACGAAATCTATATTGGGATTATATTTATGTATATATAAACTGGTTGGTTAATTTAACTAAATGACTGGGTACATATTCTTGTATTCAGTATATGAGGGCTTAGAATAATATTTGGCTGACAGAGCCAAAATAAGTGGAGAGGGATTCAAACCAGGGACCCATTTTCTGGGACTGAAATACTAAGTAAAGTCAGTGAGCCACATCTGTTCATGTATATTAACCACTCGTGAATTATTATTTATTGCTAATGTTATATTTTGTATAGCCAATAATTTATATAATATATATATATATATGAAAAGTAGATAAGAATTTTTTTCAAATGAGTTTTTGAGGTGACAGAATTCAGTCTACACCGAACGAAGGAATAGGCACGCATGACATTAGATACTACCTAATATCTAATGAAAGCATCCATTATAGTCCTACAGGAGGTCAATCGCGTGCCCAAATAGCTCAGTGGTAACGTCTCTGACTACAGCACTGTGTGACCTAGCTTCGAATTTCACCAGAGACATGGGTTCCTTCAAGATTGCTGATACATCTTGCTAACTGTCAAGTGCCGAAAATCCCGATATCTAGGTCCAAGGTTTCCTGTTGATTGCCTACAACCATCTCATAGCAACAATTCAAAGTGAACCTTCTTTTATTAAGAATTCTTGAAGGTGTCCACAGGTCTTTGTGTTTTTTGTGATATCTTTCGACAGACAGGTCATGACTGCAGTGTTCACCGTCTTTATGTTTTCAGTTGAATTAAAATAAATGTGATGACATTTCTCGTTTATTTTTTTTTTTTGTTCGAAAATGATTTCAACTAGGTGACAATAATTGATCTGAAACTCTTAGTTTTCCTGTTCAGTTTAAATGAAGAACATAAGACAGTATAATTCATTTTAGTGTCAAAGTTTTATTTGCAGATGATGCAGGGATGGTACAGTAGTAGATTCCACAGCCAACCCGCTGTTAAAACCTAACCTGTCTTACTAGCTCGTAGTGGGCCCAGAGACGAAGGAAGGTTAAGAGTGAGGTTAGGGAGCCCAACACCGCTACTGAATCTTCAAAGCTTGAAGTCATATTGTAGCAGTAGAAGGCAAGACACAGAAGCCAAGGTATATTTTCAAGTGATCAAACAGCTATGCATATCTTTACAGTTTATATTCTTTAATCAATCACTGAGCGTGTGATTTTGGTTTACATTAAAAGACATGAAATAGAATGTTCAAATACACATATAGTATTCTGTTTCTAATGCACTACTAAACTGTGGGAAAAGTATTCAGACTCCATCAAATGCAATGATTCTTACTGTGAGAATTATATTCCGTTGGAACCCATTGTCTGTGTAACACATCCACAAATGTTCCACTTAGAAAGCAAAATATGTTACTTCTCAGACAAAAACTCGTTAGTTATTAGATGCAGTAAATAAAATTGACATAATAAACCGGATGAGTGTAGAGTTTATCAATAATTCGTCTTGTTTTCTTGTTAAGCAGTGATAACAATGTCTGAGGTCGTATCAGGTTTGAACTATGTTTATTTAGTATTCATTTATTTATGTGGAAATGAGGGATACTGGGATGCTGTTTTATCCTGATTTGGGACTCTTCAGGGATACGCGACCTCGTAACCACCAGGGGTCGGACCTGGAACCTTCAGGTTATGAGAACAAGCTCATTCTAGACTATTCAGCCACTTGGGGTATCTTATGTGAAAATATATTTTACTTCCATTTTTACAATGATTTATTTCCCCTTAAGGCTACTGATGTTATTGGATAAAAGAATGTTTGGATTTTTCAGAACAAGAATACTTTAGAATGAACTGTCTCTTGTCAATAAAATTCTTCTTCAGGCTTCACAATTATAAATCCATTAATGTGTTAGCATACAACAGTTAGCAAAGACAATTTAGAATCACATAATAGAAAATGTGTTGCATGGTGCGAGTGTGGCATGGTGTAGATTGTGACAGGAAGCGGCTGAAATTGAAATCAACACTTTCAGTCAATCGCTGCAGTGTATTTATTCCTAAAATATGGATTGTGGACATGGAATAATTTCATTGGACAACTTATTTAACCTTAGACCAACTAACTAACCAATCAGAACAGTTTGTTATCCCCCTGACCTAGCTAAGCTTTAATACGGCTGTAAAATATATAAAATGAATAAAAAAACATTATAAACGTCCTTTACTCAGTGTTCTATCTACTCCAGTTGCACGAGTAAACTGTACAGTCAATAAGTACATGAGAAATAAAATGAAGTTTGATAATTCAATGATGTATTTGTGTGTATATATAATTAACAAAAGTATAAGTTTCAAAGAGTGACTGACTACACTCATCTTTTAGAAACCTGTACTTTTGTTCCTATTCATTAAACATTTTATATGGATTTTAATGATAACAGGGCGGAACTGACGAGGATATCAAAGCAAGAATCGGGAAAGCAAAACAAGCTTTCACTACTCTCAAGTTTGTGTGGAGGTCAACAGCACTCAGCATGAAAAATAAGGTTCGGATTTTCAACTTCAGTGTGAAGTCAGTGATACTATACGGATCAGAGACTTGCACTGAGCGTCATAAAGAGCACCTAAAACAAACTGCAGACCTTCATCAACAGCTGTCTTCGCTCAATACTCAAGATCAGATGGCCGGCCAGAAAAGATCAGCAACAGGGCTCTCTGGCAATGAGCGAACCAACCAGGAACCGATTGTGAAACAAATAGGCAGGAAGAAATGGAAATGGATTGGCCATACTTTGAGGAAACCATCAAGTGAGTGACATCACTAGACAAGCCATCGCTAGAGTGGAACCCGAAAGGGAAGCGGCGAGTTGGTCGTCAATGCAAGGGTGACTTGGAGGAGGTCATGTGAAGAGGAGATGAAAACGTGTGGGCAGACTTGGAGCCAGGTGAAGACTCTAGCAGAGAACCGAACGCAACGGAGACATGCAGCTGAAGCCCTATGTCCCTCTAGGAATTAAAGGAAATAATAATAATTATAATGATAACAGACAACGAGAAGCATCCATCACCATCAAAGGGATAAATTTGAAGGGAATTGTGTCATTCACTTATCCATATAGACAGTATCGTTTCAACTACAGGCGTCAACGTCAGGATCAGAAAATCAAAAGCAGATATTCATTGCTCCCAAATCAGTACAGGAATCTAATCCACTCAGCATAAAGAATAAAGATTCGGATTTTCAACACACATATGTCAAATCAGTGAGTGCTGCTATATATGGTTCAGAGTCTTGGAGTGCGTGTCATGGGAAGCATTTCGAACACGCTGTTGCAAACTTTCTTCAGCAGCCGCCTTCGTGAGAAACAACAAGCGACAAGGGAATCTGGAAGGCTACAAACCAGCTAAGAATCTATCAGCCAACAAATATGCAGAAGGAAATCGATATGGGTTGTACGCACACTGAGGAGAAAACTGAGTGACACCATGAGTCAGGCAGGAATAAGACAGGGCTGTCTATTATCACCAATAATCATATTTTTGATTGTGGTCGACTGGATTATGCACCAGATTGTGCATGGGGAGCGAGGAGAGAGGAATACGCTGGACTGACCGATAGGAAGACTTCAGAAGATATGGATTTCGCGTGTGGATGATTTATGTCTAATGTCACATAAAATCGAAGACTTGCAAGCAGGCGAAAACCAACAAACTTCCTGGAGTGGCGGGGCAGGCAGAAAAAACAGGACTGCAGGTGAACATAGAGAAGACGGAGGTGATGAAGATAACAAACCACCAACAATAGTAATAACAACGAGCACCGATCAGCATCAATAAGAGAGATTTGACAGAGGTTGCCTCCTTCACTTATGCAGCCAGGAAGCAAAGTTTTAACCACAGGCCGTTGGAACGGATGAAGATGTCAAAGCCAGCCAGAATCAGAAAGCCAAGACACTCCTTCATCAACCTACCCTCAGCTAGCATAAAGAACAAGATTCGAATTTTCAACACAAATGTGAAGTCAGTCGGTCAGTTATTCTATACGGGTCAGAAACATGACCAGCGCGTCACGAAAAAAATTTCCAGCAAGACTTTTATCAACAACTATACACCTTCGCTGGGTGACTCCATACTGAAGGTCAAATGGCCAGCCAGAAAGAATTAGCAAGAAGAAACTCTGGCTGGGAACAAACCAAACAAGAGCCGATCACTGAACAAATATGTAGGAGAAAATGGAGATGGAGATGGTCGAATGACATCGCATGCAGTGGAATCCAAATGGGAAGCGACGAGTGGGTCGCCAGTGTAAGGGTGACATGGAGGAGATCGTGTGGGCAGGAGGCGATGAGAGACTACGGGTAATCGTGAACCCAGCTGAACGCGACGGTAGAAAATCGAACAAAGTGGATATGTGTTGTTGAAGTCCTATATTCCACTCGGGACCCAAGAGAATAATAATAATAACAAAATGAGTCAGGCAGCCCGTCAAGCAGTAACAGGATATGAAACAACAAGTTGGACGTCATTTCATGCAGCCAACTAAAAAAGACTACAGAGAACAGGTTGAAATGGACACGTACTGTTGAAATTCAATATTCCACTCGGAATCCAAAAGAATAATGACAACAATAACTGATAATCGAAACTCACTGACTGTCATTACTCCCCATTTTGTACTTGTGCCATGTACGTAAGACACCTCCCGATACAATTCAAATTTGTCTTTACCACCTATTGTATTCTACATGGATATATGGATTTATAGCATTGATATAAGAATAAAACTTGTGCACTGTGGTAGAGTATAATACCATTATGGGTAAATTTTGTTTTGATAAAGTCTCACAGTGTTTTACAGTAGGTAATATTTACTGATGACCACGTTTCGAGCACAATTTATTACTGCTCATAATCATATCAAGGTACTCACTCACACAACTTTCTAACTTCGTTTATATAATTCCATTATTTTCCATCGCTTGTCTTGATTGGTAGTAGTATTCTCCATATTTCCGGTATGAGTGATGAGTCATTCCTATTGCATGTGTAGCAAGGGTATCACCAATATCCCCTATAGTAGCAGATATATTTATGGACAGTTGGGAAAATAGTGCCCCTAATACATTTAATCCTACTCCAAAAATACGGTGGAGATATGTGGATGACACTTTCACAGTGTTATTATTATTATTAAAAACAGAACATATCTCTAGCTTCTTCACACATATAAAATCACTAGTAGAGGGAATAAAATTCACATTTGAATCAGAAAATGAACAAGGAGAATTAGATTGTAAAATAAAACGAATAGAAGAAGGTAAACTGCACACTAGTGTTTATAAAAAACCAACGCATTCTAATAGACATTCAGACTTTGATTCGTCTCATCCGTTAACTGTTAAGGCAGGTTTAGTTAAGTGTCTAACAAAACGAGCAGTAGCACTAAGCAGCACAAAACAGACCTTAATGATGAAATAAAACAGATAGAAGAGGCGTTGGTTCTAAATAACTATCCTCTAAAATTCATTAGGAAGATTGAAAAACGCCAAAAGAAAAAGAAAAATAATGGTGAAACTGGTATTAACAACATAAATAAGAGAGAATATAAATCATCCACTGTTATACCATATAAGGAAGGGACATCTGAGACCCTATGTAGGATTTTTAATAAAGCAGGAATTAGGGTGACAAACTCGCTCAGGGATAAGCTCTGTAAGTTAAAGGACCCTGTTGACCCAATTAAACAAAATAATATAATTTACAAAATACCCTGCAATGACTGTGAGGTCATCTACATAGGTCAAACTAGTTAGATAGGTCAGGGGTAGTCAGATTGTGGGAACATAAGAATTTAGCCAAGGCAAGAATGGTTGACCCCGAGAAGATAAGTAATTTAGAAAAAAGCTCAGCACTACATTGCACTGCATGCATTAACAAACAACCACACAGTAGGATGGGTGGGACAGTGAAAATTCTTAAAAGTAATATAGGTAGGTGGAGAGAGAGATTGATTACTGAATCCTGCCTGGTTCATCGAGTCTACACCCAACACGTGCAATAGGAATGACTCATCACTCATACCGGAAATATGGAAAATACTACTACCAATCAAGTCAAGCGATGGAAAATAATGGAATTATATAAACGAAGTTAGAAAGTTGTGTGAGTGAGTACCTTGATATGATTATAAGCAGTAATAAATTGTGCTCGAAACGTGGTTATTAGTAAACATTACTGTATAACACTATGAGACTTTATCAAAACAAATTTTTACCCACAATGGAATATGGATTTATAGATTGTAGAGACTGAAGAAGAGTTTAGGTGTTGTTGTTTCATTTTCCTTTGCAGTCACTTAGCATTATTATATCTGTGGTTCATTGACGTCAGTGCTTCTTTACCTCATATAAAAGTTTTCTCTGTGTGTGTGTGTGTGACTTTTAAGCTATTTGGCGAGGCAAATATAACGTGTGTGTGTGTTTATGCGTGTGACTTTTATTAGAACTCTTTATATTCTTCGTAAACAACACCAACTAATCTCATTTGTAATATTTTAAGAAATAAAAAATGAATTTTTCCATTCGAAACTTCTGCTTTTTTAGAAGAAAGAGAAATCAAATTTTGGCGTAAATCGTATACTTTCATATCATATGACACAGGCATGTTATCTCATTAGTGTGTGCACGTATGTATGTGTGAATGTATGTTGGCGTGTGTGTGTGTGTGCGTGCACGCGCGTGCGTGTGTTCCAATCACCGGTTAACTACACGTTATAATCACATTACTAAAAGAAAAATTCATATCTGCGATAGAGATAATAGATATTACTAGAATATAAAATAGTAAAATTAGAGCTAAGTCTTTTTAGTCTAGTCACTATGTTCATCAGGTACGACTATTATTGTTATTGGTTACAGGATTTCATCATGAGCTGGCAGCGGTTAAAGAACCATTGGAAAACCTGGGAGTACTGGACAGCTGTTTCGTCCTAGTTTGTGACTCTTCAGCAGTACGCACCCACCGAGGTTCGACGTTATTATTATTAAAATACAAGATTAGTACATTATAGTCGTCAAAAAATGCGCCAGACAAAATTTCATATATAGTTTTTGCGAGGGTTTCGATATTGTTTAGATGCTGAAACTGAAGCACGGTGGTTGTCTTAAGAGACCACCCTTGGAGCCTTTGATTTGAAGTCTGACCTCACAAGGCAGTGGAGAAGCATTCCCATCGTTACTGGTGACCGAAATAAGTTTATATTCCATTCCATCAATTTTTTGGATTCCGGAGCCCATTAGTTTGAAATCAAAGTTTTCCAGATGACCTAGGTAGATCTGCATGTGTACAGTAGTCTGGTGGTAAGCGTCAGACGTTCAAATTTGCCTTTTCACTTTTTTGAAGGAGGAAGAGGAACACATCCGCAGCGTGAAAGCAGTGAAAAGGACTTACCTGGCTGGCAGCAGGTCGCTTATTGGGGCCAGGTACGGTATAAGCACTGAAAACTACTCATATCCCTAATGAGCAGTATTATCTGGCAAAAGTAATATATTTGACTTAACAAGACGAAATAAAAAAATGCACCTACGACGCCATACTTGATCGAAGAAGTATGAGGCCATCCATGAAGAATGAGTTATCAATCAACTTTAGAATTGCATAGTCGATACGAGGTACAATTCAAATGCACTAATTTAGAGCAGAAGAAGTTTTTCCTTACAACAGCACTACTAGAATATTACAGAATAGTTTCTCTTTGTCCAGGATCTTCAAGTAAAATAGTAACTGTGACAGTGAATCGCCTGAACCATTGCTGTCTTCGGACCTGAAGCGAAAACCAGTCCCCCTTTATGATATTTCTTCTTTGCCTTCTTCAAGGATTGCACAATATTTAGTTGAAAGCCAGTTAAGAAAGGTGCAAGAGTACATTTTTTTTGACCCAAAGAAATAATGATTGATAACTGAATAGCTGAAGACTGTAAGAAATTAGTTTTAGTTCTTAGGCTGTATAAGTTTCTACTAAAAATCTCAAGGATAATTATCTCATGCAATGGAATACATTGTCACCTAAAGATTTTGCTTTTTCTCAAGCTTTCTCAATAAACTTTCAAATCAGCAGGTTGTAGACACTTTAAATACTCGCAAGAGTAGAAAACACCTTTAGATATCATATTTTAATAGATTAGAACAAACAAACAAGAGAAATGATGTGCAATATAATGATGAAATATTTTGGTACCGCAGGTTTCAAACATGCCGCCGTTTGTTTTTTTAAAATTTAAAGTGTTAATAATGTACTTAGACACACTTTAGCAAAATAAACACCTCATAAGATATCAGACTGGAAATAATTTCAACTGGGGAAAAAATCGAGTGAGTACTTTTGAAAAAAAACATACAGTGTAAAAGCAGGGTTTTCTTTGTTTGTTGTATCCTCAGCATAACAGACTTACCTAAAATTACCAATATACCTTACCATATTCTTTTCTAAAGGAACAATAGTTCCACCAGAAGTAATACAAACAATTTTATTCATTGTCGAATGATTTAATATATTGTGAAACCAGTGCTCAAGGTGAGATTTTTTCGCCAGTACATTATTTATTCTGTTAGTATTCTCAGTTTCCAGTTTATCCAGCCAAGAATCCAAAGTATCCATAATATTCTTGGTTTGTAAGAATTACAGCACCTAAGATGATATTGTTAATACATGAAGAAAAGGTATTAAATATTGTTTTTTTTTCCGAAAAATATTTAAACTACTTTTAAGTATTCATAAGGATAACTGAAAATTATTAGCAGAGAGGATACATGAATGTGGGATTCTGAGAAGATCTTCAAGTGTTGATTTGCAGGGATTTGATCGATTTCAATTTTGAACCCGAATTGAAAGAGAACTATTGTAAACTACAGAGAACTGGACAACTGTTTCATCCCTATTTGGAACTTTTCAGCCCTACGCAACCATAATCTTCCCGTTAGGAATTGAATCTGAGATCTCCGGGTAACGAGACGACCTCATTCACCATTCAGTTAACGGGATCAAATCTCTGCAAACCGAAACTTCAAAATTAATCTGATTCTCAATAATGCCTGACCACAGGGTAAAGGTATCTGAAGTTCTAGTGGGAAGTCGTTACCAGTGGGGTTAACCAAGTTGGTCATGAGGATAGATACTCACCGACGGCATTGTTTGGTGGTTGCACCATATCGCAAAAAGGGCAGATGGTAGAATTCATGGGTTGCTGAATTGGGTTTCAGTGGCTGAATGGTCTACTAGTTCCCCTTGTACCCCGAAGTTCCTAAGTTCAGTCCCTAAAGGTGGAGTAACGAGTGCGTACTACTGAAGAGCCCCGAATAGGAACGAAAGAGCTGTTCAGTATTCCCTAGTTTTCAGTGGTTCCTTTAACTGAAGTCAGTTCTTGGTCACAATCATAAGGGATCTGTTTGAACCTAGGTACCCAAAACAGATTTCTCACTTACAAAGGTAACTGTTTGAGAGCTGATAATACTATCCAGTTACCCAGGCTGAAGTGGAATTCGAACTAGGGACTCACTGGCTGATTAAGCCAATGAGACAAATCTTCACGTGACCAGGGACAACTAGACAACCCTTTTATCGTGCTGTTTGTCAGTGTGCGACTATGACCCCACCGGAGATCAAACCCAGGACTTTCAAGTTATGAGTGGGGGGTGGGCGCCTAAACCATCCAGTCAGTGGGATAATATGATCTCCTGTTTAGTATTTTGCCGATTCTGTTCAAACCAAACCTGGGAACAGTTCATATAGTCGTCGACTGCCACGTAAGGAGATGCAGACTACTTGCTTGAGGTACTTAGAATGCTTAAGACCAATGACTGGAGACTGTTAGTGATAAGGCTCAAAATCATTCTCAATGGCTGGCGCAGATGCATTTACTCTTTGTGATCTCCCACATCCACCAAACCGTCATATTTTCCCATATAACTATTCTTTCTTCCGCATATTTCTGGCCATTATACTACTACCTTTGTTTCCTACATGGAGATTGTAGCAACGTAAACTGTTGCGATTCTGTGATGAAAATGAGTCAAATTCCATTCAACTACTTACAACCTAAGCAGTAGTAAGATGTGTTCAAGTGTTAGTTTCGTAGGGATTTGTTTGGTTTCAAGAATTCATCATGAACTGACATCACTTAGAGGACCATTGGAAAGCCACCTGTGAGTACTGGACAGTTGTTGCCTCCGTCCTAGTTTGGCAGTCTTCAGCAGTACGTATCCCCCCGCATGGGTTCAAACCCAGTACCTCCTGTTTACAAGAAGAGCTAGCTCGTAGACCATTAAGCCACCGCCAATTCACGATATGGCGGGACCACTAGCGAATGTCATCTGTGACGAGTATTTGTTCTCACCCCCCCGATCAGCTGTACTCTACTGGTCAAGATTTCCCACTAGGACCCAGGTAACTACCTACGTGTGAATAGGGCCAGTCGGTAGTAAGCATCAGATTGATATTCAAGTATTGGTTTGCAGTACTTCTAGGTTTTCCAATGATCCTCTAACCGACGTCATTTCATGATGAAATCCTGAAACTAAAATATGTAAATTACAAAAATATACGTCTGAACCTGCTGACAGTTTATTTGACAGGAACTATCAGGAACATAAGTTACGGATGATGCAAATTAATTAAATTAATAAGTATAAAAAGGACTGACGATTAATAGGATAGTTGGACGAATATTCTTGAAAAAATGTGGGGAAACAGACCTCAAAAGTTGCAAAGAAACAAAGTTTAACTTAACATAGTATACTAGTATAAAAAGTTTTGTAATCACATAGATAAGTGACCTGCTGTATTAATATCTTATTATCGAACTAAACTTTGTTTCTGTCTAGAGTTTCAAATCTTTTCCCCCTTTTTTTCAGGAATATTCATTTTATTATCGTATAAATAGTCAGTCCATGCACCATCCGCGACTTATTTTCTCCTACTCTTTGCCTTCCGAGTGGAACATACGGTCTGAACCATTGGAATTTTATTAGCGGTGATGTTATTTCTCATACAGCGTGGCGTTGCTAGTCTCACGCCCAATCTCTCCTCTTTTCCAGGCTTACTATCAGCTAGTCGAGATCTAGGAGTGCGTTGGCTGGGAATCTAGCGTAGATCCCCCTCACGGTTGACAAGTATTCATTCGTTAAGCCACCCTATAAATATTCAGTCCCCTCACTGCCTAATAAGTTGACTACTTGCATTATTCACGACTTATGTTACTCACCTATATTTCTTGAGGATAACTTGTCAACATGACAGACGTATTTTGTAATTTACACACTTTGCTACTGTTTAAGTTGTAAACGGCTGAAATGAATCAGAGAAATAACTAAAAGGCACCTCAATTTGTTTTCCTTGCTTTTTTCTTTAAGTATTCTAGTAGATAATACTGACGAAAACGACAGTGCTTTCGCATGAAATGCTTATAGTATGAAAACATTGACAACGTAAATTATAGTTATGATCGATCGATTCTAAAGATTGAAATTAGCTCGCCATGCAAATGAAGCAGTGTTCGTCTCTAGTGGTACCTGATATTATCATTCAAAGTGATTGGGAAGTTTGAAAAAGACAGCTAGCTATCTAATGTCAATAGGAAAATAAGTGTCCATATACGCGTGACTATCATCCCTGGATTTCGAAGTAATGGTGTGGATTTTACAAGCCAAGGAACGATGCAAGGGACGTTTTTTTAACACAATAAAGCGTTACTACTGACTAATTAACTTAGTAGTAATGTAAACTAATATTATATTTTGATATCAACGCTCACAGAACATTTAAATAGTGGGTCAGGAGCTTTGAACCCTACCCCACACACCAACGTTTGGGAACCAAGTATTATCGCTCATTGCCAACGGCATGTATACAAATGTACATCTATGGATAAGGAACCCAATAAACCAATTAAAGTTAGATATATCGCTTAATCACGGATTGTAATCAATTAGAGAACCGTTACAAACTACTAAGGAGTAATGGACGACTGTTTCGTACTACTTCGAGACTCTTCAATAGCAACGTACCCATGACCCTATTGGGGTCCCAAAACTAGGAAAAAGCTGCTGCTCAGTATTTCCTGCTAATTTTGAATGGTTCTCCAGTTGGCATCAATCCATGACACAGACCTGAAGCCAATCAAATCGCTAAACTAATTAAGTATCGTTGAATTGTTACACTTCCAATGTCATTTACGAGAATCATCACTACTTCTTCACAGCTACTATTATACAAAATACAATGCATATTATGTCATCATCTTTAGTTTTTCAAGCAAACAGATGAGAACAGACTTTCTCAATTATTCATAGATTAATTTTATGTATTATTAATATTAATGTATATATATATATCTTCAAACTAGCAAAATGGATAAGAAGAAAGAGAAAGAAAAACAATTTTTTTCTTTTCAACAGTCAAGATTTTAAACTCTTGTTGATGATAAGAAGAATAAGAGAGAGAAAGGAAACAAAAAGGGAAAACAATGTCGTATGCGCGCACATACATACACCCTCACACACACACAAGTAAGTACACATGTACAGGAACACAAAACAAGGAAAAGGAGATATGCACATCAGACTCACAAACAAACACGAACGCGCATTTACGTAAAAAATAATTCAATACTGTACAATAACACAATTGAAGCATATTACAGTTAGCTTGTTGGCTGGCTGACTGACTGATTGGCTTTAGCAATGGATTGTGAGATTAAATGATTGTGTTATTTTATACAGGAGTTTTAGAATAATAATAATAATAATAATAGTAATAACAACAACAGCAATAATAATAATAATAAGTGTGATTGTGTAACATGAGAAGAAAGATGCCTAACACGTGGTTTGCGGCGCGGCTTCTTCTTTCGCTTTATCACTTGTGTCAGCAAACTGTGAACGATATGTTTACTTGTAGTGTATATATATATATATGCTCAACAAAAGATTATAGAAACAGGCGAAGAGAGGGCAGACAGAACAAAACAAAACAACATAGACAATTGAACCAGAAGAGAAAGGCACTCTAAAAAATAATATCATGTATACATATATATATATTATAGGAATCAAATACTGGGAAAGTTAACCATATATCGGAAAGATACATACATATATATATTCATGATGATAAAGGAGAATAAACAGTTTCACAGAAACCTGTTTTAAAACAGAGTTAACCTTTTGAGAAATGAAATCCATAAACTTAGAGGCTTAGAAGGATAAGTAAGATACAATAATGTACAAAAAGTTGAAAGATTGTTTAGATGTTAGAATTAAAAGTCATATAATATTAGTGGGATAAATTCAATGAACTCAAATCAAAATATTAACAAAATGTACAAGGAAAAGAAAGTATTCTGAGGATTGTTATTATCATTAATATTATCAGTAGTATCATATAATGATGATGATGACGGCGAGTATCAATCACTAGTTGATAAAATACTTCTGATTGCTGCATCAATATCTGGATCTTCAGAGTGTTGAACTGTTGAAACACTATGCGATTGACCATTATCTAATAAACGTAGAGATTTATTAGGCGGTTCATCCTATAAAGTAATAATAATAATAAAAATGAGGAAAGATAAAACTTCAAGCAAAAAGCTTTTAAAAGAATTTTCATTATTGAACATAAACTTTTAAATTTTGTAATGATAGAAGACGAGAGACTTGATAAAGGAATGTTTATCCGGAATTTGGTATCTCTATACACAGCTCAATTATGTACACCTAATCTTCAAAGCACCAACTGTGTTCCTTTCACGCGATCTCCCGTGTATCTATCTGCACAACGCTGTATCATTTGCTTTCTCTGACATTAAATCTATCTCCCTGCTATTTGATGTTTTTATGTCAACGAACGTCTCTTTATTTATATACTACTGATAAATCTTATCAGTAGAGCACACGCCACAAATTGGCTGCATAGGTAGAAGTGTGTCTATTCCTCAAATCTGAATTTAATTTACATTGGTTGACAAGAAATAACCTCATTGGACAACTTGTTTAAACTTGGGCCATTGAGGCAACCAATCAGAACAATTTATTATTCTCTGATCTAGTCAAAATTTAGTATGACTAAGAATGTATAAATAGGATGTATTTTTTTTCCTTAATAAACATCCGTTACTCAGTTTCTTATCTTCTGCCATTACACAAGTATATGCACTTTTAATATTATTCAAAAATAGACGCGGAATACTTTGCAATATTAGTATTAAAAGTCAATCTGAACGAAGAATATTCTTTTCGGTGATTTGTCTTCATTTTCTTCAGCATTCTTTCAATGCTATGGAATTTTCCATTAATACTATCCGGAATTATTACTAGTGATATGATCTCTTTTCTCGATATATGCCACCACCAATCTCAATGAGGTATTTGGTTATTTCATGATGAACTTCTCATTGCTGTCTTACTATTTCCTCTTTGATACATAGCACTTTGTACTAGCCAATCACCTGACACCTTTC
Organism: Trichobilharzia szidati; assembly: GCA_944472155.2. Lineage (NCBI taxonomy): Eukaryota > Metazoa > Platyhelminthes > Trematoda > Strigeidida > Schistosomatidae > Trichobilharzia > Trichobilharzia szidati. The sequence goes on from OX235272.1 coordinate 92,631,377, forward strand.
ATAACCTTGAACTGATTTGTCGATTTTTCCTGCCCTCCCAGCATTCTACGAATCTATTGTGACTAATCACCACCACCATTGTCTCCTATTTCACAATATTTTGTAATTGAATTCAACCTAGCACGTTTGTCACACGAATTCTATTTACTTTGTCACACCCTGTAATTAATCTGTTATTCTATGTGAAAATGTATCCGCCATATAAGTGGTCATTACTGTAACGATAACAAATAGCATGTGTTATAATTGTAAGAACCTGAAGAGAAATTATTGAAAAGAATATTCTTCGTTCAGATTGACTTTTAATTAATATTATTATTATTCCCTTGCATTCCGAGTGGAACATAGGGCTTCAACAACACATCTCCACTTTCTTCCATCTTCTGCCGTCTTCTTCAGCTGGGTCCACCATTGCCCGTAGTCTCTTATCTCCTCTTCGCACGATCTTCTCCTTGTCACCCTCACACCAACGACCCACTCGTCGCTTCCACTCGAGGGTCTGACGTGCGATGTCATTCCGCGGTCTCTTCAATGTATGCCCGATCCATCTCCACTTTCTACGACATATATGTTGAGTGATCGGCTCTTGGCTGGTTTGTCGCCAGCCAGAGTTTCTTGTTACTAATCCTTTCCGGTCATTTGATCTTCAGTATGGAGCCACCCAGTGAAGGTGGCAGCTGTTGATAAAAGTCTGCAACCTGTTGGAAATCCTTTTCGTGATAAGCAGTGTAAGTTTCTTACCCGTATAGAAGAACTGACTAACCGACTTGACATTTGTGTTGAAAATACGAATCTTGTTCCTTATGCTGAGTACAGAAGATTTCCAAACTGGTTTCAGGTTGATCAACGTGTACCTTGCCTTTCCGGTTCTGACTTTGACATCTTCGTCCATTCCGGCTATAGTTGATAAGTGAAGGAGGCAACCTCTGTTAAATCGCTTCCGTTGACGGTGATTGTTGCTGTTGGGTCATCGGTTATCTTCACATCACCTCCGTCTTCTCTTCTCTGTCTTCGCTGCCTGCCTCTTCAGCCAGTTTGCTTGTTTTTGCCTGTAAGACCTCGAGTTTGTACGATATTAGACATATATCATCTGCGAAATTCAGATCTTCTAGAGTCTTCTTATCGGTGGTCCAGCGTATTCCTGACTCCTCACCCCCCAACAGTCTGAAGCATAATCCAGTCCACCACAGTTAAGAATATCATCGGTGATAATAGGTATCCTTGTCTTACTCCTGAATGCACTTCGAACGCCTTGCTGAGTTTCCCGTTGTGGATCACTTGACACGTGGCAATGTCACATAGCTGTTGAGTTCATATCATGGGAAAATATTATTATACGTATCATATCTTCAGTGTGTGTCAGGTTAGAAATAATTGGTTGTTAAGACATAGGACAAGCGCATTGAATACGACACTTTAAATTATATTGAAACTATTACTATCACTAATACTGTAAAAGTAAGTATGAGCGTAGTACCAAGTGGGGGAGAAGATTGGTGAGAGAAAATGGGGAATCTCGGTTGACGAAAGAAGAAGAGTAATGTGAACTGATCTAAACTGGTTGGAAATCAAATGTTTAAACTTATAAGTTATATAGAAAGTAAGGACCCAGAAAAAAATATACACAAGATTAGGATCTTGAATACTAAAGTCAAGTCAATTGGTTCTATATGGTTCAGAGACTTTGAGTATGCGTCACACAGAGAATCTCCCACAGGCTACTGCATACTGAAGATCAGATAGTCAGATAAGCCTAGAAACAGGGAACTCTGCAGTACGATGAAACAACTAAGGAGAAGATATCGTTCAACAAATATGCAGAGAAAAGCTGAGCTGGATTGCACACATGCTGAGAAGACCATTGAGTGATACTGCGCGCCAGACAGTTCCTCAAGCAGAACTCAAATAGAAATCGATGACTTGGGTATGTGGATCCAACGGCGGTGACATGGAAGCTTATAGGGAATCGTGGACACAGTTAAAAAGGACTACAGATAACAGGGTTGCATGGAGATGTGCTGCTGAAGACCTATGTTCCATTCGGAACCAAAGGCAGTAGTAACTAGTCATAATAACAAATATATAAAGGTGACAAAAATGCGTAGAATAATCGATTGTGATATTTGTTGACAATAATTTGTAAGCCGAACCGATGTAAAAAGAAAATCCTACGAAACAGAATAATAAATCGATTTTGCGAAATATATACGTAATCAATTCAGCCTACTGCTACTTAACACTAACACTCTAATAATTATAGTAATAAAAAGAACAATACTAATATTATTATTATTGGTATTATTGATTCGGAGATTAGTGTTCCAGAAGTAATCAACATTTGTCTGTCTTAAACATATGAATAAAATATTGGAAAGATCAACAATAATTAGCTTTGGAAAATGTAGCTATATGTTGTGTAATCAATTTGAGAAGACTACTTAACACATGTGAATTATGTATGCGTTTGAGATCTTGCCTTATACGTTTTTCGATATTAATACCATTACTCATTAACTTTTTTTTACTTTCCCCATTTCTGTTTAACTTCATCATAGATATACTAATGGAAGTATCCTTAACTGAACTTAACGACTTACGAATCGACTTGTTACCAAGGAATAGTCCTATGGACTTGGAATATGCAGATGACATAGTCCTGTTACGGGAGGATGCTGACAAAATGCAGAGTCTTCTGAACACCTTGAGCAGCAATCTTCGTATGTTTGGCATGCGATTCGCCCCTGTAAAATGTAAGATGCTGCTACAGGACTGGACTACGTAAACTCCTAGCTTAGTAATAGGGAGTGAAGTGATAGAACATGTTGACCACTTCACCTATTTGGGAAGTTGTATCAGCACCAATGGATTGATTGGTGACGAAATCTCAGCACGGATCCAAAAAGCTCAGGCTGCTTTCGCTAACTTACACCGTCTCTGGCGTAGGCGTGACATCCAGCTATCAACCAAGGGACGTGTGTACTGCTCAGAAGTTCGCTCCGTCCTTCTCTATGGCTCTGAAACATGGCCAATACGAGTTGAAGACATGAAAAGGTTGTCTGTTTTTGATCATAGATGTTTACGATATCCTTCTCACGTTAGGTGGTATAATAAGGTAAGTAATGTTGACGTTAGGCGTAGAGTGTTGGGCAAAGAGGGAAAATCAATCGATGAGGCTATACAGTTACATAGATTGAGATGGCTAGGTCACGTGCTGCGCATGCCTAACCATCGTCTCCCCCGACGGACGGGTATTACTAGCTGATATAGGTGGCCAAACAAAAACATGTCATCAATCCATGAAATCCTTGACAGTTAAACTGAGTCAGGTAGGGAGGGAGATGCAGACTTCCAGGTTGGGGCCCTCGGGACTCTAAGAATCAATGGCTGGAGACAATAGGCGACATGGCTCAAAATCGTTGTCAATGGCTTACGCAGATGTATCCAGTCTCTGTAATCTTTCATATTCCTTTCTACCATTACTCATTCTGTTTCACTCTTATACTTGTCAAAACTCTATTGATTCTCTTCACTCATTTTCTTGTCTACCTTTTTGTGCTATTTGGAACGTGGCAACTCGAACTGCTGCACTTCAGTGCCAAGTTCTATGTTGAATCCAGACAGGCAGACAGACACATTAACTTTTAAGGAACAGCTGTAATAAAATGATTGATTTCACTAAATATCAACATCTGAGAGGCAAAAAAAGATCACTGTAGAATATTTTCCCTTAAAGTGTGACTCTGTGGTGGGCATCTACAAACTAAAATAGGATTATAGGTTTTCAGGCCGTAGGTGTTACGAACTTCCTGGAATAAATTGAGCACCGAGTCAGATTGATTCATTATAAATTGTTTAAACTAATACCAGCGTGTTAAGAAAAACAAAACAAAATTTTTCTGAAAGTTTCGCTGTGTAAGCCACAGCTTCTTCATTGTTGTTACCTTGAATGTTGCAATGACTTAATGAGTCATGTTGACCGAAATGAAGGTTTCAGCAGGTCTTATATCATGTCAGAAATATCACTTGGATAACACGCCAAACTAAAAGCGATTGGGAGTGTGATGACGAAATCGTAAAATGCTAGTGCGTAGGGGTGTAACAGTAGTAAGGTGTTTCATCAATCGGATGGATAGCAAACCAGCTAGCTGTGTTGACTTTCCACTCTCAGAGTGAGGAGGTTACAGAAAGGGTCGGGCTCAACATTTTTACATCCTGACTTACTCAACTAAGTTCGTAAGTTCGTCAGTATGGGTTAATCTTTATAAATGAAATACGATCGGTTTTAGGCAGTCGTCTAGTGAGTGGACTAAAAGGTTACGCAAAATTTACGTTATCTTCCTCTAGGGTACTAGAATAAACTAAGTTCCAGTCGGGAGACAGTAACACCTAACACACGGACCAAATAGCTAATTACAACAGCAACATTCCAGTAATACACAGAAGGAATTGTATACAAATACTATTCAAGAGGACTAGGAGACTCATTGCAGCACTCCCACCTTAAGGAAAATTGAAGAAAGATATCTTATGGGCGTCTTCCAAAAGAATGGATATTCACGGAATTTCATCATAAGATATCTACCTTCCAGCCAACCCACCAAATCAAAGGCCTCCAAGGAAAGCACAAAGAAAATCACCCTAACATATATAAAGAACATCTCAGAAATCACTGCAAGACTCTTCAAACCTTTAGGAATTGATGTCTCAAAAACCAACAAAGTCACTGCACTCAGCTCTACGTCAGCCAAAATACTCAACAGCAAAAGAAGATAAAGCCAACATAATCTACAAAATAAATTGTAACAACTGCGAAAAACACTACATTGACCAAAGTGGACGTCCCCTTCGTCTTCGTATCCATGATCACAAACTAGCCATCAAAAGACACGGTATCTACTCCCTCATATCGCTGCATACAGATAACCACGGACATCAATTCGACTGGGAAAACACCGAGAATGCTAGAGAATTTTTAGAAGCTTGGCATTCCAGTGAATCCTCACTCAATAGACACATCGACATGGACAAAATTTACCGATCGAAAAAAGGAAATTTCACACACAAAGAGTCAAACT
>OX235272.1:92636950-92688969 GCA_944472155.2 Trichobilharzia szidati
TAGTGAATTTTCTTACTTCAAAAAATCAATCAATAAATATATTTTTCAAGAGTTGATTTGTTTTTCAAGTTTGCCCATGGATTGATATCAGTTAGAAGAGAACCATTGAAAACCTGTCACAGGGAGTACTGGACAGCTGTTTCATCCTAGTTTGAAAATCATCGGCGGTACACACCCACTGGTTGACTTACTACAGGACGGAGTTTCCTGGAGTTCTAGTGAGAAGTCGTGAGGTCCATCTAGTCGGGAGTGAGGATGGAATTCCCACCGATGACATTGGTTAGTGGCCGCGCTGAAATCACCAATTGGTAGAAGTTAGAATTGATAGGGCTGGCCATTGAATTGGTATAGGAGCTTGTCTTGTCACTGGAAGGTCCTGGGTTCGAATTCTGGCGGTGGGTGCGTACTGCTGATGGGTTCCAAACTAGGATGAAACAGCTGTCCAGTATTCTCTGTAGCAGGTTTTCAATGGTTCTCTAACTGATATCAACCTGTGATCAAACTCGAGAAATAAATTATATTTTTCTCAATAAAAATCACAGTTCAATAATATGTGTAGGATGTATAAAACGTCCTGTTGAGTGTAGTTTCATTCGATTCCATTTCTCTACTATTAGTATTGTGGTGTGTATGAACTTTAGCTCCTAGACTTGGTTATTTTTTCTGCAAATTTCAACCTTGACGTGTATGATTTATGCGGTATCAATATAATTTTCTAGTATTTTATCATTGTTAGTAAGATATTTTGTGATACCAAAATATAATCGATTTGGGTAATCATTCATCAGATTCTGGCATTTGCAACATTCTCTCACACACATGTATATGATAGTCGTCTACTCGATTAAGAGATGTATTCAAAAACTAAAAGTCAAGTTATTATTATTATATTATTATTGTTTCCTTTAATTCCTAGAGGAACATAGGGCTTCAGCCGTGCGTCTCCATTGCGTTCGGTTCTCTGCTAGAGTCTTTACCTGGCTCCAAGTCTGTCCACACGTTTTCATCTCCTCTTCACATGACCTCCTCCAAGTCACCCTCCACTGACGACCAACTCGCCGCTTCCCTTTCGGGTTCCACTCGAGCAATGGCTTGTCTAGTGATGTCACTTGATGGTTTCCTCAGAGTATGGCCAATCCATCTCCATTTCTTCCTGCCTATTTGTTTCACAATTGGTTCCTGCTGTGTTGGTTCGCTCCCAGAGATCTCTGTTGCTGATCTTTTCTGACCGGCCATCTGATCTTGAGTATTGAGCGAAGACAACTGTTAATGAAGGTCTGTAGTTTGTTTGAGATGCTCTTTATGACGCGCAGTGCAAGTCTCTGATCCGTGTAGCGAGTAGCACTGACTTCACATTGGAGTTGAAAATCCGGATGTTATTTTTGATGCTGAGTGCTGTTGACCTCCACACAGACTTGAGAGTAGTGAAAGCTTATCTTGCTTTTCCGATTCTTGCTTTGATATCCTCGTCAGTTCCGCCTGTAGTTGAGACGATGCTTCCCAGGTAGGTAGGTAAAAGAGGTTGTTTCTTTCAGGTTCCTCCCATTTATGCTGATCGTTGTCTGTTGTTGTTGTTCTTGTCCAGGAATCTTCATTACCTCTGTTTTCTCTATGTTCACCTGAAGTCCTATCTTTGATGCTTCTTCTGCCAACTTGTTGCTTTTCGCTTGCATATCTTCCAGTTTGTGGGAAATCAGACATATATCATCGGCGAAGTCCAGATCCTCCAAGTTTTTTGTCAGGTGTATTTTACTTCATGAATAAGTTCCATCCTGGCATTAATGAAAAGAACAAAGCAGGGTAGTTCAGTGAATTCATTCCTTCCCTCTTCAGCTGTACAATCGCATTTAGGCAAAGTTAAACTTTAAGCACCACCCACTACCAATCAGCAAATGACTTCTTTGAACGCACCAATCACTTGAAGGAGACACTTTTGTGTATTGGAAAATTGCATAAAAACTGTATAAAAGTGTTACAGAGGATACCTTCCTCTTACATGTGATAAAAATAGCTCTCAGTTTTACGTTGGAGTATCAACAGAGTATAATTCCATTGTGGGTGAACTTTATTTTGATAAAGTCTCAGTGTTACACAGTAATATTTACTAAACAATAAATTGTGCTCGAAACGTCATCAGTAAATATTATTGTATAAAACTGTGAGACTTTATCAAAATAAATGTTACTCACAATGGAATTACACCCTACCACAGTGCACAAGTTCTATTCTTATATCAACAGAGGAATTTAACCACATTCTATGCATGTAATTATTTAGGTCTTCTAACCCTAACAATAACCTTAATCTTTCCTGAACCTAACCCTAATGTGAAAATATCCCTAAACTAACTGTAATCTAACTCGAACCAAACCTAATGTCGCCCTTATTAGGTTAACTTAACCCTAACTTGTCCTTGGCTTAAAGCGTAACTTAATCTTTCCCAAACGTAAGCTGAAAATAGCCAGATATCCCATTTATTAGCATAACACTTTGATGAGCATATATTATTGATGACGACAACATTATTTCCCAGATTTCACTGACTTGCTCAGTGAGCGTTTCAAGGTCATTGGTGCGGTCGCACTCCAGTGGTATGTAGTGGTGCTTAAAGTTTAACTTGGCCCGCATTTATATACAACTTTTTTTGTATTGAGAGAGGACAGTAAAAAAATCTGGCGAGTTGTCATAATCATAGTTATCGAATATTAGTCAGTGCATAAGAAGAGTTGAATAATGGTATTACAGTTACGCAATAAGATGAATAGTTTAGTGAATGAGTCGTAATCAAGGAACACAGAGAAACAAAGGAAAATATGGGATTATGTAAGAGTTCGAAACAAATCAAACAGTAATAAAGACTTTTAAAATAAAAATCAAGTTAGTAGAAGTCGACAAGGTTGTGACGATCATAGTAGAAGTGATTGAATAATTTTCTTCTGTATGCAGACCTCACATTTCTGTATCTGAATGGCTAGAGCTTCAGTGATACAGTGGAGACGAAAGCGTATTGTGTGTTTAACAGGTTGTTCCTTCAGCTTGTAGATTACTTCGAAGCATGAGTTTGTTATGATAGAATGACCACCAGTGTTGTCACACTCCTTATAGATCTACTACTACTGCTTTCCTGCAACCATGTAGGATAGTGTTCTTGAACGGGATATGCACTAAATGACCTATAGACTTTACTTCACAGACAGAAACAGGTGAGTTTGTTAATATTCCTTTGAACGCTTCCTTATTATCACATTTTCCTTATGGCTATAACAACTCATCACTTTTGGTGGTACTGTGGTGAGAGCAAGGTTAATGCTTAAATATAACAACAGAGGACAAGGGCCAGGCACAGTCGTTTATTAAGGAAAATCAACTAAAAATACAGTCTTTTGATTGGTTGTTTCTCACAGAAGTTAACCTTGCATCTCTTGTGGCTGTGTCAGATCATCTATATGCTAACTGTATCCGCCTACGCAAAGCCTTTGTTCTCATTTTCTCACCACCAATATTGGGGACATAAACATTGACGTCAATTACTGTCTACCAACTTTGGCTAGCAGACAGCTCTCACCACAGTACTTCCCCCTTTTGTGAAAATGTGAATGCGATCAAGAAGAAGAAGAATGAATTCACCGAAAAGAGAGAGCATCTTCTCTGAACTACGTGTTTTACTCTCCTCTAATGTATATTTACTTTCTTTTAATCGTTATTCAAAACCTTTCTATTATAAAACTTATGAATTATTTTGCTACTGGTCTCTTTTTTTCTATTTTAGTCGACAAAATACTGGAGAAATCTTTTAATCTACTTTTAGAAAAAAAGAAAGAGACAATCGAAACTGTAAATTCACTGCTTTTCAGAGAATCTCTGGTATGTGTAATATTCTATATATATGCATAAAAGTACCTTCTATTTAGAATTCATTCAATAAAATTAACTTGTTTCATAGGCTGTTCACAACTAGCCTTTTAAGATAAAGACCAATTATTAGACTTTTGATTCTTGTAACTGCTGAGGTTATCAAACTATTCTGCATTATAATTTTTTAGGTTAGTGTCATTCTCGTTGGCCTCTGTTGACTTGTCAGCGCCTAGTACAGACGCTGCTGAAAATCAACGATGAAGTAGTTCGGTGGAGGATGTTGACTAGCAGTAGAATCCACGATGCGCATTTCGTCTTATTCGGAAGTTCGTTACCATCTACCAAACTACTAAATGTTTATTCTCAGATATCGTCAAAGCGTCTCTACTATAGAAGCCGACATTTTGGTCAAATCAATCAACGGGAAAATCGAAATCGACTGTTGCACAGGAGGTGGTGGCCCAAGGGATCCAGTGGAATAGCGCTTTAGTGTTTGAAACGAAGGGTATCGTCAATTCACTCACTTGATGAGTCCCAGAAAGGATGAGATGCGCACCCTGGACTCCACTGCTAGTCACCATCCACCAAATTCGTTTGATATAGTTCTATTGTACATGAGGTACACGGTAAAAAGTACAGTTCATTCTGACATTCATTTCCTGATCTAAAGGTACAGATGAAAATAGATGCAAAAGTATCGTTAGTTAGTTAATTAGTTAAGCAACCGCTTGATCGAGGTTTCGTAGCTGTTAATAATGATCAGCAAAGGATATCTGCCAATTTTTTTCTCTCTCAAAGAACTTATGTCTCTCCTTAGGACGTTGAAATCCACATCACTCGTTCCTGACGTCGAAGAGGTAAGTGCATTGATTTGTTAATACTACTACTACTAAATTCCTTTGCGTGAATATACTATGTACAGCAATTAGTCTCAGGACAGATACAGTTGGATTTCTTAAGGTGGTTACACATGCACAATTAGATGCTTGTTCAAAGTTTCTTATTAACCGACTTCTAAACTGTAATACCAAGTTATATAGTGCGCTTAGGAATAGACACAGCTAGATTGATTTGCTATCCATTAGTGGGACCTATTCACACGTAAATTGTTGTCGTCTCAAAAACGTAGGTGTTATTAATGCATTATTGTTGTATTTCTCATCCATAATTTTTTTTAGTCAAATTGCTTTTCAATAGTAATTCATCAAAATTATATCTGTTCTTTTTTACACTGTCATATATATATAGCAAAAACTAGAACCTTTTTTGGAAGATCGCCTATTACTGGCTAATATGGCATTGGATTTAGAACGGGATATTTTCACTGCTGAAAAAGAGATATTCACAGAAGTAACTAAACACGACAAAGAGGAGGTATCCAGTAATAATTGTAATCCTGCTGTAAATCCTATCGAATCTTCTAAACAAGAAGAGTCAACAATGAGTAGTAAATCAACTGATCACGATGATATGATGAATAGAAAAAGGCATAGCAATAAATTAACTCCAATTTTAAAACATTCAACATCGTTACTTCCTTCACCATGGTGTAAACTTTTAGGTCCACTTGCCTACCTTCATCCTTTAACCTTTGATGTGAATGGTAAAGCAAGTGTTGCAGAGATTCAATTGCCTGTAGAAGAACCAGAGTGTATATCACTCGACGACGATGATGATGAGGATGTTGATGTCGATACAAAAAATCGATCACAGTCTTTTGTTAATTCCTCTACTGCTGGTGGTGACTCATCAACATTTCAATCAAACACTATGATCCAATCATCCCATAGTGAAAACAATAACAACACAATTGTGTCTACTAGAAATAATAATAATGATGATGATGATGAAGAAATCAATGATGAGTCTTCAGATGAAGCTGAAGCCGATCGTCTACTTGGTCTTGGAATCCCTGTGGTGAATAGATCAAAAATGGATAAAAATTCTACAAATGGATTACTACTTGATGAAGACAATAGACCTATAGAGGGTGGTATTATTAAAAAATGTGAAGAATTCGATGAGGCTTATGATTTTTGGCAGGAGTTAATGCATGAAAGAGATATGCATATTGAAGATATGAATACTAGCCTCTTAGAAAATACTTTCAATGATGAATCTAATTCTATGGTAATTAGTTGTTTTTTTTGTCTAAACTCTTTTAATCTTTATTATTTGAAAAATATGAAGTGTGTTTTAGATTACAGTCTTGTAATGAAATTATTTCATGTATTGCATCATTCTGACTGTTCACCGATTGTTCACTAAGTGTCTAACAATGTTCGATTGTGACCCCAACCAGTGAGGAAGTCTACACCTTCCTATGTGGCTAGCTGGCTTAAATTAACTGTTGTGTATTTCATTGACTGATGAAGCCATGTTTTGGTTTGCCCACCTGTGATTCTTTTCCAACCTGGTCTATCCTATTTCAGCTAACATTGCCCGTCAGTCGAAGAAGGCAATGACTAGGCATGCGTAACACATTTCCTAACCATCTCAGTCGATGTAGCTTCACAGCCTCGTCTACTGATTTCCCTTCCTTACGTAGCAATCGACCGGTGCCTAACCTCAATACTGCTCACCCTATTATACCACTTCACATGGGAGATAGAAGGCAGACACCTCTAACCAAAGATAGCTAGCCGGCCTTTTCATTTCTTCCACTTTCAATGACCATGTTTCACTCACATCCATCAAGGAGGACGGAGTGATAGCTGCTACCTTAACGTGGTGGTCGGGCTTGCACGTCACAATGACCCAACAAGCGGCACTGGCTGTAACTATTGCTCCTGCAGGTCCTACCATGCCAGGAAGGTTGTTAGGATAGCGATTACACTAAAAGCAGTTACTGGCATAGTGTGAGTATTTTTCTTACACTATGCTGGGGGTCTGTGGGCAGAAGTCGTACTGCTGGGGAACAGGGATGTAACAGCAGTGAGGTGTTTCCATCAGATGGCCAGCATGCCAACAATGCTGTCTCTCCACTCCGGAGAGAGGGAGTTAGAAAAGGTCAACCGAATTACCCTACGCTGGTCCGAAACTGATAGCAATCTAGTTCGGAATCAAAACAAAAAGCCAGTTCAGACAGGCCTCAAGCAGTTGTCCCCTGGGCTCTGCGGTCACGCAACACTAACCCTCTTTTTGTTTCAGACACCCGAAGAATCAATCAACTTCCATGGTGTAGGCAGTCGGGAAGTAACAACCGCCCACACACTTCCAAAAGCACACGAAGTTCTCAATAGTGCATTGGTTCGATTTCCCACATTGTTGGACAGGGTATTGAATATAGGGGGAAGGGATTCCATGAGACTGTCGTGGACGAAGTTACAGATAGTATTTAGTACATCTGTACTATTGGAAATGAGATTGAGTCATGGCTAATGAAGCCAGCTGTCTGATTTCACATAATGTCCAGAAATAATAAATTTCCATTATGAATTCCATAATTGAACAGTTTTGTAGACATTAATGCGGTTATACTCTATGACAATGCCTAAATCTGTTAAATAATACTATAAGTAAGTGGAATGAGTATAAGTAAAGGTTGAAGAACAAACAACAGAACTCTATATGCTTACGGAAGTGTTTTTGATGTAGTTGTGTTCTCTGAGTTGGATGGCTGGTTTATTTGTGAAGCTTTCATTGCCCAACTAGGCAACATCTTCAGCGCATAGTTCAATTTGATGAAGTGAGCTTCTCAATTTCACCACGAGTTTATTAGTCATCTCTCCTGGTAACATACCTTGAAAGTGATTGGTTGTTTTTGTGTGTTTTCACACCCTCTAGGCTACTTGTATTGGTATTGATGCTAATTTTTTCCTTGACCTGAAGTTTGACTCTTTGTGTGTGAAATTTCCTTTTTTCGATCGGTAAATTTTGTCCATGTCGATGTGTCTATTGAGTGAGGATTCACTGGAATGCCAAGCTTCTAAAAATTCTCTAGCATTCTCGGTGTTTTCCCAGTCGAATTGATGTCCGTGGTTATCTGTATGCAGCGATATGAGGGAGTAGATGCCGTGTCTTTTGATGGCTAGTTTGTGATCATGGATACGAAGACGAAGGGGACGTCCACTTTGGTCAATGTAGTGTTTTTCGCAGTTGTTACAATTTATTTTGTAGATTATGTTGGCTTTATCTTCTTTTGCTGTTGAGTATTTTGGCTGACGTAGAGCTGAGTGCAGTGACTTTGTTGGTTTTTGAGACATCAATTCCTAAAGGTTTGAAGAGTCTTGCAGTGATTTCTGAGATGTTCTTTATATATGTTAGGGTGATTTTCTTTGTGCTTTCCTTGGAGGCCTTTGATTTGGTGGGTTGGCTGGAAGGTAGATATCTTATGATGAAATTCCGTGAATATCCATTCTTTTGGAAGACGCCCATAAGATATCTTTCTTCAATTTTCCTTAAGGTGGGAGTGCTGCAATGAGTCTCCTAGTCCTCTTGAATAGTATTTGTATACAATTCCTTCTGTGTATTACTGGAATGTTGCTGTTGTAATTAGCTATTTGGTCCGTGTGTTAGGTGTTACTGTCTCCCGACTGGAACTTAGTTTATTCTAGTACCCTAGAGGAAGATAACGTAAATTTTGCGTAACCTTTTAGTCCACTCACTAGACGACTGCCTAAAACCGATCGTATTTCATTTATAAAGATTAACCCATACTGACGAACTTACGAACTTAGTTGAGTAAGTCAGGATGTAAAAATGTTGAGCCCGACCCTTTCTGTAACCTCCTCACTCTGAGAGTGGAAAGTCAACACAGCTAGCTGGTTTGCTATCCATCCGATTGATGAAACACCTTACTACTGTTACACCCCTACGCACTAGCATTTTACGATTTCGTCATCACACTCCCAATCGCTTTTAGTTTGGCGTGTTATCCAAGTGATATTTCTGACATGATATAAGACCTGCTGAAACCTTCATTTCGGTCAACATGACTCATTAAGTCATTGCAACATTCAAGGTAACAACAATGAAGAAGCTGTGGCTTACACAGCGAAACTTTCAGAAAAATCTTGTTTTGTTTTTCTTAACACGCTGGTATTAGTTTAAACAATTTATAATGAATCAATCTGACTCGGTGCTCAATTTATTCCAGGAAGTTCGTAACACCTACGGCCTGGAAACCTATAATCCTATTTTAGTTTGTAGATGCCCACCACAGAGTCACACTTTAAGGGAAAATATTCTACAGTGATCTTTTTTTGCCTCTCAGATGTTGATATTTAGTGAAATCAATCATTTTATTACAGCTGTTCCTTAAAAGTTAATGTGTCTGTCTGCCTGTCTGGATTCAACATAGAACTTGGCACCGAAGTGCAGCAGTTCGAGTTGCCACGTTCCAAAGAGCACACAAAGGTAGACAAGAAGATGAGTGAAGAGAATCAATAGAGTTTTGACAAGTATAAGAGTGAAACAGAATGAGTAATGGTAGGAAGGAATATGAAAGATTACAGAGACTGAATACATCTGCGTAAGCCATTGACAACGATTTTGAGCCATGTCACCTATTGTCTCCAGCCATTGATTCTTAGAGTCCCGAGGGCGGGCCCCAACCCGGAAGTCTGCATCTCCCTACCTGACTCAGTTTAACTGTCAAGGATTTCATGGATTGATGCCATGTTTTTGTTTGGCCACCTATATCAGCTAGTAATACCCGTCCGTCGGGGGAGACGATGGTTAGGCATGCGCAGCACGTGACCTAGCCATCTCAATCTATGTAACTTCATAGCCTCATCGATTGATTTTCCCTCTTTGCCCAACACTCTACGCCTGACGTCAACATTACTTACCTTATTATACCACCTAACGTGAGAAAGAGATCGTAGACATCTGTGATCAAAAACAGTCAACCTTTTCATGTCTTCAACTCGTATTGGCCATGTTTCAGAGCCATAGAGAAGGACGGAGCGAACTGCTGAGCAGTACACACGTCCCTTGGTTGACAGCCGGATGTCACGCCTACGCCAGAGACGGTGTAAGTTAGCGAAAGCAGCCCGAGCTTTCTGGATCCGTGCTGTGATTCCGTTGGTGCTGATACAACTTCCCAAATAGGTGAAGTGGTCAACATGTTCTATCACTTCACTCCCTATCACTAAGCTAGGAGTTGACGTAGTCCAGTCCTGTAGCAGCATCTTACATTTTACAGGGCCGAATCGCATGCCAAACATACGAAGATTGCTGCTCAAGGTGTTCAGAAGACTCTGCATTTTGTCAGCATCCTCCCCTAACAGGACTATGTCGTCTGCATATTCTAAGTCCATAAGACTATTCCCTGATAACAAGTCGATTCCTAAGTCGTTAAGTTCATTTAAGGATACTTCTATGATGAAGTTAAACAGAAATGGGGAAAGTAAAAAAAAGGTTAATGAGTAATGGTATTAATATCGTAAAAAGGTATAAGGCAAGATCTCAAACGCACGCATAATTAACATATGTTAAGTAGTCTTCTCAAATTGATTATACAACATATAGCTACATTTTTCAAAGCTAATTATTGTTGATCTTCTCAATATTTTATTGATATGTTTAAGGCAGACAAGTGTTGATTACTCCTGGAGCGCTAATCTCCGAATCAATAATACCAACAATAATAATAATAGTATTGTTGTTTTTATTACTATAATTATTAGAGTTTTTAAGTAGCAGGCTGAATTGATTACGTATATATTTCGCAAAATCGATTTATTATTCTGTTTTGTAGGATTTTCTTTTGCATCGGTTCGGCTTACATATTTATATCAACAAATATCACAATCGATTATTCTACGCATTTTTGTCACCTTTATATTTTTGTTATTATGACTAGTTACTACTGCCTTTGGTTCCGAATTGAACATAGGTCTTCAGCAGCACATCTCCAAACAACCCTGTTGTCTGTAGTCCTTTTTAACTGTGTCCACGATTCCCCATAAGCTTCCATTTCACCACCGTTGGATCCACATACCCAATTCATCGATTTCTATTTGAATTCTACTTGAGGGACTGTCTGGTACGCAGTATCACTCAACGGTCTTCTTAGTATGTGTCCAATCCACCTCAGCTTCTCTCTGCATATTTGTTGAACGATATCTTCTCCTTAGTTGTTTCATCGTACTGCAGAGTTCCCTGTTTCTAGGCTTATCTGACTATCTGATCTTCAGTATGCAGTTAGCTGTTGATAAAAGTTTACAGTAGCCTGTGGGAGATTCTCTTTGTGTGACGCGTACTCAAAGTCTCTGAACCATATAGAACCACTTGACTTGACTTTAGTGTTCAAGATCCGAATCCTGTGTATATTTTTTTCTGGGCCGTACTTTCTATATAACTTATAAGTGCAAACATTTGATTTCCAACCGAGGTTTCGTCAACTGAGATGCCTCATTTTCTCTCACCACTCCCCTCCCCCACTTGACACTACCCCAATACTTTTGATCTATTAAATCTGAACGAAGAACATTCTTTTCAATAATTTCTCTTCAGGTTCTTACAATTATAAAACATAATATTTGTTATCGTGTTACACTAATGACCAGTAATATGACGGATACATTTTCACATAGAATAACAGATTAGTTACAGGATGTGACGAACGTGATAGGTTGAATTCAATTACAAAATATTGTGAAATAGGAGACAATGGTGATGATTAGTCATAATAGATTCGTAGAATGGGTGGGCAGTAAAAATTGACCAATCAGTTCAAGGTTATGAAAGATGTCAGGTGATTGGATAGTACAAAGTAGTGGGTGAGTACTGCCGATGATTCCCAAACTAGGATGAAACGGCTGTCCAGTACTCCCTGTTGGTTTTCAATGGTTCTCTAACTGATATCAATCCATGGTCAAAATCATAAAAACAGAGTAGTATGCATTAGAGAGGAGATAGTAAGACAGCAATGAGAAGTTCATCATGAAATAACCAATATGCGAAATGAAATGAAACAGGTGGAGGCATTTATTCAGAAAAGAGATAATATCACTAATAATAAGTCCGGATAGTATAAATGGCAAATTCCGTAGTAATGAAAGAATGCTAAAGAAACTGAACAAAAATGACTGTGAAAAGAATATTCTTCGTTTAGATTGACTTTTAATAAAAAAACAGTGTAAAATATCCCTCTCTATTTTTGAATAATATTTAAAGTGCATATATTTGTGTAACGGCAGAAAATAAAATACTTGGTGACAGAATTTTATTAAGGAAAAATTACATCCTATTTATACATTCTAAGCCATACTAAAGTGTGGCTAGATCAGTGAAGAATAAATTGTTCTGATTGGTCGGCTGATTCTCCCAAGTTTAAACAAGTTGTCCAATGAGGCTATTTCTTGTCAACCAATGTAAACTAAATCCAGATTTGAGGAATAGACACACTTCTACCTATGCAACCAATTTGTGCCGTGTGCTCTCCTGATAAGATTTATCAGTAGTATATTAATAAAGAGACGTTCGTGGACATAAAAACATCAGATAGCGAAGAGATAGATTTAATGTGAGAGAAAGCAAATGATACAGCGTTGCTCAGATACACGGGAGATCCCGTGAAAGGAACACAAAGAAACAAAATATAAAGGCCAGAAGTATCATGATTGGTGTGTTGAAGCTAAGATGTACATAATTTAGCTGTATAGATATACCAAATTCCGTCTCTCGTCTTCTGTCATTACAAAATTTAAAAGTTCATGTTCAATATTGAAAATTCTTCTAAAAGCTTTTTGCTTGAAATTTGATTTTTTTTTCTTTATTTTTATTATTATTACTTTATAGGATGAACCGCCTAATAAATCTCTACGTTTATTAGATAATGGTCAGTCTCATAGTGTTTCAACAGTTCAACACTCTGAAGATCCAGATATTGATGCAGCAATCAGAAGTATTTTATCAACTAGTGACTGATAATCGTCATCATCACCTTATGATAATAATATTAATGATAATAACAATCCTCAGAATACTTTCTTTTCCTTGTACATTTTGTTAATATTTTGATTTGAGTTCATTGAAATTGTTCAACTAATATTTTATGACTTTTAATTCTAACATCTAAACAATCTTTCAACTTTTTGTACATTATTGTATCTTACTTATCTTCTAAGCCTCTAAGTTTATGGATTTCATTTCTCAAAAGGTTAACTCTGTTTTAAAACAGGTTTCTGTGAAACTGTTTCTTCTCTTATCATCATGAGTATATATGTATCTTTCCGATATATGGTTAACTTTCCCAGTATTTGATTCCTATAATATATATATATATATATATATATATATATATGTATACATGATATTATTTTTTAGAGTGCCTTTCTCTTCTGGTTCAATTGTCTATGTTGTTTTGTTTTGTTTCGTCTGCCCTCTCTTCGCCTGTTTCTATAATCTTTTGTTGAGCATATATATATATATATATATAACACTACAAGTAAACATATCGTTCACAGTTTGCTGACACAGTGATAAAGCGAAAGAAGAAGCCGCGCCGCGCAAACCACGTGTTAGGCATCTTTCTTCTCATGTTACACAATCACACTTATTATTATTATTATTGTTGTTGTTATTACTATTATTATTATTACTCTAAAACTCCTGTATAAAATAACACAATCATTTAATCCCACAATCCATTGCTAAAGCCAATCAGTCAGTCAGCCAGCCAACAAGCTAACTGTAATATGCTTCAATTGTGTTATTGTACAGTATTGAATTATTTTTTACGTAAATGCGCGTTCATGTTTGTGTGTTTGTGAGTCTGATGTGCATATCTCCTTTTCCTTGTTTTGTGTTCCTGTACATGTGTACTTACTTGTGTGTATGTGCGTGTGGGTGTATGTATGTGCGCGCACACTACATTGTTTTCCCTTTTTGTTTCCTTTCTCTCTCTTATTCTTCTTATCATCAACAAGTTTAAAATCTTGACTGTTGAAAAGGAAAACACTGCTTTTCTTTCTCTTTTTTCTTATCCATTTTGCTAGTTTGAAGATATATATATATACATTAATATTAATAATATATAAAATTAATCTATGAATAATTGAGAAAGTCTGTTCTCATCTGTTTGCTTGAAAAACTAAATATGATGACATAACATGCATTGCATTTTATATAATAGTAGGTGTAAAGATGCAGTGATGATGATTCTCGTAAAAGACATTGGAATTGTGACAATTCAACGATACTTAATTAGTTTAGCGATTTGATTGGCTTCAGATTTGTGTCAAGGATTGATGCCAACTGGAGAACCATTCAAAATTAGCAGGAAATACTGGACAGCAGCTTTTTCCTAGTTTTGGGACCCCAATAGGGTCATGGGCGCTTTACTACTGATGAGTCCTGAAATAGTACGAAACACTTGTCCATTACTCCTTGATAGTTTTCAACGGTTCTCTAATTGATATCAATCCGTGATTAAACGATATATCTAACTTGAATTGGTTTACTGGGTTCTTTATCCATAGATGTGCATTTCTATACATGCCGTTGGCAATGAGCCACACCTATTGTATGAGGGCTAGCGATAATACTTGGCTTCCCAAGCGTTGGTAAGTTAGGGTTCAAACCTTCTGATCCACTCTTTAAATGTTCTGTGAGTGTGGATATCAGAATATACTATTAATTTGCATTACTACTAAGTTAATTAATCAGTAGTAACATTTTATTGTGTTTAAAAAACGTCCCTTGCATCGTGATTGCTTGTAATCGACAGTATTACTTTGAAATCCATGGATGATAGTCACGCGTATATTGAAACCTATTTTTACATCGACATTAGATAGCTAGCTGTCTTTTTCAAACTCTGCATCGCTTTGAAGAATAATGTCAGACTAGTCCATGATATAAGTGTGGAAGCGCACTACTAAAAGCCAACACTGCTTCATATACATGGCAACCTAATTCCTATCTTCTCAGTTGAACATAACTATAATTTCCGTTGTCAGGGTTTTTGTACTGTAAGCACTTCATGCTAAAGTACTGTTGCTATCATCAGTGTTATTGATTGAATGCTTAAACAAAGCAAGAAAAACAAATTGATGTGCCTTTTAGTTATTTCTCTGATTCCTATCAATCGCTTACAACTTAAACACAGTAGCAAAATATGTCTGCCATGTTGACAAGTTATTCATAAGAAATATAGGTATGTAACATAAGTCGCAAGTAATAAAAGTGGTCAATTTAATAAGTAATAAGAGGACTGACTATTTATAGCGTGGCTAAACGAATGAATACTTGTCAACCGTGAAGAGGATCTGCGCTAGATTCCCAGCCAACGCACCCCTAAACTTCGACCAGCTGACAGTAAGCCTGGGAAAGTAGGGCGTGGGGCTAGTAACCTCACCCCGTAGGAAAGACAACGTCATCACTTCTGAAATTTCGAAGATTCAGGTCGTATGTTTCACTTGGAAAGTAAAGAGTGGAAAAAATAATAAGTTACGAATGGTGCATGGACTAAATATTTCCATGAATGAATGAATATTCTTGAGAAAAAGGGAACAAATTTCAAAGTCTAGATAGAAACAAAGTTCAGGTCATGAAAAGGATGTTAATACAACACGTCACTTATCCACGTAGTCGTAATACTTGTTGAGTTAAACTTTGCTTCTGTGAAACTACTGAAGTCTGTTTCCCGATTTGTTTTCAAAAATATTCGTTCGACTATCCTATAAATCGTCAGTCCTTGTAGTACTTATTAATTTAACTAATTGCATCATTTGTGACTTATGTTACTTACTTATAGTTTCTATCAAATAAACTGTCAGCATGATAAAAAAACATGTTCAGATGTATTTTTTGTAATTTACATATTTTAGTACTGCTTAGGTTGTAAGTAGTTGAATAGAATCTGACTCAGTTCCATAACTGAATTGCAGCAGTGTAGGTTGCCACACTCTCCATGTAGGACCCAGAGATATGTGGAAGAAAGAATGGTAACATGGGAAAAAATGACAGTTTGGCGGATGTGGGAGTTCACAAAGAGTGAATGAATCTGTTCCATTGAGAACGATTTTGAGCCTTATCAGTAACAATCTCCAGTCATTGGTCTTTAGCATTCCTTACGTGACTGGCTTAAACCAACTGTCGATGACTACATGAACTGTTGCCGGGATTGATTTGAACAGAATCAGCGAAACAATAAACAGGAGGTCATATCATCCTGAGATATCCTCGCCAAAATGAATATATATATATATATATATTCGTTTACCTTCCCAGTGGGATATAGGGCTTCGATCCAGAGGTTTGAATTTTCTGTAGCAGTGGTGATTATTTTTACAGGATGGGGCTGCTAGCCTCATATCCAACTTTCCCTCTTTTCCAGTCTTATTACTGGCCTAGAGAGGTAAAGGAGAGCGTCTGCCGGGGATCGAACCCCGAACCACCTGCGTGGTTGGTGAGCACTCTACCGCTGTGCCACCGACATATATATATGCAGCATTAAAACTTAGCTAAATCACTCTAGGCTGAACTACCTATCCTCCTCTTCCACTTCAATAATACAGTGTGTTTCGTCGACCTCACTCGTTTATTTTCACACATTTCAAAAGGGTGAAGATAAGTAATTCAATGAAGTCTGTTGTCTCATAGACTGGATGGTTGAAAGTCCTGGGTTCGGTGGGGCCGTAGTCGCATACTGACATAGAGTACGATGAAAGGGCCGTCCAGTTCTCCCTGGTCACGTGAAGATTTGTCTCATTGGCTTAATCAGCCAATGGACAACTGGATAGTATTATCAGCTCTCATACAGTTAGCCTTGTACTTGAGAAATCTGTTTTGGGTACCTAGTTTCAAACAGATCCATTATGATTGTGACTAAGAACTGACTCCAATTAGAGGAACCACTGAAAACTAGGGAATACTGAACAGCTCTTTCGTTCCTATTCGAGGCTCTTCAGCAGTACGCGCTCATGACTCCACCTTTAGGGATTAAACCTAGGAACTTCGGGTTACAAGGGGAACTAGTAGACCATTCATCCACTGGAACCCAATTCAATAGCCCATGAATTCTAACACCTTCCAATATGCGACATAGTGCGAATACCAGCCAATGCCATCGGTGAATATCCGTCCTCATGCCCAACCTGGTGAACCCCACTTGTAACTAATTCCCACTAGAACTTCAGATACCTTTACCCTGTAGTCAGGCATTATTGAGAATCAGATTAATTTTGAAGTTTCGGTTTGCAGAGATTTGATCCCGTTAACTGAATGGTGAATGAGGTCGTCTCGTTACCCGGAGATCTCAGATTCAATTCCTAACGGGGAGATTATGGTTGCGTAGGGCTGAAAAGTTCCAAATAAGGATGAAACAGTTGTCCAGTTCTCTGTAGTTCTCTTTCAATTCGGGTTCGAAATTGAAATCGATCAAATCCCTGCAAATCAACACTTGAAGATCTTCGCAGAATCCCACATTCATGTATCTTCTCTGCTAATAATTTTCAGTTATCCTTATAAATACTTATAAGTAGTTTAAATATTTTTAAAAAACAAACAATATTTAATACCTTTTCTTCATGTATTAACAATATCATCTTAGGTGCTGTAATTTTCTTATTAATCAAGAATATTATGGATACTTTGGATTCTTGGCTGGATAAACTGGAAACTGAACATACTAACAGAATAAATAATGTACTGGCGAAAAAATCTCGCCTTGAGCATTGGTTTCACAATATATTAAATCATTCTACAATGAATAAAATTGTTTGTATTACTTCTGGTGGAACTATTGTTCCTTTAGAAAAGAATATGGTAAGGTATATTGATAATTTTAGGTAAGTCTGTTATGCTGAGGATAGAGCTAACAAAAAACAACCTGCTTTTACACTGTATGTTTTTTCTTCAAAAGTACTTACTCAATTTTCGAAGTAATTTTTTTTTCAAATGTCTAATTCCTCCAGTTGAAATCATTTTCTAGCCTGTATGTTGTATCCATCTTGTGCGTCGGTGGATCAATGGTAGAATTCTCGCCAGCCACGCCTCATGTGGTCTGGGGATCGGACCTCCGCTGGCACACTCCTTTACCTGTCTAAGCCTGTAGAAAAAGAAAGTTGGACGTGTGAGGCTAGCGAACCCATTCCAGAAAAATAAAATCACTACTGCCTCAACTTCAAAGCTCTAGCTTGAAGACCTACCTACATTTCACTCGAATCGTAAAGGAGTAAAATAATCTTGTAACGTGTTATTTCGCTAAAGTGTGTCTCAAGACGTTATTACCATTCAAAGTAATTAGTATGGTCAGATTACCAGTTTGATACATTAGAGTTTTTTTTCTTATAACTGCTTCTGTTACATGGAATATGCAAGGTTTAAGAAATTATAGGACCGAACGGAGAAGTCCCTCGAAGAATTGTTTCCTCCTAATTTAGCACTCTTCAGTATGTTTCAACTATAGACTACACACAGTCAACCAGCATATATACTTAAACTTTATCTAATTGTTGTCGTTACCCGATTGATTAAGGTGTCATTGACACCAGTTATTTATTCCATTCCTAAATCAATCAGACTGTATTTATTAGTGAGTGTATCAATGAAGGATTATACGAAACTGGTTATAATAAGTGAGTTACTTAAAATAGATATATGCGTCATTGTTTCTACAAGAAGTTCTTTAATCTGTTAACTCATCGTCAGCTACCAGGTTAGTCGATCTTCTACTTGACGAATTCCTCGCTAGGACCATTTGAAGTTCTTAATTCTCTCTTTTTCTCATTTTTACCTCAAAATGTGTCTATCAATTTACATTTACTTGTGGAAAATTCAAGTACAGACAACAAACAGACAGTAAAGATTTTGTGAACACGCCTCTAAACATCTTCCAAAAGATTTTTAACAGGGAACATAAGATGACTGCTATAAAATGTAAGTCTCACTGAATAGCTGAAATGGAACATATGTGTTCAGCGAAAAATTATTGATGATATTTCCCTACGATATTAATAATAATAAAGGTTAAGAGCAACTAGATGATATAACCGTCTCGTAACCTCGGTGGTTTAATAGTAGTGTAAAGAAGAAAAGACCACTGAGGCTAGAAGGCAATGTTTATTAGGACAAACGCATTGTAGGAACATAAATGTGGTATACCTTATCTGTAAGTCTTTATTTGCACATCATTTGTAAACTGGTCAGCACATTCGATAGCTTATTGGATTCTGCACAGTGTTGTAACGTTCTTCTCACAGTTCTCTTCTTCGATTGCCTTTTTCCAGTACCCCAAAACAAATTGTTACTTTTCTGAATTCGTCTACTGTTATGCTACTTATATCTGATTATAAGTAGCACTCGCCTCCTCTACCATGCAAGAGGTCAGTAGAAAGCTCAGAAACGAAGGGAGAGGTTGGTCGTAAGACTAGCAACGCCACTCCATAAAAGAAAGCACCGCTGCTGAATCTCTATGTCTCTTGTCTGAATCCCTGTGTTCCACTAGGAAAACAACGGAATGAAAAGAACTGATCATGTTATTTGATGGATGATGTCTAGCACTGGATTTATGATCTGCAATCCCTAGTGGATGTTGGTGTTCACACTAAAACCACTTGGGTCACCACATGTCAACAGAGACCAAACACTTCGGTCCAGTCAATCAACGGGAAAATTAAAACGGACTTAGACAAATAATAACTGACGCCCGTTGAACAATAAATAGGTGGTTCTAATGGCCCAGTAGATAACGCCTTGGGGTTTGAAACTATGGGCAGTAGGTTCGAGTATCAGCTGGAACACCATCATTCGCTTGGCGTATACAGGGATATCCATCTGTTGAGTCCCGAATAGGACGATGTGTGCATCCTAGAATGCCCTATCAATTTTCAAGCATACCTAAAGCGTTATTTTTTAGTATTTTTAATATATTTATGCGTTGAAGTTTCTATAGCAATTTGGTTAAGTTTTGGGGGTGGAGTTTCTAGCACCACGTCCCAACCTTCCCTCTTTATCTGGGCTTGGGACCGGCTAGAAAACTAGCGAGCTAGTAATCTAGGCGAGGTTATCAACAACTGTCTTCGCTCGATACTGAAGATCAGATGGCCGGAAAGAATCACCAACAAGAAACTATGGGAACAAACAAAACAAGAACCAATCGCCGAACTAATATGCAGGAGAAAGTGAAGATGGATTGGACACTCGCTGAGGAGGCCGCTGGGTGACATCGCGCGTCAGACCAACGCTCGAGTGGAACCCGAAAGGGAAGCGGCGAGTAGGACGTCCAAGGGTGACATGGAGGAGATCGTGTGAAGAGGAGTTGAAACAGTATGGACTTACATGGATGCAGGTGAAAAGTACAGCAGAAGACAGAAACAAGTGGAGACGTGTATTTGAAGCCCTATGTTCCACTAGGAACCCAAGGGAACAATAATAATAATAAATAAAGCGTTATTATTACAACTGCTTTTAGGATGTTAAAAGTCAACTGCTTTAAACAAAAACAAAACACCACCGGAAAACTTCTGTCGTAAATTAGTGTATTTAAACTATGCTGCGTGTCAACTATGCAATTCTATAGTGTTGCTTGGTAGCTTTTTCGATGGAACATGGGGTCATAGGTGCATACTTTTACCCTTTATAATTGATTTCTAATGGGTTTCGTTTCGTCAAGTCAAATACATTACTTTCGCTGGAAGATAAGGATATATAGGTGGTCTTCAGTATTCAACGACCTGGTTGGGTCGAGGGTGGGAAGAATTTGGTCTCCCTCTCGAAATGCCGTCACATGTAGCCACGTGTTCATACCCTTCGCCAACCAGTTAAGTTCTGTTCACCGGTTTCACGCTGCGGGGGTGTTCCTCTTCCTCCTTCAAAAAAGTGAAAAAGCAAATTTGAACGTCTGACGCTTACCACCAAACTAGTGTACACATGCAGATCTACCTAAGTCATCTGGAAAACTTTGATTCCAAAATAATGGACTCCAGAATCCAAAAAATTGATGGAATGGAATACAGACCTATTTCGGTCACCGGTAACCATGGGAACGCCGCTCCACTGCTTTGTGAGGTCAGACTCCAAATCAAAGGCTCCAAGGGTGGTCTCTTAAGACAACCACCGTGCTTCAGTTTCAGCATCTAAACAATATCGAAACCCTCGCAAAAGCTATATATGAAATTTTGTCTGGCGCATTTTTTGACGATTATAATGTACTAATCTTGTATTTTAATAATAATAACGTTGAACCCCGGTGGGTGCGTCCTGATGAAGAGTCCCAAACTAGAACGAAACAGCTGTCCAGTACTCCCAGGTTTTCCAATGGTTCTCTAACCGATGTCAGCTCATGATGAAATCCTGTAACCAATATCAATAACAGTCGTACCTGATGACCATATTGACTAGACTGAAAGGACTTAGCTCTAATTTTACTATTTTATATTCTAGTAATATCTATTATCTTTATCGAAGATATGAATTGTTCTTTTAGTAATGTGATTATAACGTGTAGTTAACCGGTGATTGGAACACACGCACGCGCGTGCACACACACACACACACACGCCAACATACATTCATACATACATACGTGCACACACTAATGAGATAACATGCCTGTGTCATATGATATGAAAGTATATGATATACGCCTAAAATCTGATTTCTCTTTCTTCTAAAAAAAACAGAAGTTTCGAATGGAAAAATTCATTTTTTATTTCTTAAAATATTACAAATGAGATTAGTTGGTGGTGTTTACGGAGAATATAAAAAGTTCTAATAAAAGTCACACGCACAAACACACACGTTATATTCGCCTCGCCAAATAGCTTAAAAGTCATACACACAGAGAAAACTTTTATATGAGGTAAAGAAGCACTGACGTCAATGAACCACAGATATAATAATACTAAGTGACTGCAAAGGAAAATGAAACAGCAACACCTAACCTCTTCTTCAGTCTCTACAATCTATAAATCCATATTCCATTATGGGTAAAATTTATTTTGATAAAGTCTCACAGTGTTATACAGTATATGTTTACTGATGACCACGTTTCGAGCACAATTTATTGCTGCTCATAATCATATCAAGGCAGTACTCACACAACTTTCTAACTTCGTTTATATAATTCCATTATTTTTCATCGCTTGATTTGATTGGTAGTAGTATTCTCCATATTTCCGGTATGAGTGATGAGTCATTCCTATTGCATGTGTTGGGTGTAGACTTGATGAACAAAGATTCAGTAATCAACCTCTCTCTCCACCTACCTAGATTACTTCTTAAAATTTAAACCCTCTCCCACCCACCCTATTGTGTGGTTGTTTGTTAATGCATGCAGTGCAATGTAGTGCTGAGCTTTTTTTAAATTACTTATCTTCTCGGGGTCAACCATTCTTGCCTTGGCTAAATTCTTATGTTCCCACAATCTGACTACTCCTGACCTATCTGACTAGTTTGACCTATGTGGCTGACCTCACAATCATTGCAAGGTATTTTGTAAATTATATTATTTTGTTTAATTGGGTCAACCTACAGGGTCCTTTAACTTACAGTGTTTGTCCCTGAGCTAGTTTGTAGGTTTAAATGCCACTCTAATTCCTGCTTTATTCAGAATCCTACGTAGGGTCTCAGATGTCCCCTCCTTATATGGTATAACAGTGGATGACTTATATTCTCTCTTATTTATGTTATCATTACTAGTTTCACAATTATTTTTATTTTGCTTTTGGTCTTTACTGATCTTCCTAATGAATTTTATAGGATAGTTAGTTATTTAATACCAATGCCTCTTCGATCTGTTTCATTTCATCATTTAGGTCTTTTATTGTACTACTTAGTGCTACTGCTCGGTTTGTTAGACACTTAACTAAGCCTTCCTTCACAGACAGATAACGGATGAGATGAGGTAAAGTCTAAATATCTATTAGAATGTGTTGGCTTTTTATAGATGCTAGTGTGCAGTTTACCTTCTTCTGTTCGTTTGATTTTACAATCTAACATAGCTAATTCTCCTTGTTCATTTTCTGATTCAAATGTAAATTGTAGTCCCTTCACTAGTAAGTTTACATGCGTCAAGAAGCTAGAGATATGTTCTGTTTTTAACACTGTGAAAGTGTCATCCACTTATCTCCACCGTATTTTTGGAGTAAGATTGAATGTATTAGGAGCAATATTTCCCCAGCTGTCCATAAAGATATCTGCTACGGTACAGGATATTGGTGATCCCAACTAACTTGAACCAACCCTAATATATTCTTTATTACGTTGACCTAACACTCTAACTTGTCCTTAGCCTAAACCTTAACTTAATCTTTCCTCCAAATGTAACCTAAAACTTACCAGATATCCGGTTTAATGTCATAACATTTCATTAAACGTATTTTATCTCATAATTCAAGTGTTATTTACCTAGTTCCAGTAACCAGTAACACACTGACTGTTTCAATATCATTGGTACAGTCATATTCCTTCAGTAATTAGAGTTTAATTTGGCCAGCAACATGCTAATTTTCAACACTACTAATGATCTACAGCATACTTTCACCAGCGCCTCTCTTCCCTAAATACTAAAGACCAGATAGATGGTCAGAAAGGATAAATAACACTGGATTCTTACAGGCATCGAACCATCTAAGAACCGACTACCTGACAAATATTCACAAAGAAATGGAGATGGATTGGACATACACTGAGTACCATCACGTGCCAGGTCCTCGAGTGGGATAGGAATGAGAAACGAAGAGTTGTACGTCACTTCGAGCATGATATGGAGGCGGTTATATGAGGAGGAAATGAAAGCTCATTGGCAGTCATGGATGTATTTAAGAAGGACTTCAGAGAATAGAGTGAAATGAAAATGTGCTACTGAATCCCAATGTACCACTTAATACTCAAAGGATGAATAATGATATTAATTGGGCGATATGATAAAGAGAAAAAAAGAGTTAAAATAACAGGGTTCTTTCTTTTAAATCTAAGGTTGATAAGCATAAATCTAAACTATGAAAAGATTTAAGATTTGTTGGAGGATTTCATAATGAGCTGACATCCCTTAGAGAACCATTGCAAAACTTGCAGGGAATACTGGACAGCTGTTTCGTCCTAGTTTAGGACTCTTCACGCCCACCGGGGTTCGAACGAAACAGCTGTCCAGTACACCCTGCAGGTTTTCCAATAGTTCTTTAACTGATGTCAGCTCATGAAGAAATCCTCCAATCAGTCAAACAAACAAAATGCTTACAAAAACCAAAAATTTACAAAATTTAAGATTTGTTTTGTTAAATTTAATCAACTTTCTAATGTTTTCTCTTTACTATTTTTATAGCACAGGTGCAAGAGGTGCACTTTCTGCTGAATACTTTTTACGTTCAAATTATGCTGTCGTATACTTTTATCGTAAAGGCTCTTTATTACCATTTATGCATCGTTTCAATCGAAAGCATCATCACCAGCAGCAGCAAAGAGGACGACAACAACAAGAACAACAAAAAGAACAGGAACCACCATATGATTGGATCGATCCGCATGATTTTGAAGTATTTCATTGGTTTACTGTAAATACACAAGAGAATAAATTACAGGTTACAGAGAATGCCTCGAAATTTCTTCTTCCTGTATTCAATGAATACAATGTGTACAGTGAGTTGTAGTTATTTTCCGATGCTTTTGTGTTCCGAGTGGAACTAAAGGTTTCAGGCTTTGAATTGGCGGTGGTGGTTGTGGTGGTGGTGTTTATACGGGTTACCAGCCTCAAGCTTGACCTTCCTTGTATTCCAAGCCTACTGTGAGCTAGGAAATAGGTTAGATTTAGGTGTACGCAGTCGGAAAATGGAAGCCTGACCTCCTGCTTGATTGGTGAGTGTTCAACCACCGACAAACTATACGTGATGATCTCATGTTTGGTGAAATTATATCAGGTAGAAGGATTTTTCTAACTTAAGTACAGAGTCTTTTGGCAACATTTAAATCAATATTTTCAGTGTCAGTTGGGAATTTCGTTGGAGGCTTGGTGTGTGTGTGTGTGTGTGTGGAATAGTTTCACTTCAGATTGGAAGGATTCATTTCTAACTAAAGCTGATCCAAATCATTTCTAAAAAGTCTTTTATAGAAAACCAAATAGTTGAAATATAAACCTGATATCTTTACAACTATAAACAGTGGCTCTTGATCTCTCTATCTATCTATGTAACTGGTGATCCGCCATTTGAGTTAAGAGATGAGCTTTTTAACCAACTTTTGGTCCCATTTTCGAGGATGACATTGATTTTTGTTTGACTGTGAAGCTTCTGATTACTTGAATAAAGCGCATATTAACTAGACTTGAGGTAAATATACTGCTGTCTAATGATACTGACTTACAAGGATCTTATCGCTAGTGAAATTTTTCAATAAGTACAACCACCGACCACTATCCACGTGAAGGAAGTCAATTCTTTCAATTATTTAGTTAACGTAGCATCGTTTCGACTTTAAATGGGTATGATTGAGGATATCAAATCCATGATCGGAAAGGCAAGTTTTTTTTTTCCTTCACGTTTCCCAGTGGAACATAGGCCTTCAAGCTAGTGGCTTGAAGTTTCTTTAGCATTGTTTATTTTACGGAATGGGGTTGCTAGCGTCATGCCCAACCTTTCCTCTTCACCAGCGTTATTCCTGGCTTAGCGAGGTAAAGGAGCGCGCTGGCCGGGGATCGAACCCCGGACCATGTGCATGGTCGGCGAGCGTCCTAACCGCTATGCCACCGACGCTGCAAAGCAAGATAGACCCTCATTAATAATCGGAAATCAGTGTGGGAATCTAATGAATGAAGCATAAATAACAAAGATTTGGATTTTCAGCACCAATGTTGTGTCAGTGAGTACTTCTGTGGTGGTGCGCGCGTCATGCAAAGCATTCTGAACAAACTACTACAGACTTCGATCAACAGCTGCCTTTTTTGTGATTGAATACTGGTCAGTAACTAGTGTAATGTATCTAGTCCTATCTTCAGTGCAGACTGAATTCTATCAGTCAAGTTTGCAATGTGGCCACCATGCTAGGTGGCTCGCCATCACGGTGCACTGTGAATTGAATTGTTGGTATTAGATGGTTGGAGACAATCGACAGGAAGCCTTGGACCTAGGTCTGCACCCGAAGATAGGACTAGACACATTACACTAGTTACTGACTAGTGTCCAATCAGAAATATCCATTGACTGAATAGCTCAGTGGTAACGTCTATGAATTCAGCACTGGGTGACGCGGGTTCGAATCTCAGAGGGGTGAGACATGAGTTCCTTCGAGGTTGCAGATACGCCCTGCTGATGAGTGCCGACTAGCATGAAACCTAGGTACAAGGCTTCCTACCGATTGCCTCCAACCATATAATACCAACAGCTGCCTTTCACCAAAAACAACAAGCAACAAGGGAATTCGGAAGGCAAGGCCCTAATACGCAACAAATATTTCGGAAAAAATGGAGATGAATTGAACATGAGCTGAGTAGGTCGTTCAGTGACATTACGCTCTAGATCCTCGGGTGGAATTCGAACGAAAAATCATGAATTTAGCACTTGAGGTTGATACTGGTGAGGATTGTGTGAAGAGGAGATGAAAGCCTATGGATGATCCTGTAGAGAATTCGGATGAAATCCAGATGTACCACTTGGAACCCAGAAGAATAGTAATAAAATCAATAAACCACCTATCACATCAGAATACCAGTTGGTAAGTCTCACTCACACATTAGCAATTAAAACTAGAGATAGCTACATTTTTTCATTATACATATTTGTATTGTTATTAATATACTCACACATTTCTACTTTCTCTTCTTCTTCCTATTCTCGTTTGCATTGCCATACTCTCTTCTGGTGTGCGCACACACACACAGGTCAATATCTATTCCTACTAGAATTTGAAACTGTTGAAGACTATTTAATTGAACTACGATATCTAGCTAAAGAGTTAAACAGGCTAACAGAAAATTTTTATCACAAAAGAAAAGTTCATTTATGCTTTTATTTATCTGCTGCTGTCTCTGATTATTATCTTTCAAATAATGAACGTCCAGAGCATAAAATACAAACAAAATCAAAAAGTATTCATCAAAATAATGATGATGATGATGATGACAAATCAATACAAGCGGTAGAAAATTTGAATTTAACGCTAAAACCAGTACCAAAACTTATGAAGCTAATCAATACATTATGGGCACCTAATTCTTATGTGATAAGTTTTAAAGTAAGTACAGTAATAATAATAATAATACCTGTGATTTTCCCTTATTTATTTATCGATTTTTACACTCGTTGAGCTCCGAGTAGAACAAAGGGATTCAGACTCGACGGCTTGAACTTTTCTTAGCTGTAGTGTTGTTATTACACGATTAAGGTGCTAGCCTCACGTTCAGCCTTCCCTCTCTTCTCGACTTTGCCGTCAGCTACTAGACTAGGTGTGATTTGGGAGTGAGTTGGCCGGGAATCGAACCCTTTGAGCATTCTACTACCACAGGACTAAATCATTCGATTTCTGTTGACATACATCTCTTACAGGTTTGATCACAAGTTTACATCACTTAGAAAACCATTGAAAACCAACAGGAAGTATTGCACAGCTGTTTCGTCCCTATTTAGAACTCTTCATCTGTATATATCCGCAGGGGTTAGAACCCAGGACATTCCGTTCAAAAGTCGAGATCGTAGACCATTCAACCAGTGGGACCCGATGCAATAGCCTATGAATTCCAAATTCTGCCAGTTCGCGTGCTTCTGAAGAGTTTCAAGTCAGAACGAAACAGGTGTCCAGTACTTCTGGGCTCTCCAATGGTTCTCTAAATGATGTCAATGCGTGATCAAACCTGTAATCAATCAAGTCCCTGCAAACTAACACTTGATAGTATATCTCTTACGTTAGATGACACAACATTACC
Organism: Trichobilharzia szidati; assembly: GCA_944472155.2. Lineage (NCBI taxonomy): Eukaryota > Metazoa > Platyhelminthes > Trematoda > Strigeidida > Schistosomatidae > Trichobilharzia > Trichobilharzia szidati. Next base: position 92,664,612 of record OX235272.1, read on the forward strand.
ATTATTATTAGTAGTAGTAGTTTCGTTCCGACGCTATTCCAAGGTAAATTCGTTATGACTGATATCTGTTACAGTATAACTGGGAAACAAAAAGCACTAAAATAACCGATTCGCCCTAATTCATGAGTTTCTAGTAGTATACATCCGCGAACTCATCTTAGAGATTGATCCCAGGACTTTCTGGTTACCGTGTTAGGGAGAATAGTGCTATTCAACCACTGGGTCGTAAGTCAGTATTACCATTATTCCCTTAGGTTCCCAACGAAACATGAAGCTTCATCGTCGCCTAGTTCACTAACCAATCCTAAGCCGGGAAAATGAGGGAAGACTGCGCGTGGAGCTAGTGACCATATCCTCGGAAAATCAATCCGATGGCTACAGAAAATTCAACGCACAGAAAACATATAAAAAAGTAAACATATTCTTCGCTGTAATTGGAGAGACTGAATGACATGGGCTGAGTGAAAGCCTTCCGGAAGCAGATGTGGCTTCTTTCAACGAAAACAAATATCAGCTTGGGTATGTGGAATGTCCGCACAGTTTTCAAGGCTGGGCTGTGAATCAATAATGCATGAGTACTGACTAATTACGCTGGTTTGAGATATAATGTCAGTGCTATCCAGTTCCATCCGCCACCACTGATCAGCTTTCTAGACCAGGACTATCGTAGATTTGTGACGGCACCATATGGCGAAGTGATCAAAACTTAGAAGAAATGTAAAACCGAATATATTTGCAGGATAAAAGAAATTTCTTTTTTACTTCACAACTTTCTTCAACTGCTGGCATAAGTTATTATAAATGTTTTCTTAAAATTTCAACCCAGAAGTATGAATACATACTTCAGTTTGACAATAGGTAGTAATCGATATCATGAGTGTAGTCGTTTGGTGGTGGTATAGACTGAATCCTATTAGTCATATGTGCAATCTGGCCACCATGCCCACTAGGTGGCTCGCCATCATAATGCACTCTGAACTACTGTTGGTTTTTGGGAGGCGATTGGCCATAAGCCATAGACTTAGGTTTCGTGTTTATTGGTACTCAGCAAGGTGTATCTGCAATGTTGAACGAACTAGTGTCCCTTCGAAGATTCGAAACCGGTTCACCCAGTACTGCAGTAAGAGCCATTACCACTGAGCTATTTGGGCTTGCTGACTGACTTTTTGTAGTGCTGTATTAATACAAGGTAGTCAATAGCCTTATGTTTGTTTGTAAGATGATGAAAAGCTGGACAGTTAAGAGAAGTAGAGGAAGTAGTGACGAAATATGGTAAGTTAAGGTAAAACTAATATGACGTATTTAGAAAAAACAACAGATTGAGCAGCGAAGAAATATGCATTCCTTTTCAATTAGTTCCTCATCATCGGCTGGCTAGCTCTACACTAATATATCGTTTTTTACATCAAAATTTTTTCAACACTGTTTGCTCGTTAACCCAGTCAAAAGTAGATGAGTACCCTACTCACGTCAACTCCAACTGCATTCACCAATTCACTTGCACTTGCGGAAGCAAGTACATAGGAAGGACTGAGAGGAGAGCATCTACTAGATTTTCTGAGCACACTCCTAAGAGTCTCTGTACAAAAGGAACAAAAGTGTTACCGAGTGCAATCGCCAGACACTTAAATGACACAGGACACAGTCGAAATTAACCAAGCCTTCAAAATAATAAATAAGCAAAGAAACCCATGGCTACTTCGTTTCGCAGAAGCCATTGCTATCAAGAGACTTCGACCAGACCTCTTTATACAAAAAGACAGTGTGACTAATCTTTCACTACCCTGGTAACCCTAATTCTATTTTATTTTATTTTTGTTTGCCTTTTTGTCAGTATGTCTGTGTGTTTGTCTTCAATTTTGACTTTCAAGTTTACAAATCTACTTAATTGTTTGTTTAAGTTAAAAAATGTTACTTCACTATTCACCCCACCCTCTTAAACTCTCCACCACAAGATGTGTAAATTCACTCTGTTCTCTGACCCTGACCTTGTAATATGCCTCTAACCAATCTGTGTTTTCCAATAGAAATCTGAACTCTAACCCCTCTTATCTAATTCCACTATATATAGTTAGTTGTTTTTTGACACTGAATAATCTGTCTACCTACATCAAATTCTGGAATTATGTTCCTTATACCTTCTATCTATAACTCCAAGTAATTATGAAAAAGTATGTTCCAAAACTTTTTTGAAGCTTATAATTTGATTTTGTTTAGGATGTATGCAGTTGATGAGTATCCACGAAATAAAACGAGCTCGTATTATCCTGCAAGCGTGTTCGTTCTTTCTCTCTTCAAACTAATAAAGGGAACCGGTTGCATGAAATTTTTTCAATATATTAAATATTCCCATAGTAAAATTTAGAACAACACATTAAATAGCGAAACGTCAGTAAAAACAATATCGTTTTATTTTTCATTCATTGGGAAATACAAGAAAACCCTTATTATAATGTATGTTAGAGTTAAGTCTGATGAGATCTAACTGAAAACAATTATTGTTCGCCTAAAATGTGTTGTTCAAAATGTTTTTACCAATCAAGTGGTTATTTTAGTTAATCAGTTTTAGGTATTGGCGGGGGTGAAATTAAGAGGTTAAAGGTCATCAAAACAATTCACTAACAGATGTTAGTAACAAGATATTCAAGTTTTAAAAGAGGGGTGAAAATTAGTTACGGAATTCAAGATAGGCTGATTCTTAGGCGTTAGCAACAAGTTATGACATAATCAAGACATTTGTAAAATGGCAATGATGACTAAGAAGAATAGGATGACTCAGAAGAGTTACGTAAAATACAAACAATTTAATAGAATTAGCTAGAATTGTAAAAATTAACAAAGTCAAAAGATAGTTACAAGATAGTAAAAACTTTTAAAGTTATTTATCGTATTTCAAGCAATCTCTCGCTTGGTCTACGAGTACGACTTTACATAGAGCAGAGGCAATCAGAATCCATCTGAACAAGCCAAATCTGAGTGTGCATTCAAAAGAAATTTGTACAGCCTCTTTCTTTGCCATGGACAACTACATAATATGTATTAAATTTTTTTAGACAATTTCCCCTCCCCTTGTAACTATCTTTTGACTTTTTTAATTTCTATAATTTTTACGATTCTAGCTCAATCTAATTACTCGGAAGTGGCTTTAGAAGTGAAAAAATAAAAGTTGTAAATTACGTGGTACTCAACGGCACAAAGATAGTAATTTGATAAGATTAAAGTTGCTATTGAGTGAGAATGAAGGTAGTTGAGTGTCAATTTAAGAAGTGTGATGAGGGTGTGAAAATGTACAGAAGGAACATATGAGAGTGATAATTGATGGGAACTGAGGCAACTCAGACAAGTCCTCATAGAGAATGGGTATCCAAAATTTATCGAGAAAAACATGAAGTTAGAGGAAAAGCCTGAAAGAACCCAGACGGTGTCGAAGAAACTGCTATTTATGAGCGTTGAATTCAAAGGTGATACCGCAGCTGAGATCCTAAAGAATCGCTTATGCAGATCACTGAGGAAAGCCTTCTTTATGGCTGAGCTACGTATCAACTTCTACAGCCAACAAATGATCAACGGATGTGTGAAGGATAAACTGCCTCTTCGGGTCACCTCAATGTGTGTTTATAAATTCACCTGCTCGTGTGGAGCTAGTTATATTGGCCGCACAAAGCGTACGCTTTCCAAACGCATCTCTGAACATTATCCGGCATGGTTAGCAAAAGGACAATTACTAGCTAAATTCTCGAGCATTTGGTGAACTCAGGCTACGCAGCTCCACCAGAGTCATCTTTCAAGATCATCTACAAAGTGAAGCCAAATGGTACGAAGAGCGTCAGGTTTCGGCTTGTGTGTATGGCAGAGGCGCTGGCAGTTCGTCAATACAACCCCGAACTCTGTATGCAGAAAACGTTTGTCCAGTCTCTTATTCTACCTTGGTCTTAACCTTCTCACTAATCGTTCCCTGTAAAAAAACATTTTGACTTTTTTCTTTTCTTTTTTGTAATTTTTAATCTTACTTTTGGTTTGCTTTTGCTTTGATAATTAATTCACTATTATCACTCTCATATGCTCCTTCTGTACATTTTCACACCCTCATCACACTTGTTAAATTGACACTCAACTACCTTCATTCTCACTCAATAGCAATTTAACCTTATCAAATTACTATCTTTGTGCCGTTGAGTACCACGTAATTTACAACTTTTATTTTTTTACTTCTAAAGCCACTTCCGAGTAATTATATCAATTATGTCATCCCCTACTACTCAATAATAGACCACTATACATTCTAGCTAATTCCACTAACTTGTTTGTATTTTACGTAACTCTTCTGAGTCATCCTATTTTTCTTAGTCATCATTGCTATTTTACAAATTTCTTGATTATTTCATAACTTGTTGCCAACGCCTAATAATCAAGCTATCTTGAATTCCGTAATTAATTTTTATCCCTCCTATAAGACTTGGATATCTTGTTGCTAACATCTGTTAGCGAATTGTTTTGATGACCTTTAACCTCTTGATTTCACCCTCCGCCTAGGTATACCTAAAACTGATTAACTAAAATAACCACTTGATTGGTAAAACCAGTTTTGATGTAAAATAAGCAACTATATGTATTAGTGTAGAGCTAGCCAGCCGATAATGAGGAACTAACTGAAAAGGAGTGCATATTTCTTCGCTACTCTATATGTTGTTATTTCTAATATGACGTAAACGAACAATTCAGTAAACTAACAGCTTGATAATAATTCTACCTCAATGAGTGAAATTAACAACTACGCAAAGATTGTTATTCAAGACAAAAACAAAAGATCCAGTTTCCCAGGATAGTGTAAGGTTAATCATGCTCTCGATTGATAGTAATGATCTCTTCAAAAAGAAGTGACCAAAGCTTCTCTCCGTAATATTCATCACTTTGAAGAGTTGACTGATTACAATTGCATGTCCTGTATCAGTTAGGTGTCTAGCTATTGTACTTTCAAATACCCTCCTACATTTTATACCAACAATGTTATTTATGAATGTGCTCAAAAAAATCTCATAGATACTCTCTTCTTAGTCCTTTCCTACGTACTTGTTACCCTCAAGTGTATGTGAATTGGAGTTAACATTACTAGGATACTTATCTAATTTAAACTCAATTAATGGGCATTCCTTATTTTGAAGTAGATTCCATTCTTGTCTATAATTCTTTCTTTTTGTACTCACGGTAGATGTAAACTGGTCGCTAATCAACTGTTATGCGCTTCAATCTGAATGTTCATTCTTTTACATACTTTATTATGAACTTCCTCAGATAGCCATTCTTCCTTCATATAAGATTCTTTTCAATAATCATGAACTGATCATCAGTCTTTTTTTTTCTGAGTATGACGATGTCATCATCGTACTGGAAGAAATAATTAGGCAAATACTGTGATAATATTCAAGTAATGGTTTTGTAATGATTTTTGTTTGATTACTTGGAGGGTTTCATCATGAGCTGACATCAGTTAGAGAACCATTGGAAAACCACCTGGGAGTACTGGACAGCTGTTTTCTCCATCCTAGTTTGGGACTCTTCATCAGTACGCACACACACCACGGGGTTCGAACCCAGGACCTTCTGGTCTCAAGGCGAGCGAGCTTGTAGACTATTAAGCCACTGGGACCCGGTTCAATGGCCTATGAATTCTAACTTCTGCCAATTCACGACATAGCGCGACCGCTAGCCAATGTCTTCGGCGAGTATTTGTCCTCACACCTGACCTGCTGCACCCTACTGGTCACGAATTCCCGCTACAACCCCAGGTAACTACCTACCGGAATAGGTCCATAATAATTTAGGTATCGATCTATCTTGTACGCCTACTTCTTCTTATTATTAAATGACCATTGAGTTATGCATCTACATTTATAACAATTTAACAATTGAAAGAAAGCTGTCAAATAAAAGAAGCTCTTTGTATTCTATAAATACATTCATTCTGTTGGTGGTTGTGGCTGTCATGGCTCAGGTGGTCTAGTGGATAACACTTTGCCTTTTGAAACTATTGGCACTACTGGGTTCGAGACTCAGTGGGAATAATATCACTCATTGGGAAATGCAGTTACGTCCGGGTGACGAGTCCCAAACAGGACGAAATACGCATCTCCGTGGATTCCACTGCTAGTCACTATCCACCAGATTAATTCAGGTTAAAGCTCAAGACATCGTCGAAGCATCTGCACAAGGAACCGACTTGTCAACAGAGCCCAAGCACTGCGTTTATTCAAACCAGTCACAGGAACTGGGGATATGATAAAATGCAGATGAAATCCATTAGCCAATGAATTATAAGTTATTAAGCAATAGTGTCCCTTCACCTTCTAACTTGAAGCTTCTGGAATCATTCTCTGATGTCGTCGTTTAGGTACAGTGTGCTAATTAGCGCTGAACCAAGACGAAACGCCTCTGTTCATCGATCCTCGATCTGATATCGGTCTATGAGAAAATCCACACGCTGAAGTCGAACCAAGCATCTGATTTTATCTGTTATCAATGAAATCTTGACCACTGGTTTCATTCCGCTTAAGACTAATCAGCTTTCATTGTTTTTATCCAATGTTCCTATGTTCCTATCGGAACATACAGTTTAAAACTTGAACTTTAAAGCTCCAAAAACAGTGGGTTTATATACTACAGGGTGAAGTTGCTATTCCCACAACCAACATCCCTTCTTCATCCGGCTTTTTACCGACTAAGTAAGGTTTTAAGAGTACGTCGACCAGGGAATCGAATCCCAGACCACATGAGTGGTAATTGGCGAACATTCTACGCTGCACCACCGACGCATTATCAGTCGCTTGTATATTATTGTGTTTCCATCATTTCAAACATCTCATTCTAAATGAAATCAAGATGGGAGTGTGCCTATGATTCCCCTGATAACTACCACTGAATGCCTAACATTAAAAACAGCATATTTTCTCATACTGTTGTAGGACATTAATAATAATAATAATAATAATAATAATAATAATAATAGCATATATTAGTATATTCCGCATTACTTTTCACTATAGCTAGAAACAGATAATGAACAATTATTGATAAAAGCCAAGAAGTCATTACAAGTGAATCATTCCAATATTGTTGTTGCCAATCTTTTGCATACACGAACAAAAGAAGTCTGGTTAGTGCATAAACAGAATGATGAGCAAAGTATAGCTATTGATCATATAAACATACAACAGCTGCTTGATAAACAAGCCAAACATTCAACATTCTCCTCATCGTCATCATCAGGAGATATTGAGTCTGTTTTTATTCCTCGTCTCATAGAACTACACGAACAGTACATACTTCAAAGACAATAATTTCAATCGACATTTTTTTTTCAAGTATTTTCTTTAGTACTTTTTAATATGAGAACTTCGTTAATCTTAGTGCTTCTCTCGATCCGAATGTTAAATCTTGAACTTTGTATAAAGAAGTTTGTTTCAGTTACTGAACTTATAAGAAACCTGATTTGTCTCAATATTTTGATGCGTGATTTTCCTTTCCCTCTATTTTACACTTTTATTCCTTCGGATGACATTGACCTTGAGTTGACCTCTCAACTAGCTTTAGTTGAACTCTACTCAGTCATGTCAGTTGTGTGATATTACTCAATTTACTGAATAATAATAATAATAGTTTGCTTTATTTCAAAACAATACTTATGATACAGGGTGGAATTCTTAGTTTTTGGTACAATATTTCATCTATTGTAACAACACAAGACAAGGGCCAGGCAACAGATAGTTTATTTAGAAAATCAACACATATTTATATACTTTCATGTACATTATTATAGATTATTGTAAGCAAACAAACACAGTCTTCTGATTGGTTGTTTCTCGCTGAACGTTAATCTTTCATCTCTTTGTGGCCGTTTATTGAAGTTCAGATTATCTATCTGTAAATTGTATCCGCCTACGCAAAGTCTGCTGTGATTGGTTGTTGAATTAGTCTTTGATCTTTCCATTATGGGTAAATTTTATTTTGATAGAGTCTCACAGTGTTATACAGTAATATTTACTGATGACGTTTCGAGCACAATTTATTGCTCATAATCATATCAAGTTGATATGGAATTACACTCTACCACAGTGCCCAAGTTTTATTCTTATATCAGTCTTTAATCTTATTTTTCTCACGACCAATATTGGGGACGTAAACATTGACGTAAATTACTATCTACCAATTCGGGTAGCAGCCAGCTCTCACCGCACTATTTTACTCAGCAACAACAATAACAAAACGAAAAATTTATATTACAGGGTATAGATGACCAGTTGTGTCGGTAGCTTAGCGTTAGAATGTTCGCCAACAACGCCTCATGTGGTCGAGAGTTCGATACCCGGCCACCGATGCACTCCTTTACTTCGGTAAGCCAGTAATCAGACCAGTAAAGAGGAAAGGTTGGGCATAAGGCTGACAACCTCACTGCCGCAAAAAATAAACACCACTGCTACAGAAACTTCAAAGCTGAGAGCTTGAAGCCCTATGTCCCACTGGGAACGTAAAGGAATAAAATAATAAGAATAGCATCTTTTTGGTAATAGCACTGACCATACAGTTAAAAATGTACAAAAAAAGTAAAGTGGTGATGATGATAATATTATTGTCAGGTATTGGTTTTGTAGGGATTTTTGTTTTGATTGCATGAATGATCTCATCATGAGCTGACATCAGTTAGAGAACCGCTGGAAAACCTGGGAGTACTGAACAGTTGTTTCGTCCCAGCTCATGATGAAATCCTCCATGCAATCAAAACAAAAATCCCTACAAAAACCAATACTTGACAATTAATCTGATGATAACTAGCGACTGGCCCTATTCGGGCAGTTACTTGGGGTTCTAGTGGGAAGCCGTGACCAGTAGGGTACATCAGGTTGAAGATGAGGCAGTAAGGCATCTACGAAGATATTGCGAAGTGGTCGCGCTATGTCATGAATTGGCAGAAGTTAGAATTCATGCACTGGCCACTGGATCGGGTCACAGTGGCTCAATGGTCTACGAGCTCACCTTGTAACTAAGTGGTCCTGGGTTCGAACCCCGGTGGGCGCGTACCGCTGAAGAGTCCCAAACTAGGACGAAACAGCTATCCAGTACTCCCAGGTTTTCCAATGGTTCTCTGACTGATGTTAGCTCATGATGAAATCCTCCATGCAATCAAAAATAATATAATTAACTAAAATTATGAAGTAATTGAAATAGCGTTACCACAGATTACAAATAGGAGAATATTAAAGAGCCGCCTATTTTGTTAATTACATGACAAGTTATTCGTTTCGCACCTAAGATCATTAGGCTAGTGATGGTGTCATCAAGTGTAGTCTCAAGTAAACAGATCCCAGTGCCTTCAACATGCATCTAAGATTATGTATGTGAGTAACATCTGTGTTGCATTTTCTTGGGAAAGGTGAGAGAAGACCCTTGTGTATAACTTGCTGTATGTGTTTTAGGTAACACTTGTATAATGCCATGATCAGAGTTCGGTATTTGAACACGTTTGCGTGCTTTATATACTTCAACATCATTAGTGAACACTAAATTAAGTGTTTTGTCAAGGTGAGTAGCGAAGTTGACAATCTTTATATGGCCTAGTGAATTGAGGAAACAACAATCACAGGAATTGAAGTCTCCGGTGACTATTGATAATAGAGCAGCAGCGACAGCAAAAACTGTTAATTCGTCTGCAAAATTAGTTAGATCTGATAGGGAACAGCCATGGGTAAACAAAAATCTGTTTTTGTTCATGAAAAATCCCCCCATTAGAACATTAATAGAGAGAAGACCAGTAGTTCAGTGAAGAGTCACTTTTCAGCGGCGAATTCATTTTCACAGCTGTACAGTCGTAAATATATACGGGTTATTTTGTATGTATGTGTACATTAAGTTTTTCAAACAAAAATACAATTGGTTATGGTTATTTTAACTAAACAGGTAGGAATTAATAAGTTTTGGATGGAGTTACGTAATACAAAAGGCTTTTGGAGGAATTGGATGTTGATATAAGAGGGTAGTAACAAAAGTGATGAGTTATCACAAACGATTGTTAAAAAAGAGTTGCGTAATAACATGAATAGTTTGATGGAAGAGTTGTGCCCTGGGGGAAAATGAAAACAAAATAAATAATTACTTAAGAGTTTTAAGTTTTATAACAACATCCAATACTTTCTGTATTACGTAACTCCATCCGAAACTTATTAATTCTCACCTGTTTAGTTAAAATAACCATAACCAATTGTATTTTTTATTTGACAAACTTAATGTAAACATACATACAAAATAACCCATATATGTATTTGCAATTGTACAGCTGTGAAAATGAATTCGCCGCCGAAAAGTGACTCTTCACTGAACTACTGGTCTCCTGTCTAAAAATTTGTTTATTCGTTGATAAGTGTTTGGGATAACATTTGACAGTAATATAATCAATAAAGTCACTCGAGATTTTGAATCATACATATATTTATACATGCTGGGAATGAATACAAGTTACAGCCCTACCGCCACATTTCTTTTTGGAATAAAATCGATCTTGTTGGAATAATGTGAAACCACTCATTGAGACCAGACTGTCACCATAAAGCTCGTGAAGCTAAGTTTCTTGTTGACTGATTCTAGCCGTATTGGGATAAGTATCAGAGGATAGGAGATATTGCAGATATCTAATTTCTTGGGGAAGAGAATGGCAGTTGGCACCAATGATAATAGGAACGGTAGGTAATACGACGGATAGGTGTGTGTTTTGACGCACATTGCCAACCACCTTGGATTCTTTTTCAACGCTTTATTAGAAACTTGGAAGTCACTTGGTGTTCTTAAACATTTTAAAACTTCGTGAGAGTAAATAATACGATTTGACGTTATACTTTAATACATAAATTTGGATAGTGTCATTAGAAGACAGAGATTATCTGAAAAATGTGATGTGTTTGCGTTATACATTTCGAACAATCTGATCCCTCACACATTTACTTGTCAAGTCGATATATATGAAAAAATTAAGGGCAATTAAATTAAACAAAGTGACAAAAAAAGGATTTAAGAATAATTAACACAACGTTTGGTAATCCAATCAAATAAGGATTACCAAGGTAGGTTAAGAGTTTTTGAATACACCGGGAAAGGGGTGGCTTAAGTTTATGAATAGCTATAGCCTCAGCGTATTTCAATAAGCGCCCTTGACCATTTTTATAGATGACCTTAAAGTCTGTGTTAACATCAGTCTCATGGTTCATCTCGATTAGGTGTTTGGCTATAGACGACGGTGGTAGTCTGACACCTGCGTCTATTGGTTTTCCACAATTCATTTGTTTTTCTAACCATTTCGGGATTACCAAACGTTGTGTTAATCATTCTTAAATCTTTTCTTTTCACTTTGTTTAATTGAATTGCCCTTAATTTTTTCATAGATATATCCACTTGACAGGTAAATGTGTGAGAGATCAGATTGTTCGAAATAAAGAGAGCAAATACATCACATTTTTCAGATAATTTCCGTCTTCTAATAACACTATCCAAATTTATAAACGGGACTTATCGTTTTAATACATAAAGACAAATAAAACGTGATAGATTAGATGCAATATATGTAGACGGAAGTGTTTAAGTAGCCCAACATTCGAACAGGCTTTAATTTCTAGCTAAATAATGTTTCTCCACGAAAACAAATTCCCATGTGATCTAGTTAAGATGACAAAGTGATATACAGTTATTTGGGAGGGGTGAGGGAGGTTGTATATGCATTGTAAATTGACAACAAAAGTTAGATATCATTGTGAGCTAACAGCGAAATAGATCAAAGTGTGTGAGAAACTATAATCAAGCATTGGTTTGTAGGGATTTTGTTTGACTGTTTGAAAGATTTCATCATGAGCTGACATCAGTTAGAGAACCATGGAGAAACCTGCAGGGAGTATTGGACAGGTGTTTCGTCCTAGTTTGGGACTCTTCACCCACCGCCAGGGTTCAAACCCAGAACCTTGTGGTTATAAGGCGAGCTCGGTGGGTGCGTGCTGAGGAAGAGCACCGAACTAGGACGAAAGAGCTGTCTGGTACTTCCAGGTTTTCCAATGGTTCTCTAACCGATGTCAGCTCATGATCAAATCCTCCAACCAAAGAAATAATAATAATGTGTGAAAAACACTTGATAATATTACGTAATCGAGACAGTTGACAACTAATCAGTTAAGCGATGAATAGTTATTTGGAAATAACTGGTGGGGAATAAGAGAATAAAGAACTGAAAATACGTTACAAAAATAAAAAGATTACACAGAGTTCTTGATAAAAATATGTATAATTAAATTTCAATGTTCATTATAATAAAGGTTTTTGTATTTCCCAATGAATGAAAAACAAAACGATATTGTTTTTACTGACGTTTCGCTATTTAATGCTAATAGCTTTTTCAAAGCTATTATTTGGGAAATACAAAAACCTTTATTATAATGAATATCATATACCCAATGCCCAAATTTTTTAAATTTCAATGATTTACACACAATGGGAAATTTTTGGTAATATTTCGAGCAAAATTACTGTCCATGATTACACCAACTTTTGGAATTGTTTTGTTTTTACTTCACACATTTATGATTTCTACTCATGTAAGTAGTTTTTTTGTTCATTCATTTTTGTGTATTCAGAATTATATTCCAGGATGTTGACAGTTGTGCTGAGTCACCCTTGTTACATGTATCCGGTGTGACCTTAATGAATATAGATTCTGTGATAAGTCTCTCTTTCCAGTTGTTCAGGATACAAACATTGTTCCAATCAATAATGTGGATTTTGTCCCATGCATGTGCAGCTAGGGACGAATTTTTTCTAAATTGCTGTAAGCTTGTGTTCCTGCTGGTTGACCTTTGGTTAGGCGTTTATGTTCATTCACTCTTATTTTGAGTGATCTGGACGTTTGACCCACATATATTTAGTCGGACAGTTAGCACAAGATATTGTGTAAGTCAAATTGTTTTTATCCATCATTTTTATGGGATCTTTCAGTTGATTTATTTTATTTTTGATTAGATTCGTCGGTTTAAACGTTGTGCGAATGCCGATATTTTTGAGGTTTCTTTGAATTGCCTCTGATGTACCATTTTTATATGGTATTGTGACTGTTTTTTTGCATTCTTCCATCTTGTTATTCTCCGGTTTTACCCTCTTTTTTCTCTTTTTTATACTATCTCTGATAAATTCTTTTGGGTAGTTGTTTTCGAGTAGCATTTTGAATAGGACGTTTATTTCTTTGCACTGGTCTTCTGGTGTTGTTGTAAGTCTACGTATTCTATCAGCAAGACCTTGTATTAATCCTCGTTTTACTGTGAGTGGATGAGCTGAGTGATTATCAAGGAATCTTCCAGAGTGTGTGGTTTTTCTATTTAGCGTTGTTTTTATGTTACCATCTGTTATTCTTCGTATTTTGCAGTGTAACATAGGCAGTTCCCCAATTTCATTCTCTACTTCCATAGTGAATTTTATTGAGTCGACATGGCTGTTTATGTGTGAGAAGAGTTTCTCAATATCGTTTTTTTTTCACTATTACTAGTGTGTCGTCTACATATCTCCACCAACATTTTAGTGATGACGTGAACGGTTTGAGTGCATTCTTTTCCAAAAAATCTATTGTTAAGTAGATTTGATCGAAGGTTATCTAGTTCACTATCGATTGTCTCTGCAGAGCAGATTTTACGAATTCTGGAGCATAAGGAATGAATAAGATTTCTCTTTCTCCCCAGCGGTACCCAACTGTTGAAGTTAGTGTACTGCCCAGTGAATGTTGGCTTTCGGTAGATTGAGCTTAACAGCGTTTCATTCTCTCTTTTATCTAGCTTAACATCAAGGAAGTGAAATGAGGAATTCGACTCTTCTTCGACCGTGAAAAGCAAAGATGGGTGAGAACCACTAAATATTCCAAGAAGTTCGGCAGTTGAAGGGTTTTCATCACATACAATGAAGGTATCATCCAAATATCTTTTATACATAAACAATCGATGGTTTCCTTTAGTGGGCCATTCTCTAAGCTTGCCATGAAGACGTCCGCTAAGAGCGGTCCTAAAGGAGACCCCATTGCAACTCCATCCCTTTGACTGAAGATGACATCATTAAATTTAAATTACACATTCAGTGTGCATCTCAATAATAGCTGTTTAAGATATTCAGTTGGTAAGCCAATGTTCATGCTATTTGAATCAATATACTCGCATAGATAGCAGATAGTGTCTACTAGTGGTACATTTGTGAACAATGAACAAACATCTAGCGAAATCATATGCTTACCAGACACAATAATTTCATCAACACAACTGACAAAGTCAAGTGTCGGAAAGACTATGTTTACATAGATTTAATCTCACTGGTTCCAGAATTTTCGCAAGCCATTTAGCGGTAGGGTGACACGGTGAATTCAGCATATCCAATACAGGTCGCAGAGGGACATCATCTTTGTGCACCCCTGGAAGACCATACAAACAAGGGATAGTTGAACTAGATGGTTTAAGCCGTTCATACATATATGGAGTAGTGATGCATTCTTGATAGAAGTTGGAAATCAAAAGCAACTGGGTCCATTGGCTCCCATTGGCTGTAAATAGCCTAAGAATTTGCCTTGTAACCTGAAGATCCTTGGTTCGAACCCCAGTGGGTGCGTACTGCTAAAAAGGCCCATACCAGCATGAAACAGTTTCCCAGTACTCCCTGGTGTTCTACATTGGTTTTTCAAATAAATAATAACAAAACTTTATCTGAGGTCAAAATTCTTTTCAGCAAAAAATATGAGAAACAAAATAATAGTCGTATAGTACCGCTGAAAGAAGTCAAAACGTAAAGCATTCATATAGGCAAAGATTGTTTTTACCATGGTAATTTCAAGTTATGCGACATTTCTTCTTCATCTGTAGATTTCCCATTAACTGATGGGGATGCCTTGATGTTTTAAACAATGGGTGCACAGCTTGAATCCCAGATTGGGACACCCTCACTCACCGGGACACAGTTCAGAACCAATTAACGAGTCTCAAGTAGGACGAAATGCGCCTCATGGATTTCACTGTTAGCCATCAACATATATAATAACACAATTTCTTTCTGTTTAAAATTCAAATCGTAAATACCTCCAAAATTATACGGACTGCCTTGTTTGGTTGTCTATCGATGATTGCAAAGGACCTAATCCAAACCAATCACGTGTCCATAAACTATTAGTAAAAATGAAGATACCATTGTAACGACAGAAGACAAGGGTCAGGCAGCACATCGTTTATTGAGAAAATCAGGAGATATTTATAGATTTTTGTGTACATTATTGTCAGCGGAGAAGCAGAGTCTTCTGATTGGTTGTTTTCTTGCTGAAGGTTATTCTGTACTGCCTGTAACCGTTTCTTAGAAAGTTAAGCCATATATCTGCGAATCGTATTTGCACACGTTAAGTCTGCTGTGATTGGTTGGTGAGTTCCTCAAGGTTAACCTTTGTTATTGTTTTCTCTCATGACCCCGATTCGGGACGTAAATTGCTGTCTACAATTTTGGCTTGCAGACAGCTCTCACCCCACTTTGGTACTGTGGTGAAGTATTAGATAAATATATTTAAGATGATACGCAGTCAAACAGCATAACTGAACAGTTGAATATACCGTCTCCGTGTGTGCTACACAGAGCTTTCACAGACCATTTTAATCCATGTAGAAGTTAAGAATTGTCGATCAAAGCTGTAACTAAAGGAAAAATGAAGTGAAAATTCTATATATTAGATATTAACAGTCATTCAATGGGAAATCCCAATCCTAGGTTTCATTTTCACTAGCTAGGCTTATTTGCAACCCCAGAGAGGACTCTTTTTTCCTCTCAGAAAGGTTTCAAGCTTTGAAATAAGAATAGAGCTTGTGCATTGCGGTCCAGTGTAATTTCATTCTGGATAAAAATTTTATTTTGATAAAGTCACACAGTGTTATGCAGTAATATTTAATGATGACCACGTTTCGAGCACAGTTTATTGCTCATATATTAATAATATCAAGTTACTCACACAGCTTTCCAACTTTGTTTATATAATTCCATTATTTTTCACCGCTTGATTTGATTGGTAGTAATATTTTCCATATTTTCGGTGTGAGTGATGAGTCTTTCCTATCACACGTTTTGGGTGTAGATTCTATGTTCAAAGATTCAGTAATCAACCTCTCTCTCTCTCCACCTGCCTATATTACTTTTTAGAATTTTAACCCTCTCCCACCCTATTGTACGGTTGTGAATTAATGTATACAGTGCAACTGCTGAGCTTCTTTCTAAATTACTTATCATTGCGGTGTCAATCATTCTAACCTTAGCTAAATTCTTACGTTCTGACAATCTGACTACATCCAATCTACTGGTTTAGTCTATGTAGTTGACTTAACTCACAGTCATTGCAAGGTATTATAACTCCGTTGCCAATCTGTTATAACTGAGATGAAAGGAATAAACCCGTTGCTACTTTGTTATGTCTGCGCCTGTTAGTTACTATAACGGTAATGAAGTCGACTGATATACTAATATGTCTATTTTTCCGTTGTGCCTTCCGATTCACTCAGCCACGCAAACATCAAAAGACACAGGCTGGCCTGTGAATCTAGGGTACTGTATTATACTACATAGTTTGAGAAACAAAACATGATATTTATGCATTTTCTTAACCATGATAAAGTCGGCTCACAATCGTGCGAATGTATTGATCTTAATAGCTAGAAATGTCTATTCTCATTAGTTGGAGATCAGACGAAGATCAAGGTGAGACAAAAGAAGATGAATTGGTCACACACTAAATCACAGTATGCGTGAGAAACGGTACATTAACATAGTAAGTCCACCATATGATAAATTACACGATTCGTGAGAAAGGATGATATATTTTTGATTGGACACTAGTCAGTAACTAGTGTAATTTGTCTAGTCCTATCTTCGGTGCAGACTGAATTCTATCAGTCATGTTTGCAATGTGGCCAACATGCTAGGTGGCTCACCATTACGGTGCACTGTGAATTGTTGGTATTAGATGGTTGGAGGCAATCGGCAGGAAGCCCCACCTGACCTAGGTTTCGTGCTAGTTGGCACTCATCAGTGCCATTACACTAGTTACTGACTAGTGTTCAATCAAAAATATCCAATACAGTCCTACAGGAGGTCAGTCGCGAGCCTGAATAGCTCAGTGGTAACGTCTCTGACTGCAGCACTGGGTGAGGCGGGTTCGAATCTCAGAAGGGACATCAGTTCCTTCAAGGTTGCAGATACGCCTTGCTGACTGGGAGTGCCAACTAGCACGAAACCTAGGTCCAAGGCTTCCTGCCGATTGCCTCCAACCATCTAATACCAACAAAGGATGGTGTAATATTTTATGCTGGGTGGGTCCTATCAAAGGTATTTTGTAAATTATATTATTTTGTGTAATTGGGTCCACTGGATCCGTTGACCTACAGAGTTTGTCCCTATCTGAGTGAGTTTGTAGGTTTGATTGCCACCCTAATTCCTGCTTTATTGAGAATCCAACATAGTGCCTCAGATGTCTCCTCCTCATATGGTAAAACTACTACAGATGTCATATATTCTTTCTCATTTATATTATCATTATTAGTTTCACCATTATTTTAATTTTACTTTTGACCTTTTCTGATCTGCCTAATTAGTCTTATAGGATAGTTATTTGATACCAACGCTTCTTCTATCTGTTTTATTTCATCATTTAGGTCTTTTATTGTACTACTTAGTGCTACTGCTCGGTTTGTTAGACACTTAACTAAGCCTGCCTTAACAGTTAACGGATGAGACGAATCAAAGTCTGAATGTCTATTAGAATGCGTTGGTTTTTTTATAAACACTAGTGTGCAGTGCAGTTTACCTTCTTCTATTCGTGTGACTTTACAATCTAACATAGCTAATTCTCCTTGTTCATTTTCCGATTCAAATGTGAATTTTATTCCCTCTACTAGTGAGTTTATATGCATGAAGAAGCTAGAGATATGTTCTATTTTTAACACTGTGAAAGTGTCATCCACATATTTCCGACTTCTCTTTGGAAGAGGAGCAGATGTATTAAGAGTTATATTTTCCCAGCTGTTCATAAAGATATCTGCTACGATAGAGGATATTGCTGATTCCATCACTACACCTTCTGTTTGTCTGTATATTTTGCCCTGGAATTTAAAGACAGTAGACGTGAGGCATAATTGAATTCCCAAAATAATTTTCTTAATGGGCAGCTTCGTCCTATGAGTGAGTTCAGGATCAGAAGTTAGTTCTCTTCTAACTGCTTCTAAGGCCATTTGATTGGTATATTAGTGTAAAGACTAGTTATATCAAAACTAACCATTTTTCATTATTCTCTAATTGAATGTCATTTAAATTCTTTTTCATTTCATATGAATTAGTTAGCCTAGAGTTTGAACGATTTCTAATGGGGCATAGTATTAGAGCTAAGTGTTTTGATAATTCATAAGTAGGGGTATTTCTGAAATCTACAATTGGTCGTATGAGGTAACCTGACTTATGTATTTTCATAGTACCATATATCCTACCAGCATTATTAGCTTTAGGCATTAAATTAAACCATTTAGACTCACTCAATGACGGCTTCGTTCCGTGTATTGAAACCGTTGTAGACTTCTTAATCTTATTCATTATTGTATCTTCCTAATTTCTTCATTTGGGCCCAGTGCAATGTGTTCACGGACTCTCTTGATATAGTCTGATTTATCCATAACTGCTGTCGAGTTTTCTTTAGCAGCCTTCGCGATGACAACGTTTATATCCTGTTTTAGACTAATTAGAGCTAGTGTTTCCGATTTCGTTAAGTCTGACTGTGCTTTCTTTTGTTTTTCCAGAGTTAACACACACACTGTGCTCGAACCTTTTCTGCTGTCGTCTTATCTGTTGAACTTTACGCCACTTCTGCGTTAGAAATGACATCCTCTGATTTTAGTCCACTAACTGTTACGTTGAAATTTAGTTCTTTCTCAAGTACTTTTATCTCACTAGAGCTTAGTTCCCTTGATGAGAAGTTGATTACCCACTTTGTTTTGTCAATAGAAGATTAAGCATTCTTGTTAACTTCTTCATTTATTATGCTGTTCTTTTCTTCTAATAATTTGTTGAATTTTTTTAATCTGCGGGGTTTTCAATTTGTTTAAGGTTGCTTCTCTAGCATTTTTGGATGCTTCAACAACAGTTACGCAATCTTTACCATTGATTACACATTTGTGTTTGATTTTTTCAATTTTATTTCGTATATTATTTAGTTTCACAGTAATTCGATGTAATTCTTCGCTTAGACATAATCTGCTGACATGTTCGGCAGCTGATGTTATTTCTCTTGAATTAATTGCAGTACGTAGGCGTAAGTATTTAGAAATTATATGACTTTTTAAACACTGACTGTTGAAAATCCGATGGTTTGTGAATCTTTTTTCTGTTTGAAAAGGGTAAGTGGAGAAAGACAGATTAATTACTGAATCCTTGTTCATAGAATCTACACCCAACACGTGGAATAGGAGTGACTCATCACTCATACCGGAAATATGGAAAAAGTGAGAGATGGAAAACAATGGAATTATATGAACGACGTTGGAAAATTGTGTGAGTAATTTGATATGATTAACAGCAGCAGTAAATTGTGCTCGAAACGTCATAAGTAAATATTACTGTACAATAAATACTATAAGACTTTATCAAAATAAATTTTATCCACAGTAGAATTCAAGCATTGAGATTTCCTTAAACAGCGGTGTAGTTTTTACGTGATAAGGTGGCTGGAATCAGTGGGTAAACTAGACGGCCAGTAAACTAGACGAGTTTAAGGAGTGCGTCGGCTGGAAGTTGAACCTGGACTTCCTTTGAGACCAGCGACGCACGCCACAACAGAATAACTCAATTAGTATAGACAAGAGAAACCAAAATAGTCCTCTACTTTTTCACTTTGTTTAATTAATTTTGTGTACCCCATCCAAATTCTATAAGAGCGAAATTTCTCTTCACTGAGATCAAAAAACATCGATGGATTGATATACACATTTATGAATAATCCATATGAAAATTAACAGTCTGAATTTTTTTGTAATGTAAGTGTAGAACATGGGCACTGTGCTGGCAAGTAAGTAATTCGAAATTAGATAAGTTTATTTTAAATATCACACAGTGATGAAGCAGTATTAATGGCTGAATGAAAAGGTTTCGAGCATGAATTATTGGGTATTCCGTTATGTCTAACCTCCAGTGTATTCAAATTTCAAAATAAACTATATAAACAAACGAACTGGGTGGCAATTGGATCACCAATATCCCCAATAGTAGCAGACATATTTATGGATAGTTGGGAACATAAACCTCTTAGAACGTTTAATCCTGCTCTTATCCTAGGTTATGGTGGAGATATGTGGATGACACATTCACTGTGTTGAAATCTGAACATATCCCTCATTTTTTCACACCTATAAACTCACTAGTAGACGGTATTCAATTCACTTCTGAGTAAGAAAACGGACAGAGTGAGTTGGCTAAGCTAGACTGTAGAATAAAACGAAAACAAGATGGTGGGTGGTTTGATACTAGCATTTATAGGAAACCGACACACTCTAATAAATACTTGGACTTTAATTCATCCTATCTAGAATCAGCAAAGGCAGATTGGTCTAGTTAGATGTCTGTATAATTGGGCCAAGAGCCTAACTAGTAAGCCAGAAGGTTTAAATAACGAAATCAAACAAATAAAGGAAATATTACTGGTGAGTAACTACCCACCAGAATTTATTCAAAAAAGGGATAAAGAACCATAAAAAAAATAATGAAAGTAATATAGAATTCGAGGAAATCATCAAGTGACATCACTAGACAAGCCATTGCTCGAGTGGAACCCGAAAGGGAAGCGGCGAGTTGGTCGTCCAAGGGTGACTTGGAGGAGATCACGTGAAGAGGAGATGAAAACGTGTGGACAGACTCGGAGCCAGGTGAAGACTCTAGCAGAGAACCGAACTCAATGGAGACGCACGGCTGAAGCCCTATGTTCCTCTAGGAATTAAAGGAAACAATAATAATAATATAGAATTCAAAGCCTCTGTTGTACTGCTGTATGAAGAAGGAACGTCAGGAGCCCTACGTAGAATTCTCAATGAGGGTGGAATTAGGGTGGCATTTAAACCAACCAACTCTATCATATATAAACTTTGTCGGCTTAAGGACCTAATAGATCCAATTAAGAAAAATAATATAATTTACCAAATGCCATGCAATGACTGTCAGTGGGGTCAATTACATAGGTCACACTAGTAGATCGAGGTCAACTAGATTATTGGAACATAAAAATTTAGCTAGACCTAGAATAATTGACCCTGATAAGTTAAATAACCTAGAAAAAAGCTCAGCCACTGCAATGCATTCATTTGCAAGTAGTGACAAAATAGGGTGGGTGGGAAAGGTTGAGAGTTCTAAAAAGTAATATAGTTAGGTGGAGAGAAGGAGAGGTTAATCACTGAAGCTTTGTTTTTGTTTGATTTAACACCGCACACGTGCAATCGAAATGATGTAACGCCTATACCGGAGATATGGAAAGTGGTAACAAACAACAAAGAGGAGTTGGAGAGACAGAAAGAGAGAAAATATATATATAAGACAAATCGTGAAACCATGTGACTAAATTTGATATGATTATGAACAATAAACTGTGCTGGAAACCATGTCATCCAGTTGTTAATACTGCATCAATGTGTGATATTTAAAATAGACTTATCTAATATAGAATGTATTTTTCTGCATTTATCATGCTTATTGTTTTGACTAACTGAAGACGATTATTATATGTAAAGCTTTCGAGGTAAGTATACTCTCGGATGAAAGATGAACATAATGTTGTGTATCTGAAGTACCTAATTGGGAATTCACATCTGATCTCAACACAATTCACTAACTTCCTTAACCATATGAGTGATAGAGAAACAAGCAGAAATTTTTAACATTTGAAGCTCCCTTTATGAATTTCAACAAAACAATAAGATGTAAGTCCTCTGAATCCTGTAATGTAGTATTTACGCAACACATTTCGAACAATCTGACCACACAACTACTTGTCATAAGAATTTATATGAAAATAATAAAGCATTAAAGGGTGAGGGAATAGACACAGGTCAGGTTAAAAGGATACACTGAGGGTCAAAATAACAATGGAATATATAATAGTACATCCGTCCTGGTATCAAAACAAAGTTTACCAAAGAAGGTTTAATGTGATGACAAATTATTCAAGGGCGATATACCTAGCGAGATAATTACGAAGAAGTTAAGAAAATCAGTTCAAAGATAAAGTACCTAGACCAGCCACTTCTAATTCTATCTACCAATTCAACTGAGCTTGTGGAACGAGTTATATTGGCCGTTGCTCTAGGAACTTGATTTTTCGTGCTCTCACGGGAACATCTACCAGTGTGGTTAAATAAAGGTGTAGTGAGAAGCATCGATAGCTCGATGTTAGACCATCTGGTCCGAACTGGCCACAAAGCTAATATTGAAGAGTCCTTCTCCATTATCTATCGGATACTAAAACATCCAGGTACCGCATACTCCAAACAGCAGAGGCTATCGCGATTCGTCTGAATCAATCGATGCTTTGTGTGCAGAAAAAACAAGTGCAGTCACGTCTACTGACCTGGCCTTCAGTGGAAACTATAGATTCATGAATTTGTATTATTATTCCTAATTTGTCCGTCTGATATTCAGTGTATTGTTATGTTGATGCTATCGAACTGTAATCCATTGATATTATTATTGATTCGATGTTATTTAGACAACATTAATGTTGTTAATAACACTAATTCATTCACTATTATACGTATATGTATAACTGTAGAACCTGATGAAGAAGCAATTATCGAAAGGAATATTCTTTGTTCAATAGCCATTCTTTTGAAAATTTTAATGGGTATTTCTAATCAGTTAACTTCCTAATCGTTAGGGCTTCCACAAACACGTTTTATAGATACGTTTAAAACAGATGTAAACATCAATTTTATGTCCTGTCTCTATAATATGTTTCTCAATAGAAGAGCTAGGCGGCTTTTTTCACCATTAATAAGTTCAAGGGATCCGATTCGCTCATGAACTCATTTAGGGATATGTTCTGAAGCCATTGTTTGCAGAGATCAATCAGTCCTCCCTACATATTTGTGAACACAAGTACATTCAAATTGGGGTGTGATATCATTCTTCGTTTGCTCTAAGGGCCTAGTTGGATAATATAGGCTTTAGATTCTCAATTATTCGCGTCTTAGATGCTTGAGGTCTTTTTAACCGTAGCATTCAGTCCTTGTCTAATTACCACACTGATATGATCACTCATGTACGGTAGCTTCATAGATAAATCCACATTCTTAATGCCACACCTTACAGTACTGAGCACCAACTTGTTCTGTTCTACTTTCCACCTGAAATATGGTGGCCAAATGCAGATATAAAAATATTTGTAGGCACAGGTATCGTCGTCCATTTGCTCTTGGTGAGGTCAATCAATATAGTCAGTGACAATAAGATTAGGCTTAGAACTAATTAACGAAGATAAGTCGATTGATGAGGTTATGAAGCAGTATCGATTGAGCTGAGCTGCGCATGCTGAACTAACTGCTTTCTTCAACGAAGTTATGTAAGCTTAAGTAGGATTGCGATGAAAAAGAGTTCGAGGTGACCAGGCTAAAATGTGAAATCAATCTATAAAGTCATTGTGTGAATCGTATAGGGAGATGGAGTCTCAAAGAACCTAAGAATCAACGGTTACAGGCTTCTGATGAGATGGTTAAATATTGTCTTTACAACTCTCCTAGTAAATGTGCTCTTAGACAAGCCCATGATTGTCCATCATAATAGTCCCTTTTTGATACGTCAGTCATTGTTATAACAAACCTTCTGGAAACAGCTGCTAATGTTTCCAACGGATAACACACACGAAGATAATAACTCTTGTCGTACCATTGATGAAGATTTAGAAGTATGTCAATGCGAGATCATCTCGTCTACACATAGGGGGATAAGGCAGTCAGTTACGGATTGATTTCTTCACTTACAAGATCTTTGGCTTCACAGTAAGAATGGCATTTATAAACTCTGGCTTAATTATTAAAGCAATATGATGAGCAACAATAGAGAGACACAAGTATAACGACTCAAGTCCCAGCACTAAAAAACCACACAGAAAAAGAATGATAACACAGCAAAGATATATGAGATGCAGAATTGTTAATTAAGGGTTGGCGAAGATGATGACAGAAATAGAAAACGATAACATGACTGGATCCTGCTTCCACATCGAACACATATTATTGACTGCCCATCTGCCTTCACC
>OX235272.1:92689460-92933367 GCA_944472155.2 Trichobilharzia szidati
ATTACTCCTGGAGCGCTAATCTCCGAATCAATAATACCAATAATAATATTGTTGTTGACTTTATTACTATAATTATTAGAGTTAGTGTTAAGTAGCAGACTGAATTGATTACGTATATATTTCGCAAAATCGATTTATTATTCTGTTTTGTAGGATTTTCTTTTGCATCGGTTCGGCTTACAAATTATTGTCAACAAATATCACAATCGATTATTCTACGCATTTTTGTCACCTTTGTATTTGCTATTATGACTAATTACTACTACATAGGTCTTCAGCAGCCCATCTCCTTTTAACTCTGTTATCTGTAGTCCTTTTTAACTGTGTCCACAATTCCCCGTTAGCTTCCATGTCACCACCGTTGCATCCACATACCCAACTCATCGATTTTTATTTGAATTCTACTTGAGGAACTGTCTGGTGCGCAATATCACTTAACGGTCTTCTCAGTATGTGTCCAATCCACCTCAGCTTCTCTCTGCATATTTGTTGAACGATATCTTCTCCTTAGTTGTTTCATCGCACTGCAGAGTTCCCTGTTTCTAGGCTTATCTGACTATCTGATATTCAGTATGCTTCAGTAAGCTATTGATAAAAGTTTTCAGTAGTCTGTGGGAGATTCTCTGTGTGACGCATACTCAAAGTCTCTGAACCATATAGAACCACTTGACTTGACTTTAGTGTTCAACATCCTAATCCTGTGTATATTTTTTTCTGGGCCGTACTTTCTATATAACTTATAAGTGCAAACATTTGATTTCCAACCAGTTGTAGATCAGTTCATATTAGGCTTCTTTTACTGAGGTTTCGTCAACTGAGATGTCCCATTTTCTATCACCACTCCCCTCCCCCACCTGACACTACCTCAATACTTTTGATGTATTAAATCTGAATGAAAAACATTCTTCTCAATAATTTCTCTTCAGGTTCTTACAATTATAAAACATGATATTTGTTATCGTTACACTAATGGCGGATACATTTTCTCACAGAATAACAGATTAGTTACAGGGTGTGACAAAATAAATAGAATTCGTGTGACAAACGTGCTAGGTTGAATTCAATTACAATATACTGTGAAATAGGATGATGATTAGTGATGATTAGTCACAAAAGATTCGTAGAATGGGGGGGCAGGAAAAATTGACAAATCAGTTCAAGGTTATTAAAGGTGTCAGGGGATTGGCTAGTACAAGGTAGTATGTATTAAAGAGGAGATAGTAAGACAGCAATGAGAAGTTCATCATGAAACAGTCAATACCTGAATCGAGATAGGTGGTGGCATATATCGAGAAAAGAGATAATATCACCAGTAATAAATCTGGATAGTATTAATGGAAAATTCCATAGCATTGACAGAATGCTGAAGAAAATGAAGACAAATCACCGAAAAGAATATTCTCCGTTCAGATTGACTTTTAATAATAATATTGCAAAGTATTCCACCTCTATTTTTGAATAATTTTAAAAGTGCACATACTTGTGTAACGGCAGAAGATAAGAAACTGAGTAACGGATGTTTATTAAGGAAAAAATGCATCCTATTTATACATTCTTAGCCATATTTAAGTTTGGCTAGATCAGAGAAGAATAAATTGTTCTGATTGGTCGGCTGATTGGCCCAAGTTTAAACAAGTTGTCCAATGAGGTTATTTCTCGTCAACCAATATAAAATAAATCCAGATTTGAGGAATAGACACACTTCTACCTATGCAGCCAGATTGTGGCATATGCTACTGATAAGATTTATCAGTAGTATATAAATAAAGAGACGTTCATCGGCATAAAAGCATCGGAAAGCAAAGAGATAGATTTAGTGTCAGAGAAAACAAATGATACAGCGTTGCTCAGATACACGGGAGATCCCGTGAAAGGAACGCAAAGAAACAAAATATAAAGGTCAGAAGTAGCACGAAACAGAAGATCTGTGCACTTCGTGCGTTGAGGATAAGGTGTACATATATAAACATTCCTTTACCATATCTTTCGTCTTCTACCGTTACGAATTGACTACCAATGTTGATATCAATTTTTGGCCGCTTTCTATCACAATCTGCATCACTCCCCCCCCCACACACACACACTCACCTGTTCAAGTCAAAATGTAGAAGTTCATGTTCGATAATGAAAATTCTTTTAAAATCTTTTTGCTTTAAATTTTATTTTTCCCTTATTTTTATTATCATTTTATAGGATGAACCGCCAAATAAATCTCTACGTTTATTAGATAATGGTCAATCGCATAGTGTTTCAACAGTTCAACACTCTGAAGATCCAGATATTGATGCAGCAATCAGAAGTATCTTATCAACTAGTGATTGATACCCGCCGTCATCATCATCATTATATGATACTACTGATAATATTAATGATAATAACAATCCTCAGAATACTTTCTTTTCCTTGTACATTTTGTTAATATTTTGATTTGAGTTCATTGAAATTGTTCAAATAATATTTTATGACTTTTAATTCTAACATCTAAACAATCTTTCAACTTTTTGTACATTATTGTATCTTACTTATCTTTTAAGCCCCAAAGTTTATGGATTTCATTTCTCAAAAGGTTAACTATGTTTCAAAAACAGGTTTCTGTGAAACTGTTTATTCTCCTTTATCATCATGAATATATATATATGTATGTATCTTTCCGATATATGGTTAACTTTCCCAGTATTTGATTCCTATAATATATATATGTATACATGATATTATTTTTTAGAGTGCCTTTCTCTTCTGGTTCAATTGTCTATGTTGTTTTGTTTTGTTCTGTCTGCCCTCTCTTCGCCTGTTTCTATAATCCTTTGTTGAGCATATATATATATACACTACAAGTAAACATATCGTTCACTGTTTGCTGACACAAGTGATAAAGCGAAAGAAGAAGCCGCGCCGCGCAAACCACGTGTTAGGCATCTTTCTTCTCATGTTACACAATCACACTTATTATTATTATTGTTGTTATTGTTGTTATTACTATTATTATTATTATTATTCTAAAACTCCTGTATAAAATAACACAATCATTTAATCTCACAATCCATTGCTAAAGCCAATCAGTCAGTCAGCCAGCCAACAAGCTAACTGTAATATGCTTCAATTGTGTTATTGTACAGTATTGAATTATTTTTTACGTAAATGCGCGTTCATGTTTGTTTGTGAGTCTGATGTGCATATCTCCTTTTCCTTGTTTTGTGTTCCTGTACATGTGTACTTACTTGTGTGTGTGTGTGGGTGTATGTATGTGCGCGCACACGACATTGTTTTCCCTTTTTGTTTCCTTTCTCTCTTTATTCTTCTTATCATCAACAAGTTTAAAATCTTGACTGTTGAAAAGGAAAAAACTGCTTTTCTTTCTCTTTTTTCTTATCCATTTTGCTAGTTTGAAGATATATATATATATTTACATTAATATTAATAATATATAAAATTAATCTATGAATAATTGAGAAAGTCTGTTCTCATCTGTTTGCTTGAAAAACTAAAGATGATGACATAATATGCATTGTATTTTATATAATAGTAGATGTGAAGACGTGGTGATGATGATTCTCGTAAATGACATTGGAAGTGTAACAATTCAACGATACTTAATGAGTTTAGCGATTTGATTGGCTTCAGATTTGTGTCATGGATTAATTGATGCCAACTGGAGAACCATTCAAAATTAGCAGGAAATACTGGACAGCAGCTTTTTCCTAGTTTTGGGACCCTAATAGGGTCATGGGTATGTTGGTAATGAAGAGTCCCAAAATAGTACGAAACAGTCGTCTATTACTCCTTGGTAGTTTGTAACGGTTCTCTAATTGATTACAATCCGTGATTTAGCGATATATCTAACTTTAATTGGTTTATTGGGTTCCTTATCCATAGATGTACATTTGTATACATGCCGTTGGCAATGAGCGATAATACTTGGTTCCCAAGCGTGCGTTGGTATGTGGGGTAGGGTTCAAACCTCTATTTAAATGTTCTGTGAGCGTTGGTATCAAAATATAATATTAGTTTACATTACTACTAAGTTAATTAGTCAGTAGTAACATTTTATTGTGTTAAAAAATAACGTTCTTTGCATCGTACTGGCTTGTAAAATCCACACTATTACTTTGAAATCCAGGGATGATAGTCACGCGTATATTGACACTTATTTTTCTATCGACATAAGATAGTTAGCTGTCTTTTTAAAACTCCCCGATTACTTTGAATGATAATATCAGGTACCACTAGAGATGAACACTGCTTCATTTGCATGGCGAGCTAATTTCAATCTTTAGAATCGGTCATAACTATAATTTACGTTGTCAATATTTTCATATTATAAGCATTTCATGCGAAAGCACTGTTGTTTTCATCAGTATTATCTGCTAGAATACTTTAAAAAAAAAAGCAAGGAAAACAAATTGAGGTGCCTTTTAGTTATTTCTCTGATTCCTTTCAGCCGTTTACAGCTTAAACACAGTGGCAAAGTGTGTAAATTACAAAATACGTCTGTCATTCATGTTGACAAGTAGGTAACATAAGTCGTGAATAATGCAGGTAGTCAACTTATTCAGTAATTAGGGGACTGACTATTTATAGGGCGGCTAAACGAATGAATAGTTGCCAACCTTACGGGGTATATTCGTCCGATTCCCATTCGACGCACTCCTAAACCTCGACTAGCTGATAGTAAGCCTAGAAAAGAGGAGAGATTGGGCGTGAGACTAGCAACGCCACCCTGTAGGAGAAATAACATCACCGCTAATAAAATTTCAATGGTTCAGACCGTATTTTCCACTCGGAAGGCAAAGATTGGGAGAAAATAAGTCGCGAATGGTGCATGGACTGACTATTTATACGATAATAAAATGGATATTCTTGAATAAACGGGAAAAGATTTGAAAGTCTAGATAGAAACAAAGTTTAGGTCGATAATAAGACATTAATAGAGCAGGTCACTTATCTATGTAATTACAACTATCCTATAAATCTTCGGTCCTTTTAATACTTATTAATTTAATTAATTGCATCATCCGTGACTTATGTTCCTTATAGTTCCTGCCAAATAAACTGTCAGCATGTTCAGACGTGTATTTTTGTAATTTACATATTTAAGTTTCAGAATTTCATCATGAACTGACGTTGGTTAGGTGACCATTGGAAAACCTAGAAGTAGTGCAAACCAACACTTGAATATCAATCTGATGCTCACTAGTGACTGGCCCTATTCACACGTAGGTAGGTTGGGTGTGAGGACAAATACTCGTCACAGACGACATTCTCTATATCGTCAATTGGCAAAACTTGGAATTCATGCACCACCATTGAATCGGCTCACAGTGGCTTAATGGTCTACGAGCTAGCTCATCTTGTAACCAGGAGGTCCTGGGTTCGAACCCCTGTAGGGGGATACGTACTGATGAAGACTCCCAAACTACGACGGAGGAAACAGCTGTTCAGTACTCCCAGGTGGTTTTCATTAAGCGATGTGAGTTCATGATGAATTCTTGAAACCAAACAAATCCCTACGAAAATAACACTTAAACACATTTTACTACTGCTTAGGTTGTAAGTAGTTGAATTGAATTTGACTCATTTTCATCACAGAATCGCAACCGTTTACGTTGCCACAGTTTCCATGTAGGACACAAAGGTAGAACTATAATGGCCAGAGATATGCAGAAGAAAGAATAGTTATATTGGGAAATATGACAGTTTGGTGGATGGGGGAAATCACAAAGAGTAAATGCATCTGCACCAGCGATTGAGAATGATTTTGAGCCTTTTCACTAACAGTCTCCAGTCATTGGTCTTAAGCATTCTAATTACCTCAACCAAGCAGTCTACATCTCCCTACGTGGCTGTCTTAAACTAACTGTCGACAACTATATGAATTGTTCCCAGGTTCGGTTTGAACAGAATCAGTGAAATACTAGACAGGAGATCATATTATCCCACTGACTGGATGGTTCAGGCGCCCACCCCTACTCAGAACTAGAAAGTCCCGGGTTCATTCTCCGGTGAGGTCATAGTCACACACTGACAAACAGTACGATGAAAGGGCCATCCAGTCCTTCGCGGTCACGTGAAGATTTGTCCCGAGTTCGAATTCCGATCCACCGACATCATCCTGGACAACTGGGTAGTATTATTAGCTCTCACACAGTTAGTCTTGTACGTGAGAAATCCGTTTTTGTTACCTAGGTTCAAACAGATCCATTATGATTTTGACCACGAAGTGACTTCAGTTAGAGAACCACTGAAAACTGGGGAGTACTGAACAGCTCATTCATCCTCACTCGGGACTCTTCAGTAGTACGCACTCGTTACTCCACCTTTAGGGATCGAACTTGGGTTACAAGGCGAACTAATGGACCATTCCGCCACTGGAACCCAATGAATTCTACCATCTGCCAATTTGCGAAATAGTGCAACCACCAACCAATGCCATCGGTGAGTATCTATCCTCATGACCAACTTGGTTAACCCCACTGGTAACGACTTCCCACTAGAACTTCAGATAACTTTATCCTATAGTCAGTCATTAATAAGAATCAGATTAATTTCGAAGTTTCGGTTTTCAGGGATTTGATCCCGTTAGCTGAATGATAAATGAGCCCGTCTCGTTATTATGTGTGCGTAGTACTGAAGAGTTCCAAATAAAGACGAAACAGCTATCCAGTACTCTGTGGTTTCCAATCATTCTCCGTCAATTAATGTTCAGAAGTGAAGTCGATCAAATCCCTGTAAATCAACACTTGAAGATTCTTGCAGAATCCCACATTAATGTATCCTCTTTGCTAATAATTTTCAGTTATCCTTATAAATACTTAAAAGTAGTTTAAATATTTTTTTTAAAAAGAACAACATTTAATACCTTTTCTTCATGTATTAACAATATCATCTTAGGTGCTGTAATTTTCTTAAAATCAAGAATATTATGGATACTTTGGATTCTTGGCTGGATAAACTGGAAACTGAAAATACTAACAGAATAAATAATGTACTGGTGAAAAAATCTCGCCTTGAGCATTGGTTTCACAATATATTAAATCATTCTACAATGAATAAAATTGTTTGTATTACTTCTGGTGGAACTATTGTTCCTTTAGAAAAGAATATGGTAAGGTATATTGATAATTTTAGGTAAGTCTGTTATGCTGAGGATTATTATATTATTATCATTGTTCCCTTGGGTTCCTAGTGGAACATAGGGCTTCAACTACGCGTCTCCACTTGCTTCTGTCTTCTGCTGTTCTTTTCACTTGCATCCATGTTAGTCCATACTGTTTCAACTCTTCTTCACACGATCTCCTCCATGTCACCCTTGGACGTCCCACTCGCCGCTTCCCTTTCGGGTTCCACTCGAGTGATGGCCTGACGCGCGATGTCACCCAACGGCCTCCTCAGCGAGTGTCCAATCCATCTTCACTTTCTCCTGCATATTTGTTGGGCGAGTGGTTCTTGTTTTGTTTTGTTCAGATGACGAACCCCAAACAGGGCGAAATGCGCATCCTAGAATGCCCTATCAATGTTCCAGCATACAGATATCGTTATTATTACAGGTAGTAGCTCTATTTACACAATTATTCTGATCTTCAATCATGCTACTGCTTTCAGGCCCATTTATTCATTAATAGATAATAATAAGCGAAAGTTTGGAAAGCCAAAACAACACCACTGGAAAACTTCTTCTGCTCTAAACTGGTGCATTTGAATTATGCCTCGTATCGACTCTTCATGGGTGACCTCATACTTCAGTCGTACATGAGGTCGTAGGTGTATATTTTGATTTCGTTTCGTTAGGTCAAATACATTACTTTTGGCAGATAATACTACTCATTAGGGATATAAGTAGTTTTCAGTACTTATACCGTACCTGGCCACAATAAGCGACCTGCTGCCAGCCAGGTAAATCCTTTTCACTGCTTTCACGCTGCGGAGGTGTTCCTCTTCCTCCTTCAAAAAAATGAAAAGGCAAATTTGAACGTCTGGCGCTTACAACCAGACTAGTACACATTCAGATCCACCTAGGTCATCTGGAAAACTTTGATTCCAAACTAATGGGCTCCGGAATCCAAAAAATTGATGGAATGCAATATAAACTTATTTCGGTCACCAGTAATCATGGGAACGCTTCTCCACTGCCTTGTGAGGTCAGACTCCAAATCAAAGGCTCCAAGGGTGATCTCTTAAGACAACCACCGTGCTTCGGTTCCAGCGTCTAAACAATATCGAAACCCTCACAAAAACTATATATGAAATTTTGTTTGGCGCATTTTTTGATGATTATAATGTACCAATCTTGTATTTTAATAATAATAATAATAATAATAACAATAATAGTCGTACCTGATGACCATATTGACTAGACTGAAAAGACTTAGCTCTAATTTTACTATCTTATTATTCTAGTAATATCTATTATCTTTATCGAAGATATGAATTGTTCTTTTAGTAATGTGATTATAACGTGTAGTTAACCGGTGATCGGAACACACGCACGCGCGTGCACGCACACACACACACACACACGCCAACATACATTCATACATACATACGTGCACACACCACCCTCTTCACTCACAACTCTCCCCTTGCATCTCATCAGGTAAAACCAGAAGCCAATATAGAAAACTATATGCTCGTACCAGCAAGTACAAAAACTCAACCATACCCTACTTAGCTCGCGTTCTGTGTGATAAAGAAAGCATTAGGCGTGACACCTATAATTCATTAAATAGTCAGTAGTACAACTGGATCTCATCTTTCCAACCCACTTCATCAATAGGTTCAACATTTCCTTTCTTTCTGTTCCTTTTCTCTCTCTTCTTTTTCCGTTATGTGCTGCTTTGTTCTCTTTCTTTCGCTTACGCCAGTTAATAAGACAGCTCCCACTTTTCTAGCACCTTCAAACACTGTTTCAGCTTTACCTTTGCTACTGAATCATGCCAATGTATTGTTGTAATAATGAACTGTGGTTTCCTCAATCTATGTAGAATTCTATTTTATTGACAATGTACTAACTGGATGCAATACTGTAGTAAAAATGCTGAGAATTCCATTCTGTATCACAAGTACTGTTTTGGAATAAAGCAAATTATTATTATTATTATTATTATTATTATTATTATTATTATTATTATTATTATTATTATTATAACATGCCTGTATCATATGATATGAAAGTATATGATATACGCCTAAAATTTGATTTCTCTTTCTTCTAAAAAAAACAGAAGTTTCGAATGGAAAAATTCATTTTTTATTTCTTAAAATATTACAAATGATTAGTTGGTGTTGTTTACGAAGAATATATAAAGTTTTAATAAAAGTCACACGCACAAACACACACACGTTATATTCGCCTCGCCAAATAGCTTAAAAGTCACACACACACACACAGAAAACTTTTATATGAGGTAAAGCACTGACGTCAATGAACCACAGATATAATAATACTAAGTGACTGCAAAGGAAAATGAAAGAACAACACCTAAACTCTTCTTCAGTCTCTACAAACTATAAATCCATATTCCATTATGGGTAAAATTTATTTTGATAAAGTCTCACAGTGTTATACAGTAGGTAATGTTTACTGATGACCAAGTTTCGAGCACAATTTATTGCTGCTCATAATCATATCAAGGTAGTCACTCACACAACTTTCTGACTTCGTTTATATAATTCTATTATTTTCCATCGCTTGATTTGATTGGTAGTAGTGTGGTGAGAGATGGTCGCTAGCCAAATTGGTTGACAGTAATTGAGGTCAAAGGTCAAGGTGGACAGGCGGATGCAGTTAACATATAGATGAACTGACACAGCCACAAGATATGCAAGGTTAACTTTGCGTGAGAAACAACCAATCAACAGACTGTATTTTCTACTAACCTTTACCTACAATAATGTACATGAAAATCTATAAATACGTGTTGATTTTCCGAAATAAACGATCTGTTGCCTGGCCCTTGTCTTCTGTTGTTACAGTAGTATTCTCCATATTTCCGGTATGAGTGATGAGTCATTCCTATTGCACGTGTTGGGTGTAGACTCGATGAACAAAGATTCAGTAATCAACCTCTCTCTCCACCTACCTTGATTACTTCTTAAAATTTAAACCCTATCCCACCCACCCTATTGTGTGGTTGTTTGTTAATGCATGCAGTGTAATGTAGTGCTGAGCTTTTTTCTAATTTACTTATCTTCTCGGGGTCAAACATTCTTACCTTGGCTAAATTCTTATGTTCCCACAATCTGACTACCCCTGACCTATCTGACTAGTTTGACCTGTGTAGTTGACCTCACTCACAGTCATTGCAAGGTATTTTGTAAATTATATTATTTTGTTTAATTGGGTCAACCTACAAGGTCCTTTAACTTACAGAGCTTGTCCCTGAGCGAGTTTGTCACCCTAATTCCTGCTTTATTCAAAATCCTACGTAGGGTCTCAGATGTCCCCTCCTTATATGGTATAACAGTGGATGACTTATATTCTCTCTTATTTATGTTATCATTACTAGTTTCACAATTATTTTTATTTTGCTTTTGGTCTTTATTGATCTTCCTAATGAATTTTATAGGATAGTTAGTTATTTAATACCAACGCCTCTTCTATCTGTTTCATTTCATCATTTAGGTCTTTTCTTGTACTACTTAGTGCTACTGCTCGGTTTGTCAGACACTTAACTAAGCCTGCCTTAACAGTTAACGGATGAGATGAATTAAAGTCTAAATATCTATTAGAATGCGTTGGTTTTTTATAAACACTAGTGTGCAGTTTACCTTCTTCTATTCGTTTTATTTTACAATCTAATTCTCCTTGTTCATTTTCCGATTCAAATGTGAATTTTATTCCCTCTACTAGTGAGTTTATATGTGTGAAGAAGCTAGAGATATGTTCTATTTTTAACACTGTGAAAGTGTTATCCACATATCTCCACCATATTTTTGAAGTAGGATTAAATGTATTAAGAGCCATATTTTCCCAACTGTCCATAAATATATCTGCTACTATAGGGGATATTGGTGATACCCTTGCTACACATGCAATAGGAATGACTCATCACTCATACCGGAACTATGGAGAATACTACTACCAATCAAGTCAAGCGATGAAAAATAATGGAACTATATAAACGAAGTCAGAAAGTTGTGTGAGTGACTACCTTGATATGATTATGAGCAGCAATAAATTGTGCTCGAAACTTGGTCATCAGTAAACATTACCTACTGTATAACACTGTGAGACTTTATCAAAACAAAATTTACCCATAATGGTATTATACTCTACCACAGTGCACAAGTTTTATTCTTATATCAATCCTATAAATCCATATATCCATGTAGAATACAATAGGTGGTAAAGACAAATTTGAATTGTATCGGGAGGTGTCTTACGTACATGGTACAAGTACAAAATGGGGAATAATGACAGTCAGTGAGTTTTGATTATCAGTTATTATTGTCATTATTCCTTTGGATTCCGAGTGCAATATTGAATTTTAACAGTACATCTCTATTTCAACCAGTTCTCTGTAGTCTTTTCTAGTTGGCTGCATGAAATGACGTCCAACTTGGTGTTTCATATCCTGATTCTGCTTGACGGACTGCCTGACTCATTTTGTTATTATTATTATTATTCCCTTGGGCTCCGAGTGGAATATATGACTTCAACAACACATCTCCACTTTGTTCGATTTTCTACTGTCGCGTTCAGCTGGGTCCACGATTACCCGTAGTCTCTCATCACCTCCATGTCACCATCACACTGGCTACCCACTCGTCGCTTCCCATTTGGATTCCATTCGATCGATGGACTCCACTGCGTGCGATGTCATTCGACGATCTCCATCTCCATTTTCTCCTACGTATTTGTTCAGTGATCGGCTCTTGTTTGGTTTGCTCCCAGGCAGAGTTTCTCCTTGCTAATTCTTTCTGGCTGGCCATTTGACATTCAGTATAAAGTCACCCAGCGAAGGTGGCATAGCTGTTGATAAAAGTCATTAACTAGTTGGAAATTTTTTTCGTGACAAACAGTGCAAGTTTCTAACCCGTACAGAAAAACTGCCCGAGTGACTGACTTCACCTTTGTATTGAACAGAATTCGAATCTTGTTCTTTGTGCTCGCTGAGTGCAGGTTAATAAAGGGGTATCTTGCCTTTCTGATTCTGACTGGCTTTGACATCTTCATCTTTTTCGGCTGCCTGTGGTTGAAACCTTTGTTAAATCTCTCCCGCTGATGAAGACTGGTGCTGGTGGTTGTGGCTGTTGATGGTGTTTGGTTATTTTTATCACCTCCTTTTTCTCTATATTCACTTTCAGTCCTGTCTTCGCTGCTCGCATCTTCAGCCAGTTGGTTGTTTTTCGCCTGCTTTCTCTGAATTCTAACCTATTAACCTATGGGTCAATAGGCTGGTCTCGTAACCTGAAAGTCTTAAGTTCGCGTCTCCTGTTGGGGTCGTGGGCGCACACTGATGAAAGGTCCCAAGCTAGGAAGCAATAACGGTTCAGTGCTCCTGGATTTTTAATAATTCTTTAACTGATTCAGTTCATAACAAAGTCAAAATTGAAATTATTTGAAACCCAAAATCTGAATAAATGAGATTACAGAATGTGTATGAAACCAAATATAAAATGCCACTAGCAACATACTTTTCATAACTGACAATATCATCTTACTCTTTCAAAACTTTCACCAAGAAATATATTTTGCCAACATAATGTGCCTGCCTCATTTGTATTTACGTGCGTCAATGCAACGACTGAGAATTGAATGGAAGTCATATTTCCATTAGTAAACAAAAAGAACATGGATGCTGTCTGATAAATTCCTATCTAAGTTTATGTGAAAAGTACCTTAATATAAAAATGGAGAAGGACACTTTAAATGTAAATAAAGAAGGAACAAAGGTAGTTGAAAGAGTTAACGCATAACATGATATGAAGCAAAAAAGCCTCAATAACTCGTTGGTAACATCCATCTTACTACAGCATAGGATAAAGCAGATTCGAATCTCCGAGGGCGCATCAGTCAACTCATCATTCGAGGTTGCAGATGCGATTTGTTGATGAGTACGAAACATGAGGAAGATTTAAGTTCAAAGATTCTTTCTGATTTCAAAGCCAGGATGAGTAAGGGAACCAAGACAATAGTATGTTACTCTGAAATTGGTGCAGCAATCCACAGCACAAGGAACAAGATGACAAGGTTAAATTTTAAGCTCTGAGGGAGTGCGATGCATCAATCACTTGATGAAGTCTGTTTTTACGTATAAAGTACATATGTTTGTGTGAAAATAATGAAGAATAGGCATGAAATCGCTACAGAGGATACCTTTCTTTCCTGCCTGACAAAAATACTACCCAGTTTTGCACTGAAGTGCCAATAGAGTAATTAAACCACATTATATACATGTATTCATCTAAGTCTTCTAATCCTAACCCTAATGCGAAACTATCTCTAAGCTGGCTCTAATCTAACTTGAACCAACCCTAATATATTCTTTATTAGGTTGACCTAACACTCTAACTTGTCCTTAGCCTAAACCTTAACTTAATCTTTCCTCCAAATGTAACCTCAAACTTACCAGATATCCGGTTTAATGTCATAACATTTCATTAAGCATATTTTATCTCATAATTCAAGTGTTATTTACCTAGTTCCAGTAACCTACACACTGAGTGTTCCAGTATCATTGGTACAGTCATATTCCTTCAGTAATTAGAGTTCAATTTGGCCAGCAACATGCTAATTTTCAACACTACTAATGATCTACAGCATACTTTCACCAGCGCCTCTCTTCCCTAAATACTAAAGACCAGATAGATGGTCAGAAAGGATAAATAACATTGGATTCTTACAGGCATCGAACCATCTAAGAAGCGACTCCCTGACAAATATTCACAAAGAAATGGGGATGGATTGGACATGCACTGAGTTCCATCACGTGCCAGATTCTCGAGCGGGATAGGAATGAGAAACGAAGAGTTGGACGTCACTTCGAGCATGATATGGAGGTGGTTATATGAGGAGGAAATGAAAGCTCATTGGCAGTCATGGATCCATTCATGAAAAACTTCAGAAAATAAGGTGAAATGAAGAGGTGCTACTGAATCCCAATGTACCACTTAATACTCAAAGGATGAATAATGATATTAATTGGGCGATATGATAAAGAGAAAAAAAAGAGTTAAAATAACAGGGTTCTTTCTTTTGATAAGCATAAATCTAAACTATGAAAAGATTTAAGATTTGTTGGAGGATTTCATCATCAGCTGACAGATGTTTTCCTAGTTTGGGACTCTTCACCAGAACGCACCAACCGGGGTTCGAGAGAAACAGCTGTCCAGTACACCCTGCAGGTTTTCCAATGGTTCTTTAACTGATGTCAGCTCATGAAGAAATCCTCCAATCATTCAAACAAGCAAAATCTTTAAAAAAAACCAAAAATTTACAAAATTTAAGATTTGTTTTATTAAATTTAATCATATTTCTAGTTTTCTCTCTTTACTATTTTTATAGCACAGGTGCAAGAGGTGCACTTTCTGCAGAATACTTTTTACGTTCAAATTATGCTGTGGTATATTTTTATCGTAAAGGCTCTTTATTACC
Organism: Trichobilharzia szidati; assembly: GCA_944472155.2. Classification (NCBI taxonomy): domain Eukaryota; kingdom Metazoa; phylum Platyhelminthes; class Trematoda; order Strigeidida; family Schistosomatidae; genus Trichobilharzia; species Trichobilharzia szidati. The sequence continues at coordinate 92,704,054 of OX235272.1, forward strand.
ATTTATGCATCGTTTCAATCGAAAGCGCCATCATCATCATCCAGAGCAAAGAGAACGACAACAAGAACAACAAAAAGAACAAGAACCACCATATGACTGGATCGATCCGCATGATTTTGAAGTATTTCATTGGTTTACAGTAAATACACAAGAGAATAAATTACAAGTTACAGAGAATGCCTCGAAATTTCTTCTTCCTATATTCAATGAATACAATGTGTACAGTGAGTTGTAGTTATTTCCCGATGCTTTTGTGTTCCGAGTGGAACAAAGGGTTTCAGGCTTTGAATTGGTGGTGGTGGTGTTTTTACGGGTTACCAGCCTCAAGTCTGACCTTCCTTGTATTCCAAGCCTACTGTGAGCTAGGAAATAGGTTAGGTTTAGGTGTACGCAGGCCGAGAATGGAAGCCTGACCTCCTGCTTGATTGGTGGGTGTTCATCCGCCGACACATTATGCGTAATAATCTCATGTTTGATGAAATTATATCAGGCAGAAAGATTTTTCTAACTTGCGTACTTTAGAACAGAGTCTTTTGGCAACATTTAAATCAATATCTTCAGTGTTAGTTCAGAATTTCGTTGAATGCTTTGATGTATGTGTGTGGAATAGTTTCACTTCAGAGCGGAAGGATTCATTACTAACTACAGCTAGTCCACATCATTTGTAAAAAGTCTTTTATGGAGAACCAAATAGTTGAAATATAAACCTGCTATCTTTACAACTATAAGCAGTGGCTCTTGATCTCTCTTTCTATCTGTCTATCTGGTGATCCACCATTTCAGTTAAGAGATGAGCTTTTTAACCGACTTTTGGTCCCATTTTCGAGGATGACATTGATTTTTGTTTGACTGTGAAGCTTCTGATTGCTTGAATAAAGCGCACATTAACTAGACTTGAGGTAAATATACTGTTGTCGAATGATAATGACTTACAAGGATCTTATCACTAGTGAAATTTTTCAATAAGTACAATCACCTACCACTATCCACGTGAAGGAAGTCATTTCTTTCAATTATTTAGTTAGGTAGCATCGTTTCAACTACAAGCGGGTATGATTGAGGATATCAAATCCATGATCGGAAAGGTAAGATAAACACTCAGTAATAATCGGAAATCAGTGTGGGAATCTAAAGAATGAACCATAAGGAACAAAGATTCGGATTTTCAGCACCAATGTCGTGTCAGTGAGTACTTCTGTATGCCTCAGAGATGTGGTGCGCACGTCATGCAAAGCATTTTGAACAGACTACTAGAGACTTCGATCAAGCTGCTGCCTTTTTTGTGATTGAATACTAGTCAGTAACTAGTGTAATGTGTCTAGTCCTATCTACGGTGCAGACTGAATTCTATCAGTCAAAATTGCAATGTGGCCATCATGCTAGGAGGCTCGCCATCACGGTGCACTGTGAATTGTTGGTATTAGATGGTTAGAGGCAATAGGCAGGAAGCCTTGGACCCGAAGATAGGACTAGACACATTACACTAGTTACTGACTAGTGTCCAACCAAAAATATCCAATACATTCCTACAGGAGGTTAATCACGAAGCTGAATAGCTCAGTGGTAATGTCTCTGACTGCAGCACTCACTGGGTGACGCGGGTTTGAATCTCAGAGGAGTGGGACATGAGTTCCTTGGAGGTTGCAGATACGTCTCGCTGATGAGCGCCAACTAGCATGAAACCTAGATGCAAGGCTTCCTACCGATTGCCTCCAACCATCTAATGCCAACAGTTGCCTTTCGCCGAAAACAACAAGCAACAAGGGGATTGGGAAGGCAAGGCCCCAACAAATATGTCGGAGAAAATGGAGATGAATTGGACATGCGATGAGTAGACTGTTTAGTGACATTACGATCTAGGTCCTCGGGTGGAATTCGTACGAAAAATTATGATTTGGTTGTCCGAGGTTGATATGGTGGAGATGGTGTGAGGAAGAGATTAAAGCTTTTAGACAATCCTGTAGAGAATTTGGATGAAATTCAGATGTATTCGTGAAGTCCTAAGTAGCACTTGGAACCCAGGGGAATAGTAATAAAATCAATAAACCGCCTATCACATCAGAATACCAGTTGGTAAGTCTCACTCACTCATTAGCAATTGAAACTAGAGATAGCTACATTTTTTCATTATACATATTTGTATTGTTATTAATATACTCATACATTTCTACTTTCTCTTCTTCTTTCTATTCTCGTTTGCATCGCCATACTTGCTTCTGATGCACACACACCCACACACAGGTCAATATCTATTCCTACTAGAATTTGAAACTGTTGAAGACTATTTAATTGAACTACGCTATCTGGCTAAAGAGTTGAACAAGCTAGCAGAAAATTTTTACCATAAAAGAAAATTTTATTTATGCTTTTATTTATCTGCTGCTGTCTCTGATTATTATCTTTCAAATAATGAACGTCCAGAGCATAAAATACAAACAAAATCAAAAAGTATTCATCAAAATAATGATGGTGATGATGACAAATCAATACAAGCAGTAGAAAATTTGAATTTAACGCTAAAACCAGTACCAAAACTTATGAAGCTAATCAATACATTATGGGCACCTAATTCTTATGTGATAAGTTTTAAAGTAAGTACAGTAATAATAATAACACTTTTGATTTTTCCCTTATTTATTAATCGATTTTTACACTCGTTGAGCTCCGAGTAGTACATAGGGATTCAAACCCGACGGCTTGAAATTTCGTTAGCTGTTGTGTTGTTATTACACGATTAGGGTGCTAGCCTCACGTCCAACCTTCCCTCTTTTCTGGACTTTGCTGTCGGCTTGTAAACAAGATGTGGTTTAGGAGTAGGTTGGCCGGGAATCGAACCCTTTGAGTATTCTACCACCACTGGACTAAATCATTCGATTTGTGTTGACATATATCTCTTACAGGATTGATCACGAGTTGACATCCCTTAGAGACCCACTGAAAACCTAAGGTAAGTATTGGACAGCTGTTTCGTCCTGGTTTGAAACTCTTCATCGGTACATATCCATCTGGGTTAGAACCCATGACATTCCGGTTACGAGGCGAGGTCGTAGACCATTCAACCAGTGGGACCCGATCCAATGGCCTATGAATTCTAAATTCTGCCAGTTCGCTGTTCGAACCCCCAAGGGTGTGTACTTCTGAAGAGTCGCAAGCCAGAACGAAACAAACGTCTAGTACTCCTGGACTCTCCAATGGTTCTCTAACTGATGTCAATGCGTGATTAAACCTGTAACCAATCAAATCCTTGCACACCAATACTTGGTAGTATATCCCTTACGTTGGATAACACAGTATTACCATTATTATTATTATTATTATTATTATTATTATTACTAGTAGTAGTAGTAGTAGTAGTAGTAGTAGTAGTAGTTTCGTTCTGACGCTATTCCAAGGTGAACTTCGTTATGGACTGATATCTGTTACAGTATAACTGGGAAACAGAAAGCACTGAAACAGCCGATTCGACCTAGCTCATGAGTTTCCAGTAGTGTATACACCCACGAACTCATCTTAGGGAATGATCCCAGGACTTTCTGGTTACAGGGTTAGGGAGAATAGTGCTATTCAACCACTGGGTCGTAAGTCAGTATAACCATTATTCCCTTAGGTTCCCAACGAAACATGAAGCTTCATCGTCGCCTAGTTCACTAACCAATCCTAAGCCGGGAAAATGAGGGAAGACTGCGCGTGGAGCTAGTGACCATACCCTCGGAAAATCAATCCGATGGCTACAGAAAATTCAACGCACAGAAAACATATAAAAAAGTAAACATATTCTTCGCTGTAATTGGAGAGACTGAATGACATGGGCTGAGTGAAAGCCTTCCGGAAGCAGATGTGGCTTCTTTCAACGAAAACAAATATCAGCTTGGGTATGTGGAATGTCCGCACAGTTTTCAAGGCTGGGCTGTGAATCAATAATGCATGAGTACTGACTAATTACGTTGGTTTGAGATATAATGTCAGTGCTATCCAGTTCCATCCGCCACCCACTGATCAGCTTTCTAGACCAGGACTATCGTAGATTTGTGACGGCACCATATGGCGAAGTGATCAAAACTTAGAAGAAATGTAAAACCGAATATATTTGCAGGATAAAAGAAATTTCTTTTTTACTTCACAACTTTCTTCAACTGCTGACAGCCTATAAGTGGCATAAGTTATTATAAATGTTTTCTTAAAATTTCAACCCAGAAGTATGAATACATACTTCAGTTTGACAATAGGTAGTAATCGATATCATGAGTGTAGTCGTTTGGTGGTGGTATAGACTGAATCCTATTAGTCATGTGTGCAATCTGGCCACCATGCCCACTAGGTGGCTCGCCATCATAATGCACTCTGAACTACTGTTGGTTTTTGGGAGGCGATTGGCCATAAGCCATAGACTTAGGTTTCGTGTTTATTGGTACTCAGCAAGGTGTATCTGCAATGTTGAACGAACTAGTGTCCCTTCGAAGATTCGAAACCGGTTCACCCAGTACTGCAGTAAGAGCCATTACCACTGAGCTATTTGGGCTTGCTGACTGACTTTTTGTAGTGCTGTATTAATACAAGGTAGTCAATAGCCTTATGTTTGTTTGTAAGATGATGAAAAGCTGGACAGTTAAGAGAAGTAGAGGAAGTAGTGACGAAATATGGTAAGTTAAGGTAAAACTAATATGACGTATTTAGAAAAAACAACAGATTGAGCAGCGAAGAAATATGCATTCCTTTTCAATTAGTTCCTCATCATCGGCTGGCTAGCTCTACACTAATATATCGTTTTTTACATCAAAATTTTTTCAACACTGTTTGCTCGTTAACCCAGTCAAAAGTAGATGAGTACCCTACTCACGTCAACTCCAACTGCATTTACCAATTCACTTGCACTTGCGGAAGCAAGTACATAGGAAGGACTGAGAGGAGAGCATCTACTAGATTTTCTGAGCACACTCCTAAGAGTCTCTGTACAAAAGAAACAAAGGTGTTATCGAGTGCAATCGCCAGACACTTAATTGACACAGGACACAGTCGAAATTAGCCAAGCCTTCAAAATAATAAATACGCAAAGAAACCCATGGCTACTTCGTTTCGCAGAAGCCATTGCTATCAAGAGACTTCGACCAGACCTCTGTATACAAAAAGATAGTGTGACTAATCTTTCACTACCCTGGTAACCCTAATTCTATTTTATTTTATTTTTGTTTGCCTTTTTGTCAGTATGTCTGTGTGTTTGTCTTCAATTTTGACTTTCAAGTTTACAAATCTACTTAATTGTTTGTTTAAGTTAAAAAATGTTACTTCACTATTCACCCCACCCTCTTAAACTCTCCACCACAAGATGTGTAAATTCACTCTGTTCTCTGACCCTGACCTTGTAATATGCCTCTAACCAATCTGTGTTTTCCAATAGAAATCTGAACTCTAACCCCTCTTATCTAATTCCACTATATATAGTTAGTTGTTTTTTGACACTGAATAATCTGTCTACCTACATCAAATTCTGGAATTATGTTCCTTATACCTTCTATCTATAACTCCAAGTAATTATGAAAAAGTATGTTCCAAAACTTTTTTGAAACTTATAATTTGATTTCGTTTAGGATGTATGCAGTTGATGAGTATCCACGAAATAAAACGAGCTCGTATTATCCTGAAAGCATGTTCGTTCTTTCTCTCTTCAAACTAATAAAGGGAACCGCTTGCATGAAATTTTTTCAATATATTAAATATTCCCATAGTAAAATTTAGAACAACACATTAAATAGCGAAACGTCAGTAAAAACAACCTCGTTTTATTTTTCATTCATTGGGAAATACAAGAAAACCCTTATTATAATGTATATTAGAGTTAAGTCTGATGAGATCTAATTGAAAACAATTGTTGTTCGTTTAAATGTGTTGTACACAATTTTTTACCAATCAAGTGGTTATTTTAGCTAATCAGTTTTAGGTATAGATGGGGATGAAATTAAGAGGTTAAAAGTCATCAAAACAATTCACTAACAGATGTTAGTAACAAGATATCCAAGTCTTAAAGGAGGGGTGAAAATTAGTTACCGAATTCAAGATAGGTTGACTCTTAGGCATTAGCAACAAGTCATGACATAATCAAGAAATTTGTGAAATAGCAATGATGACTAAAAAGAATAGGATGACTCAGAAGAGTTACGTGAAATACAAGCAAGTTAATAGAATTAGTTAGAATTGTAACAATTAACAAAGTTAAAAGATAGTTGCAAGATAGTAAAAGCTTTTAAAGTTATTTATCGTATTTCAAGCAACCTCTCGTATGGTCTACGAGTACGACTTTACATAGGGCAGAGGCAATCAGAATCCATCTGAACAAGCCAAATCTCTGAGCGTTCAAAAGAAATTCGCCCAGCCCCTTTCTTTGCCATGGACAACTGCATAATATGTATTAAGTTTTTTTAAACAATTTCCCCTCCCCTTGTAACTATCTTTTGACTTTGTTAATTTTTACAATTCTAACTAATTCTATTAACTTGCTTGTATTTTACGTAACTCTTCTGAGTCATCCTACTCTTCTTAGTCATCATTGCTATTTCACAAATTTCTTGATTATGTCATGACTTGTTGCTAATGCCTAAGAGTCAACCTATCTTGAATTCGGTAACTAATTTTCACCCCTCCTTTAAGACTTGGATATCTTGTTACTAACATCTGTTAGTGAATTGTTTTGATGACTTTTAACCTCTTAATTTCATCCCCATCTATACCTAAAACTGATTAGCTAAAATAACCACTTGATTGGTAAAACCTTTTGATGTAAAAAGACAACTATATATTAGTGTAGAGCCGATGATGAGGAACTAATTGAAAATGAGTGCATATTTCTTCGCTGCTCAATCTGTTTTTATTTCTAATATGACGTAAACGAACAATTTAGTAAACTAACAGCTTGATGATAATTCTACCTCAATGAGTGAAATTAACAACTATGCAAAGATTGTTACCCAAGAGAAAAACAAACCGTCGAGTTTCCCAGGATAGTGTAAGGTTAATCATGCTCTCAGTTGATAGTAATGATCTCTTCAAAAGGAAGTGACCAAAGCTTCTCTCCGTAATATTCATCGTTTTGAAGAGTTGATTGATTACAACTGTATGTCCTCTATCAGTTAGGTGTCTAGCTATTGTACTTTCAAATACCCTGCTACGTTTTATACCAACAGTGTGCTCAAAAAAATCTCATAGATACTCTCTTCTTAGTCCTTCCTACGCACTTGTTAGCCTCAAGTGCATGTGAATTGGAGTTAACATAACTAGGATACTTATCGCATTTAAACTGAATTAATGGGCATTCCTTATTTTGAAATAGATTCAATTCTTATCCATAATTCTTTCTTTTTGTATGCACAGTAGATGTAAACTGGTCGCTAATCAACTATTATGCGCTTAAATATGAATGTTCATTCTTTTACATTCTTTCATTCATTCTTTCTTCATATAAGATTCTTTTCAATAATCATGAACTGATCATCACTCTTTCTTTTCTGAGCATGACGATGTCATCATCGTACCGAAAAGCAATTAGGCGAATACTTTGATAATATTCAAGTATTGGTTTTATAGGGATTTTCTTTGATTGGTTGAAGGGTTTCATCATGAGCTGACATCAGTTAGAGAACCATTGGTAAACCACCTTGGAGTACTGGACAGCTGTTTTCTCCATCCTAGTTTGGGACTCTTCGTCAGTACGCACCATCGGGGTTCGAACCCAGGACCTTCTGGTTACAACGCTAGCAAGCTTGTAGACCATTAAGCCCCTCACTGGGACTCGATCCAATGGTGAGTCCCTGAATTCCACCCTCTGCCAATTCACAACATAGCGCGACTACTAAACAGTGTCACCTATGGCGAGTATTTGTCCTCACACCTGACCTGCTGCATCCTACTGGTCACAACTTCCCACTAGAACCCCAGGTAACTACCTACCTGAATAGGGCCATAATAATTTAAGTAATGACCTATCTTGTATGCCTACTTATTATTATTAAATAACCATTGAGTTATACATCTACATTTATAACAAGCTGTCAAATAAAAGTAGCTCTCTGTATTCTATAAATATATTCATTCTGTTGGTGGTCGTGGCTGTCATGGCCCCCCAGGTGGTCCAGTGGATAACACTTTGCCTTTTGCAACTATGGGCACCACTGGGTTCGAGACTCAGTGGGAATAGTATCACTCATTGGGAAATGCAGGTACATCCAGGTGACGAGTCCCAAACAGGACGAAGTGCGCATCCCCGTGGATTCCACTGCTAGTCACTATCCACCAGCTCAATTCAGGTTGAAGCCCAAGACATTGTCGAAGCATCTGCACAAGGAACCGACTTGTCAACAGAGCCCAAGCACTGGGTTTATTCAAACCAGTCACAGGAACTGGGTATATGACAAAATGCAGACCAAATCCATTAGCCAATGAATTATAAGTTATTGAGCAACAGTGTCCCTTCACCTTCTAACTTGAAGCTTATGGAATCAGTCTCTGATGTCGTCATGTAGATACAGTGTGCTAATTAGCGTTGAACCAAGACGAGACATCTCTGTTCACTGATCTGATATCGGTCTGTGAGAAGATCCACACACTGAAATTAAATCAAGCATCTAGTATTATACGTTGTCAATGCAATCTTGACCACTCGTTTCATTCCACTTAAGACTTGTCAACTTTCATTGTTTTTATCCATTTGTGTTCCGATTGGAACATACAGTTTCAAACTTGAACTTTAAAGCTCCAGTCGCAGTGAGGTTTATATACTACGGGATGCAGTTGCTATTCCCACAACCAAAATCCCTTCTTCACTGGCCTTTTTACCGACTATGTGAGGTTTTAAGAGTATGTCGACCAGGGAATCGAACCCCAGACCACATGGGTCGTAGTTGGTGAGCGTTCTACCCCTACACCACCGAGGCATTGTCAACTGCTTGTATATTATTGTATTTCCATCATATCAAACGTCTGATTCTAAAGGAAATCAAGGTGGGAGAGTGTCTATGATTCCACGGATAACTACCACTGAATGCGTAACATTAAAAACAGCATATTTTCTCATACTTTCGTAGGACATTAATAATAATAGCATATATTAATATATTCCGCATTACTTTTCACTTCAGCTGGAAACAGATAACGAACAATTATTGATAAAAGCCAAGAAGTCATTACAAGTGAATCATTCCAATATTGTTGTTGCCAATCTTCTGCATACACGAACAAAAGAAGTCTGGTTAGTGCATAAACAGAATGATGAGCAAAGTATAGCTATTGATCATATAAACACGCAACAGCTGCTTGATAAACAACCCAGACATTCAACATCCTTCTCCTCCTCATCATCATCAGGAGATATTGAGTCTGTTTTTATTCCTCGTCTCATAGAACTACACGAACAGTATATACTTCAAAGACAATAATTTGAATCGACATTTTTTGTCTAGTATTTTTTTTAGTACTTTTTATTATGAGAACTTCGTTAAGCCTAGTGCTTCTCTCGATCCGCTTGTTAAATTTTAAACTTTGTATAAAAAAGAAGTTTGTTTCAGTTACTGAACTTACAAGGAACCTGATGTGTCTCAATATTCTGATGCATGATTTCCCTTTCCATTTCTCCTTTCCCCCTATTTTACACTTTTATTCCTTCGGATGACATTGACCTTGAGTTGACCTGCTTTAGTTGAACTCTACTCAGTCATATCAATTGTGTGATATTGCTCAATTTACTTAATAATAATAATTTGCTTTATTTCAAATCAATACGTACGACAGAGAGTGGAATTCTCAGTATTTGTCACATTATTACACCTAATTTACTCGACAACAACAATAATAACAATAACAAAACGAAAAATTTATATTACAGGGTATAGATAACCAGCTGTGTCGGTAGCTTAGCGTTAGAATGTTCGCCAACCACGCCTCATGTGGTCGGGAGTTCGATCCCCGGCCACCGACGCACTCCTTTACCTCGCTAAACCAGTAATCAGACCGGTAAAGAGGAAAGGTTGGGCATAAGGATGACAACCTCAACACCATAAAAAATAAACACCACTGCTACCGAAACTTCAAAGCTGAGAGCTTGAAGCCCTATATCCCACTGGGAACGTAAAGGAATAAAATAATAAGAATAGCATCTTTTTGGTATTAGCACTGACCATACTGTTAAAAATGTACAAAAAAAAGTAAAATGATCATAATAATATTATTACCAAGTATTGGTTTTGTAGGGATTTTTGTTTTTTCATTGCATGGAGGATCTCATCATAAGCTGACATCAGTTAGAGAACCGCTGGAAAACCTGGGAGTACTGGACAGCTGTTTCGTCGTAGCTCATGGTGAAATCCTCCATGCAATCAAAAATAAAATAATTAACTAAAATTATGAAGTAATTGAAATAGCATCACCATAGATTACAAATAGGAGAATATTAAAGAGCCGTCTATTTTGTTAATTACATGAAAAGTTATACGTTTCACACCTAAGATCATTAGGCTAGTGATTGTGTCATCAAGTGTACTCTCAAATAAATAGATCCCAGCTAGTGTCCTTCAACATGTATCTAAGATTATATATGTTATAATCTGTGAGTAACATCTGTGTTGCATTTTCTTGGGAAAGGCGTATGACTTGCCATTTGTGTTTTAGCTAACACTTCTATAATGCAATGATCAGAGTTCAGTATTTGAGCACGTTTGCTTGCTTTATATACTTCAACATTATTAGTGAACACTAAATCAAGTGTTTTGTCAAGGTGAGTAGCGAAGTTGACAGTGTTCATATGGCCTAGTGAGTTGAGGAAACAACAATCACAGGAATTGAAGTCTGCGGTGACTATTGATAGAGCAGCAATGACAGCAAAAACTGTTAATTCGTGTGCAAAATTAGTTAGATCTGAGGGGGAACAGCCATGGATAAACAAAAATGTGTTTCTGTTCATGAAAAATCCCCCCATTCGAACATTAATAGAGAGAAAACCAGTAGTTCAGCGAAGAGTCACTTTTCGGCGGCGAATTCATTCTCACAGCTGTACAATCACATATATATATATATATATGAGTTATTTTGTATATATGTGTACACTAAGTTTATCAAACAAAAATCCAATTGGTCATGGTTATTTTAACTAAACAGGTGAGAATTAGTAAGTTTTGGGTGGAGCTACGTAATACAAAAAGTATTCAGAGGAATTGAATGTTGAAATAAAACTTAAAACTCTTGAGTAATTCCGTATCTAATTTTGTTTCCATTTTCACCCTGAGCACAACTCTCTCATCAAACTATTCATGCTATTACATAACTCTTCTTTAACAATCGTTTGTGACAACTCATCACTTTTGTTACTACCCTCTTATATCAATATCCAATTCCTCCGAACGCCTTTTGTATTACGTATCTCCATCCAAAACTTACTAATTCCCACCTGTTTAGTTAAAATAGCCATAACCAATTGTATTTTTTGTCTGACAAACTTAATGTACACATACATACAAAATAACTGAAATATATTTGCGATCGTACAGCTGTGAAAATGAATTCGCCGCCGAAAAGAGACTCTTCGCTGAACTACTGGTCTTCTCTCTAAAAATGCGTTTATTCGTTGATAAGTGTTTGAGACGACATTTGACAGTAATACAATCAATAAAGTCACTCGAGATTTTGAATCATACATGCAGGGAATGAATACAAGTTACAACCCTACCACCACATTTCTTTTTGGTATAAAATCGATCTTGTCGGAATAGTGTGAAACCACTTAGTGAGACAAGACTGTCACCATAAAGCTCGTGAAGCTAAGTTTCTTGTTGAGTGATTATAGCCAGATTGTGATAATTATCAGAGGATAGGAGATATTGCAGATATCTAATGTCGTGGGGAAGAGAATGGCAGTTGGCAACAATGATACCAGGAGCGGTAATACGATGGATAGGTGTGTGTTTTAGTGCACATTGCCAACCACCTTGGATTCTTTTTCTAAGCTTTATTAGAAACTTGGAAGACACTTGGTGTTCTTAAACATTTTAAAACTTCGTGACGGTAAATAATACGATTTGACGTTATACTTTAATACATAAATTTGGATTGTGTCATTAGAAGACAGAGATTATCTGAAAAATGTGATGTATTTGCGCTATACATTTCGAACAATCTGTTCCCTCACACATTTACTTGTCAAGTCGATATACGTGAAAAAATTAAGGGCAATTAAATTAAACAAAGTGACAAAAAAGGATTTAAGAATGATTAACATAACGTTTGGTAATCCAATCAAATCAAGATTACCAATGTAGGTTAAGTGTAATAATAAACTGTTTTTGAGTACACAGGGGGAGGCTTAAGTTTATGAATAGCTTCAGCCTTAGCGTATTTCAGTAAGCGCCCTTGACTATTTTTATAGACGATCTTAAAGGTTGAGTTAATATCAGTTTTATGGTTCATCTCGATTAGGTGTTTAGACATAGACGAAGTTGGTAGTCTGACACCTGCGTCTATTGGTTTTCCACAATTCATTTGTTTTTCTAGCCATTTTGGGATTACCAAACTTGTGTTAATCATTCTTAAATCCTTTTCTTTTGTCACTTTGTTTAATTTAATTGCCCTTAATTTTTTCACGTATATCGACTTGACAAGTAAATGTGAAAGGGATCAGATTGTTCGAAATGTATAGCGCAAATACATCACACATTTTTCAGATAATCTCCGTCTTCTAATAACACTATCCAAATTTATAAAAAGGGACTAATTGTTTTAATACATAAAGACAAATAAAACGAGATAGATTAGATGCGATATATGTAGATGGAAGTGTTTAAGTAGCCCAACATTCGAACAGGCTTTAATTTCTAGCTAAATAATGTTTCTCCACGAAAACAAATTCCCATGTGATCTAGTTAAGATCACAAAGTGATATACAGTTATTTGGGAAGAGCGAGTTGTATATACATTGTTTATTGATAACAAAGGTTAGATGTCATTGTGAGCTAACAGTAAAACAGATCAAAGTGTGTGAGAAACTATAATCAAGTATTGGTTTGTAGGGATTTTGTTTGACTGTTTGAAGGATTTCATCATGAGCTGACATCAGTTAGAGAACCATGGAGAAACCTGCAGAGAGTACTGGACAGGTGTTTCGTCAGCCTAGTTTGGGACTCTTTACAGTATGCACCCACAGTCAGGGTTCGAACCCAGGACCTTGTGGTTACAAGGCGAGCTCGGTGGGTGCGTGCTGAGGAAGAGCACCGAACTAGGACGAAAGAGCTGTCTAGTACTTCCAGGTTTTCCAATGGTTTTCTAACTGATGTCAGCTCATGATGAAATCCTCCAACCAAAGAAATAATAATAATGTGTGAAAAACACTTGATAATATTACGCAATCGAGACAGTTGACAACTAATCAGTTAAGCGATGAATAGTTATTTGGAAATAATTGGTGGGGAATAAGAGAATAAAGAACTGAAAATAAGTTACAAAAATAAAAAGATTACACAGAGTTCGTCATGCAACATATCAGGAAAATAAATTTGATACTAAGGCTTTAATAGTAACAGGGCCTGGTAAAAATATGTGTAATTAAATTTCAATGGTTTACACACAATGGGAAATTTTTGGTAATATTTCGAGCAAAATTACTGCCAATGATCACACGAACTTTTGGAATTATTTTATTTTTACTTCACACATGATTTCTACTCATATATATATATATATATATATATATATATATATATATATAGTTCTTCTTTTTGTTCATTCATTTTTGAGCATTCAGAATTATATTCCAGATTGTTGACAGTTGTGCTGAGTCACCCTTGTTACATGTATCCGGTGTGACCTTAATGAATATAGATTCTGTGATAAGCCTCTCTTCCCACTTGTTCATATTAGTTTTCAGGATACAAACATTGGTCCAATCAATAATGTGATTTTTGTCCCATGTATGTGCAGCTAGAGACGAATTTTTTTCTAAATTGCTGTAAGCTTGTGTTCCTGCTGGTTGACCTTTAGTTAGGTATTTATGTTCATTCACTCTTATTTTGATTGATCTGGAAGTTTGACCCACATATTTGGTCGGATATTTTGAGGATCTTTCGGCTGATTTATCTTATGTTTAATTAGATTCGTCGGTTTAAATGTTGTGAGAATCCCCATAATTTTGAGGTTTCCTCGAATTGCCTCTGATGTACCATTTTTGTATGGTATTGTGACTGTTTTTTTTTGACTTCCTCCTTCTCTAGTTTTACACTCTTTTTTTCTTTTTATATTTTCTCTGATAAATTCTTTTGGGTAGTTGTTGTCGAGTAGCATTTTGAATAGGACGTTTATTTCTTTTCGCTGGTCTTCTGGTGTTGTTGTAAGTCTACGTATTCTATCTGCAAGACCTTGTATTAATCCTCGTTTTACCGTGAGTGAATGAGCTGAGGGATAATCAAGGAATCTTCCAGAATGCGTAGTTTTTCCATATTCCGTCGTTTTTATGCTTCCATCTGTTATTCTTTGTATTTTGCAGTCTAACTTAGCCAGTTCCCCAATTTCATTCTCTATTTCCATAGTGAATTTTATTGAGTCGACATGACTGTTTATGCGTGTGAGAAGAATTTCTCAACATCGTTCTTTTTCATTATTACTAACGTGTCGTCTACATATCTCCCCCGACACTTTATGGATGACCTGAATGGTTTAAGTGCATTCTCTTCCCAATAATCCATTAATATGGCAGCTGTTATTGGTGAGATAGGCGATCCTATGGCTACTCCTTCATTTTGTTGGTATATTTTTCCTTCAAATGTAAAATATGTTGTTGTCAGACGGAATTCAACCCATCTTACTATCTCCTCTACGGAAAACTGTGGGTAAAACTTTTCTTTTTCAAACTAGTAATAGTAATGGCTTTATTCCAGACAGTACTTTTGATGCAGTGTGGATGGAATTCACATTACATCATAAGAGGAAAAATAATTAACAGAAGCATTTGTATTTATATCAATAATATATGCCACATGGAATTCCTTCAGTTTTGTAGCGATGTTACTCAGATGACAAAAATTGATAGAAGTTGGAAATCAAAAGCAACTGGGTCCATTGGCTCCCATTGGCTGTAAATAGCCTAAGAATTTGCCTTGTAACCTGAAGATCCTTGGTTCGAACCCCAGTGGGTGCGTACTGCTTAAGAGGCCCAAGCCAGCATGAAACAGTTGTCCAGTACTCCCTGGTGTTCTCCATTGGTTTTCCAAATAAATAATAACAAAACTTTATCTGAGGTCAAACTTCTCTTCAGCAAAAAATATGAGAAACAAAATAATAGTAGTATAGTACCGCTGAAAGAAGTCAAAACTTAAAGCATTCATATAGGCAAAGATTGTTTTTACCATGGTAATTTCAAGTTATGCGACATTTCTTCTTCATCTGTAGATTTCCCATTAATTGATGGGAATGCCTTGATGTTTTAAACAATGGGTGCACAGCTTGAGTCCCAGACTGGGACACCCTCACTCACTGGGACACAGTTCAGAACCAACTAAAGAGTCTCAAGTAGGACGAAATGCGCCTCATGGATTTTACTGTTAGCCATCAACATATATAATAACACAATTTCTTTCTGTTCAAAATTCAAATTGTAAATAACTCCCAAATTATACGAACTGCCTTGTTTGGTTGTCTGTCGGTGATTGCAAAGGACCTAATCCTAAACCAATCACGTGTCCATAATCTATTAATGAAAATGTAGATACTTTGGTACAGTGGTATAGTATTAGATAAATATATTTAAGATGATACGCAGTCAAACAGCATAGGTGAACAGTTGAATATACCATCTCAGTGTGTGCTACACAGAGCTTTCACAGAACATTTTAATCCATGTAGAAGTTAAGAAACTATGGGAACAAACAAAACAAGAACCAATCGCTCAACAAATATGCAGGAGAAAATGGAGATGGATTGGACACTCGCTGAGGAGGCCGTTGGGTGACATCGCACGTCAGGCCATAGCTCGAGTGGGACCCTGGGGGGAAGCGGCGAGTGGGACGTCCAAGGGTGACATGGAGAAGATCGTGTGAAGAAGAGCTGAAACAGTATGGACCAACATGGATGCAGGTGAAAAGTACAGCAGTAGACAGAAGCAAGTGGAGGCGTGCAGTTGAAGCCCTATGTTCCATTAGGAACCCAAGGGAACAATAATAATATAATATAAGTTAAGAATTGTCGACCAAAGCTGTAACTAAAGGAAAAATGAAGTGAAAATTCTACATATTAGATATTAACAGTCATTCAATGGGAAATCCTAATCCTAGGCTTCATTCTCACCAGCTAGGCTTATTTGCAACCTAAGAGAGAACTCCTTTTCCCTCTCAGAAAGATTTCAAGCGTTCAAATAAGAATAGAGCTTGTGCATTATGGTCGAGTGTAATTCCATTCTGGATAAAAATTTTATTTTGATAAAGTCACACAGTGTTATACAGTAATATTTTTATGATGACCACGTTTCGAGCACAGTTTATTGCTCATATATTAATAATATCAAGTTACTCACACTGCTTTCCAACTTTGTTTATATAATTCCATTATTTTTCACCGCTTGATTTGATTGGCAGTAATATTTTCCATATTTTCGGTGTGAGTGATGAGTCTTTCCTATTGCCCGTTTTGGGTGTAGATTCTATGAACAAAGATTCAGTAATCAACCTCTCTCTCTCTCCACCTGCCTATATTACCTTTTAGAATTTTAACCCTCTCCCACCCTATTGTATGGTTGTGAATTAATGTATACAGTGCAACTGCTGAGCTTCTTTCTAAATTACTTATCACTGCGGTGTCAAGCATTCTAGCCTTAGCTGAATTCATACGTTCTGACAATCTGACTACATCCAATCTACTGGTTTAGTCTATGTAGTTGACTTAACTCACAGTCATTGCAAGGTATTATAACTCCGTTGCCAATCTGTTATAACTGAGATGAAAGGAATAAACCCGTTGCTACTTTGTTATGTCTGCGCCTGTTAGTTACTATAACGGTAATGAAGTCGACTGATAATACTAATATGTCTATTTTTCCGTTGTGCCTTCCGATTCACTCAGCCAAGCAAACATCAAAAGACAAATGCTGGCCTGTGAATCTAGGGTACTGTATTATACTACATAGTTTGAGAAACAAAACATGATATTTATGCATTTTCTTAACCATGATAAAGTCGGCTCACAATCGTGCGAATGTATTGATCTTAATAGCTAGAAATGTCTATTCTCATAGGTTCGAGATCAGACGAAGATCAAGGTGAGACAAAAGAAGATGAATTGGTCACACACTAAATCCACAGTATGCGTGAGAAACGGTACATTAACATAGTAAGTCCACCATATGATAAATTACACGATTCGTGAGAAAGGATGATATAATATTTTATGCTGGGTCCTATCAAAGGTATTTTGTAAATTATATTATTTTGTGTAATTGGGTCCACTGGATCCGTTGACCTACAGAGCTTGTCCCTATCTGAGTGAGTTTGTAGGTTTGATTGCCACCCTAATTCCTGCTTTATTGAGAATCCAACATAGTGCCTCAGATGTCCCCTCCTTATATGGTAAAACTACTACAGATGTCATATATTCTTTCTCATTTATATTATCATTATTAGTTTCACCATTATTTTAATTTTACTTTTGACCTTTTCTGATCTGCCTAATTAGTCTTATAGGATAGTTATTTGATACCAACGCTTCTTCTATCTTTATTTCATCATTTAGGTCTTTTCTTGTGCTACTTAATGCTACTGCCTGCCTTAATAGTTAACGGATGAGACGAATCAAAGTCTGAATGTCTATTAGAATGCGTTGGTGTTTTATAAACACTAGTGTTCAGTTTACTTTCTTCTATTCGTGTGACTTTACAATCTAATTCTCCTTGTTCATCTTCCGATTCAAATGTGAATTTTATTCTCTCTACTAGTGAGTTTATATGTGTCAAGAAGCTAGAGATATGTTCTATTTTTAACACTGTGAAAGTGTCATCCACATATCTCCGACTTTTCTTTGGAAGAGGAGCAGATGTATTAAGAGTTATATTTTCCCAGCTGTCCATAAAGATATCTGCTACGATAGAGGATATTGCTGATCCCATCACTACACCTTCTGTTTGTCTGTATATTTTGCCCTGGAATTTAAAGACAGTAGACGTGAGGCATAATTGAATTCCCAAAATAATTTTCTTAATGGGCAGCTTTGTCCTATGAGTAAGTTCAGAATCTGCAGGTAGTTCTCTTCTAACTGCTTCTAAGGCCATATTGATTGGTATATTAGTGTAAAGATTAGTTATATCAAAACTAACCATTTTTTCATTATTCTTTGACTGAATGTCATTTATTTTCTTTTTCATGTCATGTGAATTAGTTAGTCTAGAGTTTCAACGGTTTCTAATAGGGCATAATATTAGAGCTGTGTTTTGATAATTCATAAGTAGGGGTATTTCTGAAATCTACAATTGGTCTTATGAGGTAACCTGACTTATATATTTTTATAGTACCATATATCCTACCAACATTATTAGCTTTAGGCATTAAATTAAACCATTTAGACTCACTCAATGACGGCTTCGTTCCGTGTATTGAAACCGTTGTAGACTTCTTAATCTTATTCATTATTGTATCTTCCTAATTTCTTCATTTGGGCCCAGTGCAATGTGTTCACCGGACTCTCTTGATATAGTCTGATTTATCCATAACTGCTGTCGAGGAGTTTTCTTTAGCAGCCTTCGCGATGACAACGTTTATATCCTGTTTTAGACTAATTAGAGCTAGTGTTTCCGATTTCGTTATTTATTTATTTATTTTGATTTACAGCTTGATTCCACACCGTATTTTCAGTACAAGTATGGAATTTTCAGCATGGATATCGGTAGCCCAAATTTACAGGCCGACCATAGATATCGGGTGTGCGCCGGCAGGGGATCGAACCCCGGACCATGTGCATGGCCGACGAGAGTCCTAACCACTGTGCCACCGACTGTGCTTTCTTTTGTTTTTCCAGAGTTAACACACACACTGTGCTCGAACCTTTTCTGCTGTCGTCTTATCTGTTGAACTTTACGCCACTTCTGCGTTAGAAATGACATCCTCTGATTTTAGTCCACTAACTGTTACGTTGAAATTTAGTTCTTTCTCAAGTACTTTTATCTCACTAGAGCTTAGTTCCCTTGATGAGAGGTTGATTACCCACTTTGTTTTGTCAATAGAAGATGAAGCATTCTTGTTAACTTCTTCATTTATTATGCTGTTCTTTTCTTCTAATAATTTGTTGAATTTTTTTAATCTGCGGGGTTTTCAATTTCTTTAAGGTTGCTTCTCTAGCATTTTTGGATGCTTCAACAACAGTTACGCAATCTTTACCATTGATTACACATTTGTGTTTGATTTTTTCAATTTTATTTCGTATATTATTTAGTTTCACAGTAATTCGATGTAATTCTTCGCTTAAGACATAATCTGCTGACATGTTCGGCAGCTGATGTTATTTCTCTTGAATTAATTGCAGTACATAAGCGCAAGCATTTAGGAATTATGTGATTTTTTTAAACACTGACTGTTGAAAATTCGATGGTTTTTGAATCGTGCCTCTGTTTGACAAGGGTAGGTGGAGAGAGAGAGATTCATCACTGAATTCTTGTTCATCGATCGAGTCTACACCCAACACGTGGAATAGGAGTGACTCATCACTCATACCGGAAATATGGAAAAAGTGAGAGATGGAAAACAATGGAATTATATGAACGACGTTGGAA
This sequence comes from Trichobilharzia szidati, assembly GCA_944472155.2. NCBI lineage: Eukaryota > Metazoa > Platyhelminthes > Trematoda > Strigeidida > Schistosomatidae > Trichobilharzia > Trichobilharzia szidati. The sequence goes on from OX235272.1 coordinate 92,723,825, forward strand.
AATTGTGTGAGTAATTTGATATGATTAACAGCAGCAATAAATTGTGCTCGAAACGTCATCAGTAAATATTACTGTACAATAAATACTATAAGACTTTATCAAAACAAATTTTATCCACAGTAGAATTCAAGCATTGAAATTTCATTAACAGCGGTGTAGTTTTTACGGGATAAGGTGGCTGGAATCAGTGGGTAAACTATCGGCCAGTAAACTAGACGAGTTTAAGGAGTGCGTCGGCTGGAAGTTGAACCTGGACTTCCTTTGAGACCAGCGACGCACGCTACAACAGAATAACTCAATTAGTATAGACAAAATTTTAATGGGTATTTCTGATCAGTTAACTTCCTAATCGTTAGGGCTTCCACAAACGCGTTTTATACATACGTTTAAAACAGATGTAAACATCAATTTTATGTCCTGTCCCTATAATATGTTTCTCAATAGAAGGGCTAGGCTGCCTTTTTTCACTAATAATAGGTTCAGAGGATCCGATTCGCTCATAAAGTCATTTAGGGATATGTTCTGAAGCCATTGTTTGCAGAGATCAATCAGTCCTCCCTACATATTTGTGAACACAAGTACATTCAAATTGGGGTGTGATATCATTCTTCGTTTGCTCTAAGGACCTAGTTGGATAATATAGGCTTTACATTCTCAATTATTCGCGTCTTAGATGCTTGAGGTCTTTTTAACCTTAGCATTCAGTCCTTGTGAAATTACCACACTGATATGATCACCCATGTACGGTAGCTTGATAGATAAATCCACATTCTTAATGCCACACCTTACAGTACTGAGCACCAACTTGTTCTGTTCTACTTTCCACCTGAAATATGGTGGCCAAATGCAGATGATATAAAAATATTTGTAGGCACAGGTGTCTTCGTCCATTTGCTCTTGGTGAGGTCAATCAATACAGTCAGTGACAATAAGATTAGGCTTAGAACTAATTAACGAAGATAAGTCGATTGATGAGGTTATGAAGCAGTATCGATTGAGCTGAGCTGCGCATGCTGAACTAACTGCTTTCTTCAACGAAGTTATGTAAGCTTAAGTAGGACTGCGTTGAAAAAGAGTTCGAGGTGACCAGCCTAAAATGTGAAATCAATCTATAAAGTCATTGTGTGAGTCGTATAGGGAGGTGGAGTCTCAAAGAACCTAAGAATCAACGGTTACAGGCTTCTGATGAGATGGTTAAATATTGTCTTCACAACTCTCCTAGTAAATGTGCTCTTAGGCAAGCCCATGATAGTCCCTTTTTGATACGTCAGTCATTGTTATAACAAACCTTCCGGAAACAGCTGCTTATGTTTCCAACGGATAACACACACGAAGATAATAACTCTTGTAGTGCCATCGATGAAGATTTAGAAGTATGTCAATGCGAGATCATCTCGTCTACACATAGGAGGATAAGGCAGTCAGTTACGGATTGATTTCTTCACTTACAAGATTTTTAGCTTCACTGTTAGAATGGCATATATAAACTTTGGCTTAATTATTAAAGCAATATGTTGAGCAACAATAGAGAGACACAAGTATAACGACTCAAGTCCCAGCACTCCAAAACCACACAGAAAAAGAATGATAACACAGCAAAGATATATGAGAGACAGAATTATTAATTAAGGGTTGGCGAAGATGATGAGGAAAACAGAAAACGATAACATGACTGGATCCTGCTTCCACATCGAACACATATATTGACCGCCCATCTGCGTCAAGAACTGAGAAACATACGCAATATATCAGACATAGTGGTAAACTTTGGATTTTCCGTATACATTTGAGAAGTATTATCCTATAACACCTGTTACCCCACACCCCCGGCCGACAACTGCTACCTTATCGTAGTGGTCGGGCTTGAATACCCTAGTAACCCAACAAGCTAAACTGGCTGGGACTCATGTTCCTGCAGGTCCTACCATGTCAGGAAGGTTGTTTGGATAGCGGTTAGACTAAAAGCAGTTACCATGGGGTACATGGGCTCCAGAATCAAATCGGACCAAATGGCGTATGAATCTATATTGGTTACCGGTAACCATGGGAATGCAGCTCCTGGCGCTGCCTTGAGGATTAGACTCCAAGTCAAAGGCTCGGGAGGGGTGGTCACTTAAGAAAACCAACTGCTTCAGTCTGGGCGCCCGGGCAGTATCTCAGCCCTCACACAAAAAATGAAATGAAGCAACAAACTATCAGTGAAACTTATCGCGAGCTCGTAACAATGCTTTCAAGCAATAATGATGTCTCAAGTTAACCCACACCGAAAACTAGCCCCTATAAAACATAGTCAAAAGCCGGAAGAAACAAAGACAGAGTTTATTATGTGACAACTATGAATACGTAGACAAACATCTATTCCATCTCGTGATCTAACCATCTTACGTTCAATTCTCTGTGGATTGTGGGCACTCAATGCTAGACAGTTGCTAACTTTTCAATGCTCTCTCTCTCTCCCATTCTCAACAGCTTCATAACGGATATCGGTTCGACGTAAAAGGTGCCTGGAGTACCACGAGTTACAGGATGAAAAAATCTTCCACAGCACTATTCTAGGACATCTGATTGACCCTGGACACGGCGCGAACCCATAAACCAAATTCGGAGTACGCAGGGATCTTGTTAAAGGAGGACGAATCAAACGAACTTTTTCAAACACCAGGAACGATGCCAATCCACATGTTAAATCCTGGACTCTGCATAAAGAAGTTCGTTCAAGTTATTGAACTTAATTCATCTTAACACTGGATACTTAATTTTTGTTAATCCTGATTATGGAATATACATATTAGATCATTATTTCGATGAAGTCATCCACTAGACTGCATATTCGTGTATATATGGTAAATGGGTGATGAAGTTCCAAAATTACTTCCACTCGAGGGGAAAATTAACAAGATTACAAATAGGGATTCAAATGTAATAATAACAAAGTAAACAAGAAGATCGGATAAAAAACATAGCAGGATCATAATTATTGAGAAAGTTGACTTTTTGTGCAGATAGAAGTTAAAAAAAGTAAAAATAACAGAAATAAACAGGAAGATTGGATAGGAAGGGTAGTAGGGTAATCGCTATTGAGACAATTGACATTAATGGTGGCCATGGTAGAGACAAATGCATTGCACGCGCTTGAACTTTTGGATCGCTAGTGCCTCAACTGTGCCCATATACTTTGATCTCACTCCCTTTGAGAGGTTTGATCGGATCTCCTATGTGACTTTGAAGGACTTTCAAATGGAGCTGGATGTCCTGAGGTCATCAGATGTTCTGTCACCGAACTATATACACACTTGTGTTATCTGTGTGATAGCCAGGTTGGATAGTGTTCCCGAGCGCGTTTTACAAGCGAACGCATGGTACAGCCAATGTACTCAGCTCCACAAGACCAAGTGAACTGGTATATACATGCTGAAGTGGCCCAATGCGATAGCTTGTCTTTCACGTGCTAGTTGAGTAGTTTCTTGCAAGAAAATGTCACTCATAGGGCTGGCGGTGAAGTACGTTTCACTGAGAGATTTCAAGAGCCGCTTACAGAGCATTTCTGCTTCAGTATCACTTTTAAATGGGAGACTAAACAACACCATCCTCTGGGAGGGGGCGCTTTGGACCTGTTCAGACGCTTTCATTGGTTTTAAACTCTTGTCTATGAATCTGGGTGGGAAACCATTTGCTAACAAGATAACTCGGAGATTTTGTATTTCTCCTTCAATAGGTTTTTCGGTATATATCTTCCGGATCCTCAAGGAAAGAGAATATATGTGGTTTCTCTTTCTGTTTAGAGTAACAATTCTGAAAATTGATACTGTCCATTCCATATGGGCTTTTGTATATGGACCTCCTCAGCGAGTTATCATCATTTCTTCTCAGTTTAACATCGAGGAAAAATCGAACATTGCATCAAATTCAACTTCTAGAGTGAATTCGATGTTTGGCTGCGCATTATTGAAGGTTTTAGTCTGAGATCCAAATTCTCATCACAAATAATGAAAGTATCATCAGTGTATCTCTTGTAGAGATGGAGCTCATTGACAGTCGGTGATAAGGAATAGCTTTTCCAGACTAGCCAAGAGGGGCCTGGAACTTTCTCATCCATTTACCGTAAATACACTAATACACCCTAGTTGGTGACTTCGTCAAAAAGAAAATTCTCTTCGCTGCTTCACAGAGTCCCTCAATATCGTACAAAGGGACTTCGCATACGCCATCTGTACATAACTGAAGCATTAGCTATTCGGGATCTGAAACCGGACCTCTGCATTCAAAAGTAATACATACATTCACTCGCCCTACGGTAGCCAGAGTAAAGTTGTTACTATAATTTTGCTTCTTTTTATTATGACTCAATATGGGAATATTTCGTTCATATTTCCTTTATTCCAAATTGTTTAGTTTCTTTAATTATATTATTATTTCTCCTCCCCATCCCCTGCCACAATGTTACATTTCTACTCGTCATGACATTGAGACCCTAACTTGACTCTTTTAATTTAAGACAAAGCAATAAAAAGACGTAATTCGGCTGAATCGTGTGTAATGTATTTGTGCAACACATTTCGAACAATCTGATCACACACGGACTTGTCATAGGAATATATACGAAATTAATAGAGTTGAAAGGTGAGAAAATAAACTAAGGTCAAGTTAAAAGGACATATTAAAGGTCAAAATAACAATGAACATCACTAAACAAAATAACAGAGGTTATAGTACATCTCTGCCCTGACTGGTATCAAAACAAAGTTTACCAAGGAAGGTGGTTTAGTGTCATGACGTATTGTTGCTTTGAACGCATAAAGGTGGTTTAAACTTCCTAATCGCCAGCTAGGGCTTCCACAAACTTTACGATACGCCCTCCCTCAAACACGTTTTATAGATAGGTTTAAAAGATATGATATGTCAATTTTATGTCCTGTCTCTATAATATTTTTCGCAATAGAGGTCTCCTGTTCTCAACATTAATGGGTTCTGGAGCCATTTAGGAATATGCTCTGAAGCCAGTCCTTACTTGCGAGATGATTATTAATATTGTTTCCTTTAGTTCCACTCCGTTCGGTTCTCTGCCAACGTTTTCACCTGGCTCCAGAGATCGATTAGTCCTCCCTATGTATGTTTGTCCACACGTACATTCAAATTGGTAAATACAGTGGGATGTGACATCATCTATCGCCTGTTCTAAGGGCTTAGATAGATATGTCGGCTTCACATTCTCAATTATTGTGACCTTAGCTCCATAAAAAGTCCTCTTAACCACAGTGTTCAACCGTTGTCTAGCCACCAAGCTGCTATGATCACCACCATATAGGGTAGCTTGATATATACGTCTTTCTCAGTTGTGAGTTGAAGAGTGGGTCTTGGTGTTCTGACTACTTTATATCTCCTAATGAACTTGTCTGGATAATTATTGTCAACCAGAGTTTGTGTCAACTTTCTTTCTTCTTCATCAAGTGTGTCTTCAGTGCATATTCGTTGGATTCTACTGAAGAGGCATCTTATTAAGGCTCTACTGTACCGAACAGGGCAGAAACTGTGATAATCAAGATACTGTCCTGTTCAGGTAGGTTTTCTACAAATAGATCGTTTTATTGATCCATCACGCCGTCCGTCTACTAAGCAATATAGATATAGGGGAGATAAACAATTATCTTCGTCTTCTACAGACGTATGTGATATGCTATTCTGCACCTCATTCGTTCGATTTAAAATTGAGGTGGCAGAACAAGGCTTATCACCTATGGATTACAATGTCGTCGACATATCTTCTAATAGACTCTCAATGTACGACATATAGATATCTGCTAATAGGAGCCCTAACGGACTTCCTATAGCAACACCATTAACCTGGCAGAAACAATCGCCTTCAAATGTAAACCTAACATTGCTAGTACATTGAAGTAATAAATGGCTTAAATAAGATATAGGGAATGGTATGAAGAAGTTATGTGTGGCAATGGAATCACACAAACTTTTAGTTGAGATCTACCCAAACACCGTCAATTACATTACACATCATGCACTTTACTTATTACGCAATTGTTACCTGAAAACTTACAATCCTGATGGCAGACTCTTGGAAACATTCCTTTAGTTACGAAGAAAATTTACTAAATGCAATTGTATAACATGTGAATGATATTGCTGAAAAGGGTAACTCTTTTCACTATGACCGAAAAATCTCTGTTCTGCTCTGCTCTTACTTTTATAGACACATTGAGTGACTGGAGAAGAAGAACAATAAGTGAGTAATCTGTAGAATATATCTCTTTATTATATATAAAACACGGTGTACATATGATTAGTTTAATGATAAGCTGAATATGCATTGGACGTGAACACATTGATATTATACCATCAAGGAAAGGTGATAAACGATACTGGAACTTCTCACATAAAATAAAATGTTCCAATATCTATATAGATAATATATATATATGTGTGTGTGAGAAAACTGAAAAAGAAAATGGAAGGAGACACAACATTGTGATTAATTGTTTAAAATGAATTTTACCACAACTCGGTAAAGTTAATCACACTGTAAAAACCAAGTATAACCAAAATGGAGATGAGATTTTTACATTATTAATCTATTAAAATAAAACCTCTAATGGTGATTTCTACTCTCGCGTCTACAACCTGCTCATTTCCAGCTTTCTACTAAACTTGAGAAAAAGCACAATCGTGGGTGGACAACGAATATCCCAATACACCAGAAATTACTGTTCCTGAGATTTATAGTACAAATTATCACTGCACGAGAAACAACCACTCAGTATCAGTGTACTCCTGCACTTTTGTTTTAATGTCGTGAAATTTCTCAAAGGAGACAGAGAAGAAATATCATAATGACGACTGGTTTGAGCTTCAGGCCAGACAGCATTGTGTCAAACAATCTACTGTCAATTACTATTTTATATGAAAATCGTAGATGAGAGAACGATGTTATGCACAGTGTTAAATTCCACTGAAAATTCTGTACATTAATTATATAAACACCGTCTAGAATAAATCTATTATCATCATTATTATTTCAAGTTTGATAATGGACTGACCACTGAAAATAAAGGAGTACTGGACAGTTGTTTCGTCCCCCTAGTCGAGGACTCCTTGGCAGTACGCACCCACCGGGATTCGAACCTAGGGCTTTCCAGTTACAAACCAAGCTCTTAGATCATTCACAGCAGCTGGAACCCGATCTAATGGCCAGACCATGAATTCTAACTCCCACTAATTCGTGATTTTAGCACGACTGGCACCAGCCACTACTACTGTCGGCGAGTATTTTGTCCCCACTCCCACTGGTCAGAAATTCTCAATAGAATTCCAGACAACTTCGTCCTGCAGCCAGTTCCTAGCGAGTATCAGATTAATTTTCACGGATCGATATCAGTCCATGATCAAACTTGAAATAAATCCAATCCCTACCGACAAACTCTTGATAATAATACACACTGATAACGTTCTGGTGGTTTACAGACAACTAGAGTGTTAACCGACACTTCACGTATTAGTCACTAATTAACTGTTGAATTCAGTTCAGGGATGTTAAATCCACTTAGCTTACTAACAGCTTCGTCGGTGGCACAGCGGTTATGACTCTCACCGATCATGCACATGGTCCGGGGTTCGATCCCCTGCCGACGCACACCTGATATCTATGGTCGGCCTGCAAAAATTGGGCTACCGATATCACATGCTGAAAATTCCATACCTGTACCAAAAAATACGGTGTGGAATCAAGCTGCAATCAAAAATTAAAAAAAATATTAAATAAGGCATATATATGCACTCCATAAATATCCTTTCATTTCGATCTTGGTTCGATGGTGACTGAAGAAAGGGGACTATTGTCACATTCTCTTGGTTCCAGAGGGGGTTAACTCCCAACAAGTTCAGTACTCAAACACCAGTACTCTATCTATACAATATTAGTATAAAAATGAGTACACTTCAACTTTTAGGTTAATCAATAAACTGTAACCTAAATTACATTGAATAAACATGAAAGTAGATTAACGAGTCATACAAATACCACGCCTACCTCTACTCAAAAAAAAGGTTATGAACTTTTCAGTGCTGATTGTGCTCGAGCCACTGCAGCTTTGAATTCATTCGCATCTGTATCAAACTGTGAAATAAAATGAATAAAAGAATAGAGCATTATTATTATATATGCATTTTATAGTGAGTAAAGTATGTATGTTATGACAAGAAAATGACAAGTGATCTCTCAACTCACCTTGAATCTAACTGCTAGCGTTTCAAGACTACCAGTACCTTCACTGTAATCTTCACCAACCCAGCATAGACTGTTAGCACTAGCAGAGCTACCCATTGGTTTAAATACTGGTAAATCAGAACTGATTGGATGATTTAAGCACAATTTCAAGATTTGATCTCGACGCATTAATATACGTGCACGTCCAATATCAGTTAGTGTATAATCTGACGGTACAACATCACGTGGTCCAAAATGTACATCTGTAGGCATTGTACGAGGTCGGACAAGAACTTTTATTTCACCGACACCACGTTCTTTCCATTCTTTATCAACATAACGATAGGCACGACAACGTCGAAGAAATATGCACAGCTCTTCTTCTTCACCAGTTTTAGTCTACAAGAGAAAAGAAATAATAATAATAACAGTAGTGATTCTCTTCAAATAAAACAATCTGACTGGACTAGCAGTGGAATCCAGGATTCGTCATCCGGAAGCATCGCCTGTGATTCCCAATGAGTGACGATGCTCCCACTGATACATGAAGCCACTAGCCACTGTTACAAACGTCAAGGCGTTGTCTACTATAGGCCACTTGAGCACGAGAGATCCCTCTTATGCAGCAGGTATCAGTTATTAACAAACTAACGAACGAACTTCTAGGGTAGAAAATTAGAATTTAGAAGAGGAGACGAAATGACCATATATGACTACTGGAACAATCGAAATGAGAGTAAAATACTAGTGCAGTTGTATTTCTGAGAAAATTAGATTTTTTTAACTTAAACTGATCCCAAAAAGCTTAAACCCGGATAAGTTTACTCCCAAAACCAAACCATCACAAAATGCACCTCCATTTTGGGACTCCTCATCAGCAGCGCTATAATCACGGACTGACAAAGTTAGAATTCAAGAGTTGAATAGTTAACGAGCTTGATCTCGTAACCTGAAAGTCCCGGGTTTTGATCCCTGGTGAGGTCATGGGTACGCGATGCTGAAGAATCCCAAAATAGAACGAAACAACCGTCCAGTGCTCCCTGGTGGTTTCCAATGATCTCTCCAAAATCTCCACAAATTCTATAATCTGAAAAATGGCACTTGTCAATGATTATGAACATTGAACGTTTGTTCATTGGCCTTGGTCGCCATTGGCGGGCAACTTGAAGGCGCGAATGATTCAATCGTGTACAAGTTAGAAGAGGACGAAACAATACGAATAAAAGTACAATACATTCCTTGTAAAACATTTGTTTATAGACTTAGTACAGAATATTGATTTTAACAATCGAAGAATACAATTTCTTGTCATTCATTGTATTTTGGAATTAAAGTCGATATCTGTACCTAGTAATTGTCGATTCAGAGCGTCTTCAGAATTGATAGGAACTTAAAATTAAGTTCCTTGACAGCACTCCTTTTACTTTCCAACAAGCAAACAAAGATTGTGTAGTTTCTGTTCGGTATAACTAGCATAACTCAATCTCATTTTAGATCATTAAAAGTTCACGATTCCATTCTTAAACCTTCGTAGTATACACTTCTTCTTCTGAAGGTCAGAGGTCTAAGCTAGAACAAGTAACACTGTTGACCAGTAGTTTTGATTACCAGTAGCACATAACACGCTGTAATTTATTAAACAATCAGATTTCAAAAACAAAACTCACTTCTGTAAGTTTAGGTAGTGCAACGATCGGTTCATAATGAGGATCATGATCACCAGCAGATGGATCTTCTTCATCCTCTTCACCTTTATTAGTAGTAGTAGTAGTAGACGTAGCAAATAACTGTGCACCTGCATTACTCCATCCTGATGATTTTGTTGATGAACCCCATAATGGTTGACTGTCTTTAGACACAGCAGAATTCAGTGCTGAGAAGTCAAGCAAACCTTTAACTTGAGGTACATATGTAGCCGGAGATACAGCTAGGTAAAGTAGAAAGCGAACAGAGTAAACAGTAACAAGTGAACAAATAAAAAGTTACATAAAACTATTCTGGACGAAAGCAAAATACCAAACAAAATGGTTACTAGGATTCTTAGAAATATGAATAAATCCACCCAAAATAAATATACACATCTAATTTGGAGGGTGCGTCGGTGGCAGAGCGGTTAGGACGCTCGCCGACCATGCACATGGTCCGGGGTTCGATCCTCGGCCGGCGCACTCCTTTACCTCGCTAAGCTAGAAATAATGCTGGTGAAGAGGAATGGTTGGGCATGAGGCTAGCAACCCCATCCTGTAAAATAAACACTGCTACAGAAACTTCAAGCCACTAGCTTGAAGCCCTATGTTCCACTGGGGAACGTGAAGGAAAAAAAATTTGGAGGGTGGTGACTAGCGGTGGAATCCAGAATGAGTATTTCGTCGTATTTGGGATTCATCATCACGGGGGTACGTGATTCTCCCCAGTGAAAGAGTGATGATATTCCCACTGAGGCTCGAACCCAGTAGTGTCCGTCGTTTCGAAGAAAGCTTAAACACGTGAGCCACCCCTTGTGAGCATCCTGAATTCTACTGCTAGTCACCATCCACTGAATTACTTCAAGTTAGTCCTTAGACGTCGTTGAAGTGTCCGTACTAGGAGCAGACATGCTAACAGAGGGTGGAAATTTCGGTCCACGCAATCAATGAGGACAGTAAACCTTAATATAATCAAGTGTGAATGTAGCAGAGAAAACCACCTATAGTAATGCACATAGTGTGCGTCATCGGCTCAGCGGTAGAACGCTCACCAAATACATCACCCACGTGGTTCGGTCAACGCACTCCTAAACATCGCTTAACCGGTAGTAAGCCTGACAAAATGAGGTTGGGTGTGAGGCTAGCAACCCCACTGCGTAAAAATAAAATAAAAATAGTGCACTTAAACACAAGACTATCAAGTAAAACTGGAGATTCTCCCTTAACACAGAGCAAAGCCAAACTTACTAGTCACTGGTTTATTCTGCGTTGGCGTATCGTTCTGTTTAGAAGACGGTGTAAGCGTCGTGACAGAGAAACCGACAGAGGCAGTAGTAGTAGTAGCAGACTGTTTACTGTTCAGGGTTGTGTGACGCTGTATAGCAGCTTCTAACAATGAATCTTCCTCGGCTTCTTCTTCTGCTGTAAGACCTTCTGACTCACCAGTCACTTCACCATTCTTATAACTGTAAAATCCATCGGGTAATTTAAGCTTTCGAGCTTCAATAATTTGATCATTAGATACCTGAAAAAATAGAGAATCAAAACAAGCATGGTTGGTTTTAGAATTTGTTAACGCGTATTCTCGTAATAAAAACAGTTCAATTCAAAAGGTAGTCTAATGAGACGAAAGATGAATTAGACTGAATTAAATAAGCTACTTATATATACTTCATTTTTAGTATTTGGTGAATAACATACACAACTAACTAACTAACCTTTAAAGGACGCTCAACGACAACAACATCAGAATCCGTATCCTCGCTTTGTTGGTCCAAATCAACTGTATACTTTTTCGACGGCTTCGTCGTTTCACCTGATTGAGATGTATTCAAACGATCCTCAGCTGCTTGGACAGCTTCTTCAAAAAGGCGACGGAACTCCTCACTATGTTCAGTAAGCTTAAATCTAGCCGCAAATGTTTCACGTCGGCCTCCATTTAAATCTGTAGACTCAGTTTCAGTTGTTTGGCCGCCTTCTTCAGATTGTTCAGCATAGTCAATTGCCCACCAACTCCATGCACGACCACCGCCAGTATTCATTGGTTTCAACTGCATACCAACACCGACCACATGATTACAACATACCTTTAAAACATGTTCCCGGCGCATTAGACAACGGATGACACCAGTAACAGTGGAACGCAGTAATTTCAGATCTCCAACTCCACGTTCATGCCAGGCATTGTTATCCCAACGATAAAGTTTCGCCCGATGACAAAATATCACCTCATCGTTTTCTTCACCTGTAAAAACTTCAATTTTCTTAGGCATCACTTCAAGTACTGGTTTAAATGTCAATTTGGAATCGTCTACCAACTCGACTTTATCATCATCGTCATCATTATTATTATCAACATGACTATCACCTTGAGCTGGAGTTGAAAAACTCGTCGACAATTTAGTAGTAGTGGTAGAGTGGTAGCAGCAGGAGATTCATTCAACTTTGATAAAGCATTACCAAAAGAAAAAGTGAATCCCGACTGACCACTGCCAACAGAAGTAGTTGATGCAATTGGTGGGAATATCGGTTTCTTATCACTGGTTGACAGAGTTGACGGGAATACATTAACAAACGATGAAGAAGAAGAAGACGAAGTAGTAGTAGTAGTAGTAGTAGTAGTGCCAAGAGAATTACCGAAAATAAACGACATTGATCCTGGTGTCTGAGATGATGTAGTCGGAAATAGATTTGTATTCAGCTTAGGCGAGGTGGCAACAAAACTAAACACAGGTTTAGGTGGTGTTGCAGATCCTGTTGTAGTTGTAGGTGTTGCTGTTGTTGTTGTAGTGGTAGTTGTGGCTGAAACACTGGACTCCAAAGTCTTTGTCTGTCCAAATACAAATCCTCCGGTACTTTTCAAAAAACCGCCAAACAATGGTGTGGACAAAGTAGCTTTAGAAGTGGCGGTGGCGCTAGCGCTGGTGGTAGTAGTAGCAGTAGCCGTGGACACACTTGAAGATCCAGGCTTAGGTGTTTTACAAGCAGAGCAAACAGTTACAGAAGCATCATGATATAGTAGGCAAGTAGGACACTCCCATGAACCGGATTTAGGAGCAAACTTTGAAAGCATTGAATCTACTTGTTTTGGAACCTGTGCATTGTTTTTGCACTCTGCTATCTGTGGCTTGGCTACATTAGGTGTCGACTGAATAGCAGTCGCAGAAGATGGTTGAGATTTTGCAGGAGTTACTTTATTCTTAGAAGACTTGTCTTTAGCCTCAGATGCGGTGTCGGCAGGTGCATTATTCCCACTGGTTTTAGCAGTACACTCAGAGAAGATACGACTGAATTCACCAAGTATCTCAGGTGATTTGAACTGAATCATGAAAAGTTCATCAATGCCTTCAGTGGATTCAGAATAATCTTTAGCTGCCCATATAGTCATTCTTGGATCTTTCGTAGACGGAGATAACTTAATAGATGAGGTAATATAATGATTTGCGCACAATTTCTTCACCTGAAAAACACAAGTTCAAAGGGGAAAAAAAGTTATCAATCGATAATTTACACGCTAAATAGAAATTTTGCTAACAAATAGACTACTCGACTGGATAACTAACTTAGGATAGGCGTCAGGGAAGCAAAATACAAACTTAACTGATAGAATTCAGTCTGAACCGAACAAAGGATTAGAAGCACTATACTAGTTACTACTCAGTGTCAAATTAAAGTATCCGTTACAGTCTTCAGGAGGTCAATTGCGAGCCCGAACAGCTCAGTGGGAACATGAATGACTTCAAGTACTCAATGAAAAACCGATTCGAATCTCAGAAGAAATATCAGTTCCTTCACGCTTGCAGATACACCTTGCTGACGACAGGGGAATGCCAACAAACACGACACCTACGGCTAAGGCTTCCTACCGACTCAACAACAATTCAAAGTGCATCATATGATGGCGAGCCTACTAGCATGGTGGCCACATTGCAAACTTCCCTGATCGACTTTAGTCTGCATCAAACAAAGGACTAGATGCATGACACTTAGTTACTCACTACCTGGTGTTCAATCAGAGTATATACACACGATACATTATAACGAATTAGGAAGTTGACTGGATGAAAAATGAATACACAGCTTTAAGAGACGATAGCCTTTTGATGCTGTCTATACTACAACCAAGTTACCTTACGCAGTTACACATAAGTTTATTGGATATAGCACACAAGTGTATAGTATTAGTAACTGGATAACTTTTTGAGCACAATTTATTGCTCATAATCGCATCATTATGTTCACACGACCTTACAAACCATCCTGTTTCCTTATTGGAATTTACTAGAATATCGGGGGTAGGTGATGCGTCATCTCGATTGCACACGTTTGGCGCTGATTCAATGAAGGATTGACTCTGCTAAGTTGAATAATCTAGACAGAAAGTAGACCCTTCCAATGCATCCACCGGCACATAATCAAACGATAGGAGGGTTAAATGGAGAGAGAGAGAGGGGTTAACCCTGATTCTTCCATCCAATCAGCACCAGATATGTACAATCGAACTGATACAATGCAGTATACCGGACACATGACTTCGAAAATTACGGTAAACAAATTTAAGTTCACAAAATAAACATAATTTTGCATGCGTACCTGATCACGTCTCATAACCAATCGACATTTACCAGTAATTGTATTCTTTAAAATTCGAATTTCACCAACACCACGTGTTTTCCAGCTTTCACTTTCCTTTTCCCAACGATATAGACGAGCACGTTCACAGAACAAACGTTCATCATTTTCTTCACCAGTTTTTGAGTCAACAAGATCTGGTAAAGTTTCTAAAACTGGTTTAAAGTTAACAGTAGGTTCATAAGCTTCAGGAAATTCTTCTACATCTTCATAGTGTGGCTTTGGAGATGAAATTACAGTAGAGATTTTCTGTTGTTGTTGGTGGTGGTGATGATGGTGGTGTTGTTGTTGTTCGTGTACGGTTACTTTGAACAAAAAGAAAGAGAAATTATCAAAAGAATCTCTATGGAAATAAGTAAACCATTGTAAATGCAAAATTCATAACACTTTGAAGAGTACTCACTAGAAGTAAGCATTTACTTTGTAACACTTTGGAAAATGATTTAACAGGTACACAGAACAACCAATATGTAGACTGATATATAGTAGGTTGAATTGATCTGGCTTTAAAGTGTTATTTAACCAGTGTGTTCATTAGGAAACTGCAAGTTCTCATGCAACCGTTTTATGTAATTGTGATCACTTGATTTTTGCATATGAGTGTTGTAATTATCTATATATTATACACTTAATAGTAGTAAATTGTCAGTTGTTAAATATGTACTTTATTGTTTAAGTGTGATTGATATATAGGCGTTGTAAAAGACATATGCACTCACGTGAGAAGAAATACTGAGAGAGAGGGAAAGATGACTGGAAGTCTGAATGACTGTGAATAGCAAGATCTGATGCCTTTCTGCCTATTGATGACAGGGTTGTTTGAAAACTAATGATCCCATGATTAATCTCATATGTAGTGCCTTCCTGAACTCGGAGGTGTAGATACACCAATCTTAAGTTGCAGAATGCATCTAAGAATACAATTAGAGTGCAGAAATCTGCTCCTTAGGATGATCCACTATCTTCATCATGAATCTATGAGCAAAACGCTTATAAAGTTGAGGCATCTTAGAAGTGATAACTATGCCGATAGTCTTCAGAAGATTTAACATGACTGAAATCACAACAATGACTTTCTTCTGACGTTAAAAACCGAACGTAGAGAAAACTTGGATTTTTTTGTAGCATAAAGTCTGTTTACCTGTGATTAGTCAATTGTAAGTTGCACGAACCAATAATTGTCTTAATCGCTGGATTCACTCGGAAGGAAGCCCAGCCTGACCTAGGTTTCGTGCTTGTTGGCACTCACGAGTCAGCAAGGTGTACACTTGCAACCTTGAAGGAATTCATGCCCCCGGTGCTGCAGTCAGAGACGTTACCACCATAAAGGACTAGACGTATGACACTAGTTAACTTACTATCTGATATTCAATCAAAGTAAGAAATCGCAAGGCTAAATAGTTCGGCGGTAACGTCTATGATTTCAGCAAAGGGGTTCGAATCTCAGAGGGGACATTCGTTGCTTCAAGGTTGTAGATATCCTTTGCTGACTGGTGAGTGATAACAACAACGAAACCTAGGCTCAAGGCTTCCCGCTGATAGGTCCTAACCACCTGATAACAACAATTCACAATGCACTGTGATGGCGAGCCACCTAGTCGAATGGTGGCCACACCGCAAACTACCCTGTTCGACTTTAGTCTGCACCAAACAAAGGATTAGATGTATGACAATAGTTACTAGTGTTCAATTAGAGGGTAGATTTTATTGTTCCTTTATTATTATATTATTGTTCCCTTGGGTTCCTAGTGGAACATAGGGCTTCAACTGCACGTCTCCACTTGTTTCTGTCTTCTGATGTACTTTTCACTTGCATCCATGTTAGTCCATACTGTTTCATCTCCTCCATGTCACCCTTGGACGTCCCACTCGCCGCTTCCCTTTCGGGTTCCACTCGAGCTATGGCCTGACGTGCGATGTCACCCAACGGCCTCCTCAGCGAGTGTCCAATCCATCTCCACTTCCTCCTGCATATTTGTTGGGCGATTGGTTCCTGTTTCGTTTGTTCCCATAGCTTCTTGTTTGTGATTCTTTCCGGCCATCTAATCTTCAGTATGGAGCGAAGACAGTTGTTGATAAAGGTCTGCAATCTGTTGAAAATATTCTTGGTGACCCGCCAAGTTTCTGATCCGTAAAGCAAAATTGACTTCACGTTTGTATTGAAAATCCGAATTTTGTTGTTGATGCTGAGTTGAGTGACGAAGATTTCCAGATTGGTTTCAGATTGATGAATGTGTTTCTCGCCTTCCCGATTCTCGTCTCGATTTGACATCTTCGTCCGTTCCTCCTGTAGTTGAGAAAATGCTCCCTAGATAAGTGAAAGAAGTAACCTCTTTCAAATCCCTCTCGTTGATGGTGATTGGCACTGGATGTTGCTGCTGTTGTTGGTTGGTTATTTTCATGACCTCCGTCTTGTCTATGTTCACCTGGAGTCCTGTCTTTGCTGCTTCTTCGACCAGTTTGTCGGTTTTTGCTTGTAAGTCTTCGATTTTGTGTGACATCAAACATAAATCATCCGCAAAATCCAGGTCTTCTAGGTTCTTCACGTCGGTCCAGGTTATCCCTGTCTTCTCGTTTCCCACTGTCTGACGCATAATCCAGTCCACCACAATTAGGAATATCATTGGTGATAATAAGCACCCTTGTCTGACTCCTGTGTTTACTCGAAACGCTTCGCTGAGTTTTCCGTTGTGGATGACTTGACATGTACCGTTGTCGTACAGCTGTTGAATAAGGTTGATGAATATTTGAGGTACGCCGTAGTACTCGAGTAGTTTCCAAATTACTTCGCGGTCAACACTGTCGAAGGCCTTCTCAAAGTCTATAAAGTTGAGGTAGAGGTTTGATTGCCATTCCATGCTTTGTTCGATGATGATGCGTAGAGTTGCAATTTGGTCAGAACATGATTTGCCTTTCCTGAATCCAGCTTGTTCTGGTCGGAGTTCTGTATCCAACGCGTCCTTGATTCTCTCCAGGATGATGCGACTCAGGATTTTACTTGGCGTCGACAGGAGCATGATTCCTCGCCAGTTCTTGCAGAGTCCCAGGTCGCCCTTACTCACTTTCAATCATATACTTCCTTGTCATGACAATTCGTTTATTTTTTTTCTCATCCATCTGTCTAGTCGGAGTCCACAAGACTGTTTAAGTCAGTCATCATAGTCAGTGTACCGACTAGAAGTTATTCATCGCTAGTGGTTTTCGTTTGTTATGCCGAGCTGGCACTCAATTAGTGATTCCTAATCAATGAGCTACTGATTCGAAACCAGCTTTAACTAAGGTAGTTAAGGTAGTAGCCAGGTAGCTATCTCTATGCGATGAGTATGAGTAATTGCCATTAAAACGAGATTGTTTCATGAACCAAATGTACCTTGAAATTCCAGACCTACCGTACAGTCAAAAATATGTCGCTTAATCATTTCCTCTTATTATAGCACTTTGAATGTAAGAAAGCGACTGAACTCCCTCAGTGATAAGATATGTTTTCGTGAAATTATAATGAAAACTTGCTTCAAACGACCAAACACTGAGTCAAACCCAATAATAGAAATGGTACTATAAAGAATATTAGTTAGCTAGTTAGTTATGACTCAATTGCCCAGTACTGGGCTATGAGTCACATTGATTGTTTGAGGGTTAATGATACTACTCAGTTGTTTAGGCTGAAGTAGGTGGAGTGGGACTCGAACCTGGGACTCACTGACTGAAAGTCAAGCGCTGAAGCCCATGAATCACATCTCCACAAATGATGAAGAATACGGGATAATTCGTAAATCCTTACAAATTTGAATATATATAATGAACAGAGAAGATTAATAATCTAGAATCCTTTTCATCAGATGTTTCCAGTCGAAATACTTCTTATTTTCGTTTTTCAGAAACGCACGAGGTCCAAGGAAAGAAAAAATCCTTAGGTTGCATGTAGCTAGTACGCGGTACCAACATGCTGTTCACCCGAAGTCATTGTTCTTACATCCTTCAAAACAGAATACAGTACCACATAGTCATTCTTACTGGTAAAAATAATTACAGAAACAGCTATGTGGAATCTAATTGAAAAGTGCTCTTGTGATCAGAGACAATCACGATTTCGAAATATTCACTTTAACAGCGGACTATCATCAGTTAATGAAAAGAATGAGGTCGTTTTACACAGAGAAAAAGTTACTACCCCTAATCTAATGGTGTTATTATCTCGGCGCCCTTATGTTGTTAATGAATGTGAAGCAAAAATAAAATTTTTAAAACATGACAACTAAACACTATTAGGCATATATACCACGATTGTTTGATTGTATTGGTGTTTCAGAACGACATGGTGATTGATGCTGACCAAGTGATTGTGTACGACCTGGTGGTGATAAGCGTGCATTCACAGCAGCACAAGCAGCTGCTGCCATACCTTCTGGAAGCCAGTGTCGAAGTTCAGTAATAGCCTTTGAAAGTTCTTGAGCAGGAGTTTCAAGCAAAGCATTCGATGCAGAGGATACAGGAATGATGTTGGCTGCTGACTTTGCAGTAGCAATTTGATTGTTATTTTGAAATTCAATAAATTTGTTAACAGCATCTGATAATTGCTTGCTAGTTTCACTTAATTGCTTTGATAATTGTTCATTGAGTTCTCGACTACGCGTCAGCTCTAACTTGGTCTCAGCTAGCTGACATGACAGACCACTGACTAGGGTCTGCCAAACACTGATCAGATTTGACAAACAAGTATCCTGGACAAGGGAGGAAAGATAAACAAAAACAAAAAATGTCAAATATATCAACACACAGACAGCTGTGGAGTCAATCAAACAAATCAATCAGCATACTGACAGAGAAAAAAAACCAGTTTTTGTGTATATAATCATTAATTATTACGCAGAAAAACAATAATGGTACAGCTAAGGTATTACATAAAAAGAGGAATAATAATTTCCATGTACTGTGAATACGATGAATCGACATGATTATCTCATGAGGTAGGGGAAAAGTATCTACCTGACGATAAGCTGAAGTAGCAGATTGATCACCAGCACCAGTATGCGATATCTGTACGCCAGCAGTACTTTGCAAGGTGTCATAAAATTTAACCAATGAGCAAGTAAGAGTCGGTACGATGTGATGAGTAGAACTTGGTGGAGCCTTAGATGGAGAACAGATGGGCGTATTGATTGATGATGGTGGTTGGGAGGGACATGGAGAACTCGTCATTGGTGGATTTTCTGTATTGGACGGTTCAAAAATGTTGCTTGATCTCTTGTCGTTCACAACATTCAAACGTGAGACAGCATCGTCAGTGTTTGTTTTGACCGAAGGCGAAAGAACTGTTTGCGATTCTTGTGTAATCTGTGCAAAAGAAAACGAACACGTATACATAAACTAGGGTCAAACTCAAATATAACTACGAAGATGCTGTTAGTAATGCTTAAACACTGACTGATTGACTGGTTTCAACGTAGAACTTTGCACAAAAGTGCAGCAGTTCGAGTTGCCACACTCCCTCCATGTACCACACAAAGCAAGAAAAGAGAGCAAAGAAACATTCAAAAGAAAGATAATGAACAGAAAAATGTGGCAAAAAGAATAGTAATATGGAAGAACAATAGAATTTTATTGGATACTATAAATAACAAGGAGTGGATGCATCTGCGCCAGCCATTGAGAGCGATTCTGAGCCATATCATCAATGTTCCAGACTGTTCTTCCATCCCGAGGACCTCAACAAGGAAGTTTACATCTCCCTAAGTGGCTTGAACTAACTGCTATGGATTTCACTGACTGATGAGGCCATGTTTTAGATTCACCACCACTAGCTCTTTTCCAGCCTGATCCATCCTATGTCATCTAACATTGCCCGTCGAGGGAGACGATGGCTAGGCATGCATGCGTAACGTATGTCCTAACCATCTCAAATCGATGCAGATACTTCACAACCACGTCGATTGATTTCCTCTCCTTACCTAGCGCTCGACCGAAGCCTTACCTCAATATTGCTCACCTTTTTACACCACTTCACACGGGAGATAGAGAGCAGACACCTATGATCAAAGACAGCTAGCTTTAATTAGGTTTAACAGCCAGTCGACCTTTTCATGTCCTCCACTTTCAATGACCAGGTCTCACTCACAGCCATAAAGGAGGACGGAGCGAAGTGCTGAGCAGTACACGAACCTTTGTTCCACAGCTTGATATAGCATCTACGTTAGAGATGGCGTAAACTGGTATTTGCGAAACGAGCCTTCTGTATCCGAGGTGAGATTTCGTCAGCGATCAACCCACTGGCGTTGGCTGATGCAACTTCCCAAATAAGTGAAGTGGTCAACACGCTCTACCAACGACTTCACTCCCTATCTTTAAACTAGGAGTCAATTTAGTCCATTCCTATAACATCATCTTACTTGAACAAAGCATGATGTAATAAACGTCAAGTTAAAGCCTCGCAAGAAAGACGACAGTGTGGATAATAACACAGACAGATAAGGAGAAAAACTAGTGGAAGTATTAAGATATGAATGAAGACGATTATATAATTTTGAGACTATGAAGGTACACATCTGAGCTAATACAATAAATTTTACGTTACAACCAGAAAGTAGCTACAAAAACTGCTTTCTAACCATTAAACAAACGGTATAAATTCATCTTCTCGAATTTCCGTGTTGACAGACACTTAAAATTTTTTCAATTAGCTTTTATATTTCGTAAACTGACTAACTGTTAGGTCTGATTAACTTATACTATTAATTGATTGATTGGTTACAGGCTTGATTACAAGCTGACATCAGTCAGAAGGCCACTATGAAGCAGTGGATAGCTGTTTGGGACTCTTTATCGAAACGCGCCCACCACGGTTAGAACCAAGGACCTCCCGGTTACAAGGCGAGCTCGTATACCACTCATCCACTGGTCCATGAATTCCAACTATAGCCTATTTACGACATATATAGCGCAACCACCAGTCAGCGTCATCAGCGAGCGACTGTCCTCTTACCTGACTTGATGGACCCTGTTGGTCACGACTTTTCACTGAAACTTCAGGTAACTAACTTCTTGTATAGAGGGTTAAGTTTTCTGTGACTGATATTCACCTGTAATGGATACTCATATGAACCAGTCAAACACCCACAAGCCTCACAATATACTAATACTAATCACAAATGTTTTACATAAGACTCTATTAGACACGAACTTAAAATCAAATGAAAACGTGCAATAAATAAATGTGCAGTAACAATTCACTCACAGAATTACTGAGATCTGTGGGGATAGATGTCTTCACGAACGAACCAAGTTTTGACGACTGTGACTCAAGACCACTGAAATCCTGATTGCCATCGAACCTTGAACTCGCTTTCCCGAAATCAGCTTTAAGATTGTTTATTCCATGCGGCTTTGACTTGAGAATTAGACTATTCAATAATCTGTTACCGCATGAACGAGTTGCTTCATTACAAATCGATGAATCATACTCACATAAACGTATAAGTGATCGCAGTAAACCCTCATCTATTGTATCCAACTTGTCAGCTGTTTTAGACCGACTTTCAAGCTTATCAAAACACCAAAGCCAACCAGTATTGCACCAATGTCTAGACAAGGATACAACAGAGGCTGATTCGTTGAAAACACCACGCCAACCATTGTAACTTGATGGTAATACAAATAGGATATGTGAACCGGTAAGCTCTGATTTCGAAGGCTGTGTTATATTCCGATTTCTCAAAGGACTGGTAATTGAAAAAAAATGAAAAAGGCAACAAAAAGCCAAAATATGTTAGTTAAACAGAATGTAGGACAGACTGAAAGCATGAGACAAGAATCCCTCAAATTATTGAAAAATATGGAAGGCGGGTTTTAAAAAATCAATTACACATATGAGCGTCGGTGGCACAGTGGTAGGATGCTCGCCAACCACTCATGTAGTCTGGGGCCGACGCACTCCTTTACCTCGCTAAGCCAGTAATAAGGCTGGTAAAGAGGGAAGATTGGGCGTGAGGTAGCAACCCCATCCCGTAAAAATAAACACCACTGCTACCGAAACTTCAAGCCTCTAGCTTGAAGCCCTATGTTCCACTGGAATAATAGAAAAATTACACATATGTGCTAACAAAATTTGATTTTTCTCGCACATTCCTAGCATTACATCAAGTATATAGCAAGGAAATACCGAAAAGTGTAGATTGCCGAAGGACTTGTTTAACACACCTGACTGGTAGAATTCAGTCTGTACCAAACAAAGGACTAGACGCGTGACACCAGTTACTACCCAGAGTCTAATCAAAGCACCTAACACGGTCCAACAGGAGGTTAATCGCAAGCCTGAACAGTTCAGTGGTAACGTCTTTGACTGCACCACTGGATGACACGCCTTCGAATCTCAGAGGGGACATGGGTTTCATCACGGTTGCAGATACGCCTTGGTGACTAGTGAACCTATTGATTGTCTCCAACCATCTAATAACAACAATTCAGATTGCACTATGATGGCGAGCCGCCCAGTGGAGTGGTGGCCTCCCTATAAACTTGATTGGAAGAATTCAATCTACACTGACCAAAGGACATTATATACTATCCAGTGTATAATTAGAGTACACCTAAACTCTATACATGAGTTAAGACTCTAACGTAAGAACGTAATGTGAGCTAACTGGCTGACTGAATCACAATGTAGAACTTCGCATACAAGTGCAGCAATTTAAGCTGCCACACCCCATGCAACACCATACAAAGGTAGAGAAAAGAAAAGAAAATTCAAAAGAACTATGAGGAGCATAATTGTACAGAAGAAATAGTACCATGGAAAAATGAAGACTTAGTCGATCTGGGAGATTACAAAGAGTGATTGCATATGCATCACTGAGAACGGTTAAGTAATGTAAAGGATAACTCAGCTCCCGGAACAGGTTCTTTTTTATGTTTCAGGCTATGAGTCACACATCATTGTGTGTGAGGGGAGATGATACTACCCGGTTACCCAGGCTGAAGTAGGTAGAGCGGGATTCGAACCAAGGACCCACTGGCTGAAAGTCATGTGCTTAAGCCAATGTGCTACGTCTTCACGGCGCTCTGTAATGTAAGCGGTGGAAACATACAATTTAACGACTATAGATAACATCAAAACTCTTGTTCTACAATATTTGCTAAAATTACCACTGATTAAATGAAAAAGGTAGTCATTCTAAACAATGATAGGCAACATTTGTAGTAAAACACATAACAAGTGATTGATCATAATGATTCACTGGAAGATCTTAGTTTTTCATATCCCTCTAAAAACATTGCCACTTGACATTTGTGTCATCCAATGTCGAAGAAAAAACTGCAATGGCATTCATTATAAAAAAAGGAGAATACATGCTAATGAAACACACCTGAGACAATTATTGACACCAGAATTTGTATAACCTGAACAAAAAGACCCACTGAGCGATTGAAGCACAGATGTTCTAGGCTCATTTGAAGGACCCAAAATGTGATTCTTGAGAGCTGCTTCCCAGTAGTGTAATGGCCATAGTTCAATGTTTTCCATTTTCTTAGGTGAACATTGAAGTACAATGTGAGTGAGAGCCTGAGCCACACGGAATAGAAGAGGTGGATTCATAATACCCTTTCCACCATTCAAACAGCTCGTTGGATGAAATACAAGTCGAAGTTGGTTTAAACCGCATCGTAACAAAGCACGGTCACTGTCATTTATTGTGCTGCTGAACAAGTAAATACAATATTAGTATTATTATTGTTATTATTATATAGAAGCGAGACAACAAAAGTGTAATAAAAAGAGTAATAGAGTTTCCTAAGTCAACCGGTATAGCCTCGAAATAACGAATCACAGAATGATGTTTAAGCCAAAATAGGTATGTTAATCTATACGCCAGTCAATCAGTTTTGTGAAACCCTTGTAGATCAGGAACCACTAAAGTTCCGTGTACTAAAACATAAGTTACACCTACAATTAGGAAAAACACAGATAACACCAGGCTATCAAAGAAACAGTCTATGGAACTGAGTAATTTCATGTATATTTTAATTCACCTGGTTACGTTCAGTCAGGTTGTTGGGTCGTTTCATGAGTGTATTTTTCAAAAAGGGGTTCGAAAACATTACGCATGTGTTTGCAGAAAGATGCCAGAGGATAAGCTGGAAGTGTGGCGGTCGAACACTTCACTGACAGCAATTACAGAATCACAACTGATTCGATGTCCAAAATAATTTAAAATTCAATTTACTCGTATTTTGATGCGAAATTTAAGAATACAAATTTTATGCACAAAAGATTAACTTACCGCGAACCAGACTCGATTACTTGCTTGATAAATGCAGACCACCATGCACGTTGGGTGGAGGTGGACAGTTGTGCAGCAGGAATCAGACACAAAGGTAAGAAAAGAATATCTAACCCAATACCTGATGTTTCAGGTTTAATTATTAAATGCGAGCATAGAGATTTGGAATATTTTGACTCAGGTTTAGAAAGACTTCTGATAGACATGTGAAGAAAGCAGGTAATCATAAAGTTGATAATATCAATTTGACAAAGTTGATCAATACTTGTGTTTGGAATAGACTGACCCTCAATGGTTGATCCAAAAACAGGCGATGAACAATAGGAATTCAAGTTTGGGAAAAGTTTTGTCACCACTGGGAAAATTTTTAAAAACAAATAAGCAATAAAAATTCACAGGAAGGAACCACTAATTTGTGTTGTAAGAGTAGACTGATAATTTATATTTAACGCAGTAATGTGATTAAAGAATCTCCTCCCCCCCCCCACTGTTAGTTGTATTCTTAGAACCAACAACCAACCACACATCTATATCACAGATGATAAGATTTCTAGAAACAATAGATCCTAAAAGCCGAGTGATAATTAAATTCCTCCCATTTCTCTTCTCACACGTACATAACCAGATCTCAAAAATATAACAAACTTGAAACCGATGTACTATCGTGTATTTTTTTATTGCACAGTTGTATTACAGCCTTATAGAACTGCAAAAGTAGTCTACTTAGAACTCAGTGAGAACTAGTGAGTTAAGCTAACATCTTTTAACTGTCAAGTAAAGTGAAACTCAAGCCCTCAAAAGAAATTGTTAGATGAAATATATATTTCATAATTTTGTCCAAAAACTGGATTATAGACATTGAGAAAAAGGCAATATAAAGAAATATGACACAAGGTAAACAAACGCAACTCAGAAAAGCAAGGAGGAACAAAAGTCTGGTCAAACAGAAACATCTCTATGAAATGATATCTGAAAAAGCATCTATTATTTTTTCCAGGAGTTAGTGTGTATGGATTTGGTTTGTTTCAAATTTGACCATGGATTAATATCAGTTAGAGAACTATTGAAAACCAGCAGGGAGTAGTGGTCAGCTGTTTAGTCCTAGTTCGGGACTCATCGGCACTACGCACACACCTCCAGGGTTCCAACCCAGGGACTTCCGGTTACAAGTCAAGCTCGTAGACCATTCAGCCGGTGGGAACCAACTCAGTGGTCAGCGCATGAATTCTAACTCCCACCAATTCGTGTTTTTAGCGAGACTGTCACCAGCCAACGTCATCGGCGAATATTTTGAACTCACTCCCGACTGGATGGACCCCACTGGTAACAACTTTTCACTAGAACTTCAGGCAACTTCGTTCAGTAGCCAATCACTAGCCCTATTTTCAGCAGGAGGGGCAAGAGTTTCAGCATGGTTGTCATTTCTGATAAACATTTTGCGATACTGAAACGGCATAATTTCCTGGACGTTAATCTTTGGTCACTTAAAGGATATAGCATAGTGACAAACATTTTCTAGCTGGCTGATCATGAGTGATTTGGATAAACAACAAGATCAAACAACACTTTCTTTATCACAGACTGTTTTACACGTGAGAAATATTAATACCGATATCTAGTGTAGAATATTGAAAATTTAATATCACCATACTAACAGGGAATAAAAACAGTCTGTACTGCACAAAATTAACTTCAACAACGCATAACAAATACACGTCAGTGAAATGCCTTCTTGTATGAAACGCTCAAGAGGTTGAAAGCAGTCTGAAAAAAAACTCATAAACTTACATTTGTAAATGAAATCTAATCTGGGAATATTCAGAGTAAAGTCCTCGGGATTTGAATTCTCAGGTGAAAGTTGTTGAGCACAAATCCACATAATCAGATTCAAACAATCAGCTGAGGATAAATAATCTGAAAAAGGAAGATGAGGTGTTTAAATATTTTCACCGAATCACTCAACTGAATTGGAAACAATTAGTGTCCATAGTTAGCCGCAATAGAAACATAAGTAATGCAATAAATTACTTAAAAGACACTCATACTTACACCTATAAGGCAAACACAGCGAGGACAGACTAGAACTAATGCATAAGCGAAAAAATTTGAATAGTTTTAAGTCGTAAAGGATTGTACTGAACACGTAATGCATGAGTGGTTGGGCGGTAGAATGCTCGCCAACCAACCACATGATCCGGAGTTCAAACCCCGGCTGACACACTCCTAAACCTCGCTAAGCCGGCAGTAAGGCCGGTAAAGAGGGAAGGTTGGAACATGAGGCTAACAATCCCACCCCGTTAAAATAAAATTACTGCTACCGAAACTTCAAAGCCCTAGCTTGAAACTCTATGTTCCACTTGGGATGTAAAGGAATAAATCAAAAAATGATGTATAAATAGGCGGTAAAATTCAACACTTGATGCTATCTGATAACTTAAGGTGCCTATTCCTGATATCCATATTAGCGAACAATTAGTAAAACTAGTTGACACTAAGAAAGCAGACTATTCATATCAGATTATAATGACAATTAAGTCAAACGACACCGACTGAAAACACCAAATTATTTCACCCTGACATAAATGTACTATTGGTTTTACACCTCTGTTCAGTTTGTAACGTTCGTAGTTCTAGAATATTCCTTAATAATTTCTATACATACTAACGAGCTTAACAGTGAATTTACTCCTCTCTATGATGCTACTTAATCAAATGACATCAACAGCCTTCCCCTTTACGATCAATAACTGAAGTATTTGAATACTTTGTATATTGATATTAAAATGAATCATGGTTGACTGCTGTTCAATTCATTCTTCTTGCTTTGTTCAAGCGTATCAAGGGGAATAACTGTATGAATTTACAAATAAATATTCCATTTGCCCCCAACATCAAGGCTATAAGCTACACTTATTGTACAAGGGTTGACGATACTAACCAGGCGGAGCGAAACTCAAACCCGAAACCCATTGACGGTAAAAACCAATGGTTGGAAACAATTGGTGACATGGCTCAAAATCATTCTCAGTGGCGCAGATACATCCATTCCTTGTGACTCATGATTTCCAATGAAACTGTTTTGTTCTCCGTTATTACTATTCCTTTGTCTCACACCTCTGTTTACTGTCTATATTATGCATTTCTCCTGCTTTTTTCTCTTCCTTTGTATGCTACATGCAGTGTGGCGACTTGAACTGTCGCACATATGTCGAAAACCGACCGACCGACTGATTGTAAGTAAGCTAAGTTGCTTAAGCTATTAAAGCCACATCTCCACTATTAATCTTAATCAGAAGAAAGAAAACCTTCAGGTTCTAGTTAAATCCACGTTTGAAACAGCAGCTCCAACCGCTGCACATCTGTGCAAAATCCTATGTTGAAATCAGTCAGTTAGTCAGTTGAAACGGCAAGACATTGTAATATGTTATATGTCACCAAAGACTGACAATAGAGAGAGAAACGTGAAATGTAATAAGAGCTGGGTAACTGACTAGACAATAATTACATGTGAAATCCGGTTTATAGATATGCTTTGCAGAAAAAAAATAATACTATTTAACTAGTGATAGGGAATGCAGTGATTAATTTTTTCCAACCTCCATCGAATTCGCTGCAATTACCTAGTATCAAGTCATGAGGTACTCAGAGCTGAAGAACACAAAATCAGAATAAGATAGCTCCTTTGTTTGAAAAGGTTTTCATATTGCTACCGGACTGCAATGGATAATCTCTTTAAATGCATTGACTCTCCACTAAATGAGAAACACATGATGATGTAAGAAGAATTTTCCAAATAACGTTAGTTACGACAGCAAAGCGCAAGATGTTACTTAAAATAAGCAGTCATTTCAACAGCACGTAATTGAAGCTCACCTAGAATACAATTCTTTGCATCAAAGATGTCAAAAGTGTAGCTTTTATCCGCGTTAAAATCAAACGCATGGGATTTAATGCTATCAGGTACTGGACTGCCATCAACCCAATCCATCAGCTGTTTCCAAGGTAATGACTGAAAGTTGACAGTTTGATATTGTTCAGATCTCATATTGTTCCGAAAGGATGTAAACAACTGCACCAAATGACCTGCCTGAATGCGAAGTGAGAAACTCTCCCGATAAAGATGAGACCACACCAAGGCAGAAAGACTTGAAGATCCATGGAAAATCTGAGGCTGTTGGTTGGTAATTACGCGTTTGTAAAAGTGATATACCAGGGAGTACTGAAAGTTATCTAAAGGCTTAAGAAAAACACAGGTGAAATATATGTTAACCATAAGCTTACAACACTTCATGATATAAAACATTTAAGTTGTGAGAATCTCAGTGATATTGGAAAGTCGAGTTATTTCAGTTCCGATGAGATATCTACAAATATAACTTTCTGTGTATCTACTTTTCATTCGACGCCCAACAAGATACACTACATTTGATAACGACATGCATACGATAAATGAAAAGGCTACCATAAAATCTAATAACTTAGGCAAAAGAATGCCAAACTAGAGGAAAACACAAATCAATAATGATGACTTCATTAGCCATTTAGTTGGAAAATCTGGCAACATATGAATAAGAATAACATGGGCAGATCTGTGTGACTAACTGACTGACTCCGAAAAGCGGGCAGTTTTTGATGTGTGTATATTTTTCAGTCCCATTACATCTCGCTACAAGGTCTTCTATGCCAGAAACGGCATTTTCAAACTCGACTACATTCGAAGAACCAATATCGATGTTAAACGGTGGGTAACTGTCACACTTTCAGACTGGCTGCACCTATCAGTATTTGAGGTCAGCATTTATAAAAGTATGAGATCTTTCTATGCGGGAAAACATTTCACTTGTTATGACTTTATTAAGATCTGTTTTCTCTTTAATCCTAGTTATGACAAGTGATATTTAGAGCAAAAGACATCTCACATACTCCTACATGAAATTGCTAATAAATACATTAAGGTTTAGCGCATTAGGAGACAATTCATAAACTTTTCTTCTTTCATGCACAAGTGATATTGGGGAAAGTGCTAAATCTTGATTAGTTGTGAAAGTATTACGATTTGTAAGGCCATAAACCAATGAGACAGAATGAATAAACTTATATTATAATCGTAAGTATACCTAAAAACAAACTGAAAAGACACTAACCTCAGCAGACGAATCTAGCAGACGACGCTGCACATATACTCCACCATAAAAATCAAGCCACACAACAGTGAACTTGTATAGAGCATTTAAAATCCCAGACTGAGATTTACTGAGTTCATGAGATATGACTTCCAATTTGGCAAGCAGATCACGTATGTCAGATAGACATGAAGTTTGAGATGTAACGCGAATCAACTCCATCAAACACACTGCATGAACCGAGGACAAAGACTGTTCAGGTATATTTTCATTAATGCTAACCAGATTAAAACTCTAAATAAATTAAAATCAGGAGTAAGTAAAACACTCACCTCTAAAAAACTCAAGCATTCATGAAACCAGCTAGCAATGCCAAAATGATGTCCAGCATTAATGCAGCGCAAACAATGTGTAAATGCATTAGAAGGTGATCCCGATGAGTGAAGCAGTTTAAAGAGTTTAATGCAAACCTCTGAGTCACTTTCATCTTTTTGCTTGGAAGATAAGTATTAAAAAAACCATTTAACATACTAGCTGGGACTTTAAAAGCTTCAATAGTGCAGAGTTTTCGTTCTTACTGGATAATACTTTTTCCTAAGGCCATAAATTTTAAAAAGTGAGTGGTACCTTTAGCATAAAAGTAATTTTCTCTGAAGGAAACATATCTTCCGAAACTTCGGACCAAAACTATAAATCAGAAGTAAAAACAATGAGAGTTACCTCAACCTCTGAAGCATCCTTGGACTCTAAGGCTAGAGAACATGCTAATTTGTTCAATAAACAGAAAGAAAATACAAACCATGAAGTATTGTTGTTTTATCCGAAGAAGACAGAGACAACACCTTCTTGTATGCTGATAATGCAGCAGATAAATTGTCTAAGTCTTCGTTAATTTTCGCTTGCAACAAAAGCGCAGGCACAGAATCAGGTCTAACTTCAAGGTAACCCTCAACGTAACTACGGTATAAATTGGAGTTACTTCGCACTAACCTTTTCGCAGTTACAAACTGATTGACTCCATAGTAGAGCTTAGCAATTTCAAGTGCCTTCAGCTTTCGCTATGCCCATAAAATAAAATAGATGCCATTCTTACTTCATTTAAACTGCAGCACTTGGCAAGAAGGTGACGTACATGCTTGTCAACTTGCTCCTTATCGCCCAACATGCTCAAATCATTTAAACCTGCAACAACCTTACAAACCGAACAAACAAAGCTCACGAAAATATATTAATTAATTTTCGCATTTTTTTGAAAAAAATCAACCATATATATGTATCAGATAGAAGATTTTGTAATTCATAGCGTCCAAGTATTATAAACTAGCGAATAACCTGGCAGCTAATTGCTTGAACATTGAATCTGGTGGGAATTTGAAACTTGGTGACACATTTTTGGTCACTTCCATAAATTTACTATTATGAGTTTTCTATTTGGATCAAGAAAAACACCTGAAGAGCAACTCAGAGACAACAAAAGAGCTATAGCTCGAGCAACAAGGGAAATCGAGAGAGAGAAAACCCAACTAGAAAGAGATCGTGTTAAAATTACAAATGAAATCCGAATGTTAGCAAAGAAGGGGCAGATAGATGCTGTGAGAGTGAGAGCTAAACAGATTGTTCGAATGGATAACTATATCAAGAAATTCTCACTAATGCACTCCAATTTAACAGTTTGTTGAATATAATAGTGAAATAATTTCTGATATAGGCTTTATCAATGAAAGTTCAAACCATAAAATCAAGTGCAACGATGGCTAACGCTATGAAGCAAGTTACAGTGGCGATGAGACGAATGAACGCATCCATGCAGTTGCCACAGGTCCAAAGAATCATGATGGAGTTTGAAAAGCAAACTGAAATGATGGAAATGAAGGAAGAAATGATGAACGACGTAATCGATGATGCCATAGGAGAAGATACTGATGTTGATGATTCTGAAAACATCGTGAACAAGGTTGGTTTAAGGGTTAAAGTAAATTTGTTTGGGCTGTCAAACTCTGTGTAATTTTCTATATTATTTTATCAGTTGTTGTTTGCTACTCATTCACGCGGTACTGTGCTAGGAACCGCAATTGCTGTGTGATAACTAATGGTACCACACAATTACTCACCCAGATTCAGATTATAAGGATAAAAGGCTCTTGTTGCCTATGTTAATCCTCGCTATATATATCTCTGCAGAGATCCAGTTTCCCTTTGAAACCGTTCACCGATGGAGCTGTTACTACTTAATTAGGTAAAGAGTTCCAGTTATTGACCACTCTGCGAAATAATCTAAATTCCACACGTATTTTCTTCGACCTCAGTTTGAACACCTTCTTGTGGTGTACTCGTAAATGTATCCTAGAGGGAGAGAAAAGATTTGAAAGGTCAATCCTTAAATCACCCTTTAATATACGGTATGCCAAAACTAAGCCACCTCTCCTCCTTCGGCATGATAATGAGAAGAGATTTAAATGCTTCATTCTCATATCATAAGGAAGGTGTGAGAAACCACTAACTAATTTCTTTCCTACCCTCTGTACTCTTTCCAGGATAGGTGCCCCCTTTTTGAAGCATGGACTCTCCGCTTGTAGGCAGTACTCTAGATGAGGTCTGACATATGTTGCATGGAGTACTTGGAACATACCCTCGTCTAATCGCTTGAAAGCCCTTCGAAGTGCCTATAGCATTCGAAAAGCCTTAGCTGCGGCTCGATTACAATTTGCCGTTGTTTTTAAGTCATGGCTTACAATAATCCCTAAGTCCTTTTGTCCCCTAACATCTGGCAATTCTGTGTCCCCCATGGAGTACGACGTGTAAGACTTCTGGCCTAGGTGCATTTCCGCGCTTTTCTTGGAATTAATTTTCAGACTCCAAAGGTTAGCCCATTCGGCTAATTTATCTAGATCGTTTTGTAGTACCAACCTATCATCGTTACTATTTACTTATCTTAATATCGCCCGCAAATAGTAAGGAAGATGAGATAAGCATTTTCGGCACTTCATCTACGTATAATAGGAATAGCAGGGGGCCAAGTACACTTCCCTGAGGTTCTCCACTTAGTACTGCTTTTCACCCTGACAGTACACCATTAACCCTGAAGCAAAATTCGAATACACAGTCAATCATCTGGGAGTCGAGCGATTAAGCTGCTAAGTACTATCAGATGGAATTCAGCTTTTTGGCATAGAGCAAGTGATATGGTCCTCAACGGTCTCCTCAGAAATAGATAAAAATAATACAAGTTAGTATATGTCTGACTCACGTAAAAATCTGGACAAAAGTGCATCATTTCAACAATTTTTTAAAGCAAAAAGAAAGCAAAAACTGAAAGGAAATAGAATAGGTACATAGAGAGTACGGAGGGTTTGATGAATATGTGATATCATGAAGAGTGAGTGCATATACACCATTGAGAGTGATTTTGTGCCGTATCAATAACAATCTACTACCATTGATTCTTAGTGTCTCAGGTAGACACTTTACGCCTCCAAACGTGACTCACAGCAATACTCTAAGACTTCATGTGTTAATGCCAAGTTTGACCATCCTTAACTCTTTTCCAACGTAATCCTATGTCAGTTAACATTGCTTGTTGAGGAAGGCGACGAATAAGCTAGACTACATTTTTCGAGATATTCTTGAATGTTAATTTGTATGCACTCAAATGATTGAAACAACAATATGTAAGCCTAATTAATGTAAGGGTGAAATTAAGGCAATAGGGTATGTTATCATTACATACTAGATGAGAGTATTTGATGCAACACACATTGATATAGACATTTAGTATCATATTCATTTTAAAGATTTAAGAAAGGTGAATATTCAA
This sequence comes from Trichobilharzia szidati, assembly GCA_944472155.2. Taxonomy (NCBI): domain Eukaryota; kingdom Metazoa; phylum Platyhelminthes; class Trematoda; order Strigeidida; family Schistosomatidae; genus Trichobilharzia; species Trichobilharzia szidati. Next base: position 92,757,568 of record OX235272.1, read on the forward strand.
AGGAATTGTAATAAACAGAAATGTCCGAGCGAAAAAGCAGGCACCTGGAGAAGAATTAGTGAACAATGAATAAGGCGTCTACGACTTCATAAAGGGGTGAATGTATTTTCACTATTGATGTGCACAGCGTCTGGAGAACCCCAGCCATGCAGTCTACACCTTCGTGAATTGGTGCTACTTTTTCACCGGAATACCCCTGTCATTTTTCCAACTTAATCCGATGTCAACTTACATTGCTCCATTAGAAAGGCGATGACTTGTCGTGCGTAACACATATCCAAGATATCTTGATCAGTGCGCAACTTCACTGATTGAATGTCCCTCCTTACCTAACACTACGTCTAACTTTAGTTTTACTCAATATACTACACGATTCAACACGAGTTATAGAACTCAATCACCTATGATCAAAGACGGCTAGCCCCTTCAACCTTAGACGGCTACATCTCATTCATAAGCAAACACAGAATGAACTGCTCCGCAGTGCATACATCCTTTGATCGATAGCTGGAGATGACGTAAGTTGGCAAACAACAAACGAGCCATTTTATCAGAGTTGAGATTTTCTCACTATTCAGTTGAATAAGAACTTCCTCTCTTTAAACTAAGAGTTGATACAGATCAGCCTTGCAGCATCATCTTCCATTTATTTGGCAAGGCGGAATCGCATCACTTTTTTTAGTAATCCCAACTGTAGTAGCATCTTCAGTAAACTAACATGTCTTCTTCTTTGCTTCCCTCTTTTAATATTAGGTTCTTGAAGAGCTCGGAATCGACCTCAATGCCCAGCTTAGTGATCTCCCAACAGCCAAGGATACCGTTGGCAGTGGTGCAGTCGCAAATCCACTGAAACCTCGCGCTGTTGCTACAGATGGTATCTCAACTATTGAAAACCCTCCTGCCTCTGGCTCCACTGACACTATTGATGAAAATGACTTGGAAGCTCGATTAGCACGTCTTAAGAGAAAGTGAACTATCATATCATTTCCGATTCAGATGTCTGTTTTCCACTTCCCAGACTAATGATGACAACTTGTGCTTCTGTAAATCCTAAAATTCTTGATTAAGCATAATAAATTGCTGTCAGACCATGGAATATGCTAATCGATTTTTTCATCCATATGAATGACTTGCTTTTTACCTAATATGATATTGAAACCTTCGCCTTTTATGCAAAGGCGGTTTTTTTTTACTTATTGTTTAGTAATTTTATGCAGTTTACTGCTCAAGATTTCTTTAATTATATAAGAATTTACTTTCTTGAAACTATGTTGTTGTTTTTTTAATTTTACGGCCAGTTTCTATTTCTAACAGCCAGTGTTGTTGATGTTAACAGTTATTCTATAACAATTCCTCACTTCCTATTGGTTGTTGCCTAATGTACTTCTTAAGTCGACAGATTATATGTGAATCAATCGCTTTCAACTATAACAATCCTGTCACAGGCAACACTTGACTGTAATAATCCTTTCGCGCTCCCTCAAAGTAAATATATGTATATTTTGGTGTTTGCGTTGTCGTGTAAATAAGAACAGGAGAGCAGGTACAACACCCTTGAAATATATACATACCGCAATATTCTATACGGAATCGATTTGCAGGTTAGTCTGTGCATCGACGTGAGTAGCCAGGCTGTGCATGCATACCGAGGCGCTGCATTTACTCAATAATCAGTATGAACGTAAGTGAAAGTTGGAAGACATAAGAGTAGTCCTCTCTGGTGTAAACTCGGTCTGGAGCATTTCTGTGAATTGTTTCACTTTGGTTTATCATTCACACAAATTTTACTGTGGTATAATTTCTGTACGCCTATTCCACCCAATTGCCAATGACTATGATTTTCTGTATTCTACATTCTAGTACTTACGAGCCAAATATCACCACTATACACCTGTTCTCTGGTGAGGCTTTTGATATTGCCATGAGAATGACTTGATGGGTACATTTTCTTCGAGTGACCATGTTTTCATATTTTCTACCTCACTCCATTTTAAAACTAGAAGTGTTGTCACTACATTCAAAGTTTTGTAATGGCGTAAACCGTCCAACAATGATATTAGATGGTTGGAGGCAATCGGCAGGAAGCCTTGGACTTAGGTTTCGTGCTAGTTGGCACTCCGTCAGCAAGGCGTATCTGCAACCTTGAAGGAACTCATGTCCCTGCTGAGACTCGAACCCGCATCACCCAGTGAGTACTGCAGTCATAGACGTTACCACTGAGCTATTCGGGCTCGCGATTAACCTCCTGTAGGACTGTAGTGGATACTTTGATTGGACACTAGTAACTAGTATGATGTGTCTAGTCCTTTCTTTAGTGCAGACTGAATTCTATCAGTCAGGTTTGCAATATGATATCACGAAACCAAGGCCCTGGCGATTGCCTCCAACCATCTGATATCATCAAATCAATGTGCACTGTGATGGCGAGCTACCTAGAATGGTGGCCACACTGCAAACCTGACTGATAGAATTCAGTCTGCACTAAAGAAAGCACTGGACACATCACACTAGTTACTAGTGTCCAATCAAAGTATCGTCCAACAAGAGGAGAAACTGAATTACTGTTTGAAAAAAACATTTTCCGTCAAACAAATGACATATTCCCATCATCTCAATTACATTTAGAAGAAGTAAAAGCCCCTCTTGTTGAGAATTTTCACCAATATCACTGAAGAAAGTGTACTGAGAAAAGTATCCTCAGCCAAGCTTAGATTGAAGCTTTAAAGACAATCTGATCAAACGAAAACATTCTGATATGGGGACTGGGGTCGTACTATTAGATAGAGCTGACTACAGCGATGAGATCAAAATCCGGAAAATCTACGTGACGGTAAGTATAATGCAGATAAAGTAGAAAAGAAAGATACTGAAATCTGTGACATCCAGTAATATAGTGTCTCCCCAAATTCTCGAACGTATAAAACCTTTAGGAACAAATATACCCAGATTGTACAGGCTACCTAAAATTCGTAAGCCGTGTGCCATTGAGATGAATATCAGATATCTTTAAGCTATTATATCATGAAGTAACTAGATGGCTGGAAGACACACTTGAACCACTGTACATAAAAGTGGCTAGGTAAAGCTTGAAGCACACTTCCGAATTTATACAAAAACTGAGAGATAAGATGATCAGTGATGAAACAGTTACGTCTATGAGAGTCACTTTATTAGAGACCATCGACTTCATCTGTGAATCTCGTATAGAAGATGATATCCACGTACGTATACCACCTCAAACACTACGGGAACTGCTACTTCCGTTGTACGATGAATGTGCAGCATCAGTTTAACAAGGAAATCTATCTTCAATTTGAAGGTGTAGCAATGGGCTCCCTTCTGAGTCCTCTCTTAGCTGATATGCCTGAGGGGAAAATTCAGTCAACGAACTATCGTTCTTGCGTAGATACTTTTAGCTTGCATAAGAATAAATCCACAAATTGAGCTCATTTACAAAACAGAGAAGGACAATACTTGATAGAAATTCAGCTTTCACAATTCTACATAAAGTGCCACCACCGATTGCTAAGCATAGCTGAGGTAGTCGCCATAAAATATTTTGGACGCAAATTTTTATGTTCAGCAAAGGTTTATCCAATCGCTCTCCCTCCTTATGGCCTTCAACCCCAACCGAAAATAGTTATCTCTCCCTCAGTGACACTAGATAGCTGTACTGCTAACTTCATTATCATTCTATGCAATATTTGCACATTTTAATCTTAGTTTCACAACTTATTATTATCATTCCTCTACTTCAAATTCTCCCTGGTTATATTTGAGTCTATTGATCCACAATGCTTTCGGACATCTGTGACTAATACTTTACTGAGTAATTGTAAAGCTTGATGATAACTTACTGAAGATACCTATCAGCTTGAACACACCAGAAAACTGGATTTCTTAAGCTAGTGTTTGATGTGCCTGTATCATAATTCAACTACTTCCGCAGCTATGCCTACGACCTGCAGAGGTATCAAACAAACCAGAGTAGAACTATATGTGGTCTTTGACGTAAACATTTCTCTGAACATGATTTCGAAAGCGTAGTTAGGTAAGGCGTTTGTGAATTAATGATACAGTAAAGTGATTGCTGTCCCCATCTTGAAAACACCTACACGACAATATAGGAATCCGATGGTCGCTAGTGTCTGTCTGCACGATGTAGTTCTAGTTAGAACTTATGGCCAATGGGGTCCACCCGGTCGGAATTGAGGACAAATATTTGCTGATGTTGTTGTCTAGTACCAGGCGCGCGCTAAAATCACAAACTGGATGAAATTACAATTCATGGGAGTCGGGTCCCAGTGGTTGAATGGTCTCTAACTGACATTAATCCATGATCAAACTTTAATTAATTCCCTACAAACGAACTCTTGAAAATATAGGAATTAAATTGGGGTTCAAACTTCACTAGATAGTCGCTTCACCGCATTCTTGATCATTTCCGCATGACGTCTACTTCCTTATAACCAAGCCTAATAGAATTAAGATACTCCCCGAATGGGAGTCATACCTCTAACTGATTATCCCCAGCCATTCAGTCTACACCTTCTTGAATTGGTGCTAGGTTTTCACCAGAATCCCCTTCTCATTTTTCCGACCTAATTCGATGTCAACTTACATTGCTCCATAAGAAAAGCGTCGACTTGTCATGTCCAACACATACCGATGCAACTCCTTCTAACATTCGTTTTACTCAGTATCTTACACGAGTTCACATGAGATATAGAACATAACTACCTATGATTTAAAAGACAGCTAGCATCTTCAAGTCTTGAAGAGTTATCTACCATGTCTCACAGGCATGAGGAAGGACATAACGAACAGTTAGGCAGCACACACATCATTTGATCGATAGCCAAAGATGACATAAGTTCGAAAATTCTAAACGAGTCACTTTATGCGAACTGGGATTTTGTCACCAGTCAGAGTGATACAACTTCCCAAAATTAATTAGTGAAATGTTCAACACCCTCAGAGTCTTCACTCCCTCTCTTTAAACTAAGAGTTGATGCAGATCAGCCTTCCAGCATTTATTTGGCAGGGCCGAATCACATCACTTTTTCAGCAGTTCCAGCTTTAGTACCACCCCCAGTTCCACAATAAGAAAATGCTGTTTCACAAAACGATTGACTTGACAACGTGACCTATATCTGACCGAGTAATGTGGTCACTATTCTCTTCTTTAAAATGCCCTCATGACCTAATGCTCAAATACTCAGAAAAATTCAAATTACTTTGGATTCCGAAGATCACCACCAAATACTCTCTTCATTGCATTCTCCTAGATCATTTCCACATGACACCTACTTCGTTATAATGAAACCTAATCAATTAAGTTAATCCCCGTCGTCATATCATGAACTCTTACTTCGAACACCCTTCTCCACCCCCCCCCGGCCACCTCTTTAAACAATATCATATCATACATTATAAAACATCATTTTAGCGAGGAAAGAAACTTTTATTGATTAAATGAATACCAGTGAAAATTTCTGACTTCTTTCCCAAATATTGATTAACCCCAGAAAGTTAGAGAGAGAGAAAGAGACAACATTATGAAAGAATTACTTTGTCAATAGAAAATAATATCACAGTCTATAAGCCCTTATATGTATGCGCGTATATATACGTTGAATCATGCAGACAGGACAAGTGTTATGAATTATATATATGTATGTATAAATCGGAAGAAGGTTAATTAATATACAGCGATCAAAACACCCCACCTAATTTCTTCTGTAGCGATCATCATAATTTATAAACCAATAATGTGTGTAAACAATAGGCCAATGGGAAAATTAAGGGGAAAAAAGGTGGAATTTCACACTCCTATCATAAAAATCAAAAAAGGGAAAATATCTATGATGGTGGAGTATCCAAATCAACCATCAGACCACTGTCCCCGCTTAGCCGTTGACCATCTTGAGATTTGTATTGATGACAATGTTGTTTGCTGTGCTCTGTTGCATCATTGAAATCTGTAGAATTTGTTAAACATGTTATTGGTGCACACATTTGTAAGGCATTATTAGCAGTACAATCATATTTATGACTCATTGATTTCTCACTATTATTATTATGAACACTAGTACTGGAGTCAAACGATGAACTCGACTGATCCAATATCATATTACCACCACTGCCACGCCACATTTCGTGAATTGTTCTGCACTCTCCACTCGTGACTTGTAGCAATGATGATGTGCATGATTATGTTTCTGTTTTGATATCTCCTCCATTCTTAGACGTTCCATTTCTGTAACTTCTAGAATACATTCTTGTAAATCTTCCATTAATCTTGCTCGATCAGAAGCAGTTTTAGTATTGAAGGTGGCTAGAATACGTGCTCGACCATTGGGTGTTTCAACAATAATACTGCTGTTATCCTTCTGTGAATCTACACTCTGTGTTGTCTGTCCCAGTGGTAGCAATAATTCTAAACCATTTGTATGATGAATAGTTTCAAATGGTACTAATTTTACGCCTAACAGTTGAATTGTCATGCGTACTTGATAGGCGACAGCTGCATCTTTACGTCGTTTTTGAACAGCTTTAGTTATCAGTAGGAGATCATTGAAAAGGAATAATTCACGTTGATGTGCACCAGATCGTTCACGTTTATTTTTATCTGGTACCTAGAGGAGAAGAAAAAAACACAGACAAAATTAATTTATCAAGTATTGATTTTTGTAGGGATTTTGTTTGATTGATTGGTTGGAGGATTTCATCATGAGCTGACATCAGTTAGAGAACCATTGGAAAACCACCTGGGAGTACTCGACAGCCAGCTGTTTCCTCCATCCTAGTTTGGGACTCTTTTAGTATGCACAAGGGGGTTCGAACCCAGGACCTTCTGGTTACAAGGCGAGCTAGCTCGTAGACCATTAGGCCACTGGAACCTGATCCAATGGCCGATGCATGAATTCTAACTTCTGTCAATTCATGACCTAGCGCAACCACTTCTCAATGTCTTCTTCGATGAGTTACTGCCTCACCATCAACCTGTTTCACCCTACTGGTCACGGTTTCCCACTAGAACCCTAGGTCACCGCCTGAATAGATAGGGCCAGTCGCTAGTGAGCATCAGATCAATTTTTCAAGTATTGGTTTTTGTAGGGATTTTGTTTGATTGGTTGAAGGATTTCATCATGAGCTGACATCATTTAGAGAACCATTGGAAAAATCGATTTATCATAATCGTCTTAAAGATTAAATATATGCAGTTTATAAGCTTGTTACTTAGGCACCAGTTATGCATTTTTGTTCAAAGGGTGCAAACGTTATACTTTATTTATTTAACTGGTCAATAACCGCGGTAATCTGGAGGAACACAATTCTTTGACTTAACAAGGCAGCATAATTTCAACCACAGGCGGCACGGATGAGAATGTTAAAGCCAGTCAAGATCACAAGCGAAAGACAGATCTGAAGTCTGCTATACTCAACATAAGGAACAAGATAAGTTGATTTCAAATATTTCACAGTGATACAGTATTAATCACTGGATGACAAGGTTTCAAGCAGAATTTATTGCTCATAATCATATCAATTTTAGTCACTCGACTCTATGATTAGCTTTATACACGTATTTTTCCCTCTGTCTCTCTCTCGCTTCCTCACGTTGTTTGTTGCCACTTTCCATATCTCCGGTATAGGCGTTGCGTCATTTCGACTGCACGTGTGCAGTGTTGAATCGGTAATCAAAGCTTCAGTGATCAACCTCTCTCTCTCTGTCTCCACCTAACTATATCACTCTCACCCTGTCCCACCCACCCTATTGTGTGACTGATTACATGCAAGTGAATGGAATGCAATAAACTATATAAACAAATAGTCTGTCTCTGACCTTCTAAATTTTTATGTTCCGATAACATAATTGACTCTAATCTACTAATTCGACCTATGTAATTGACCTCACAGTCATTAATTGCATGGTATTTGGTAAATTATATTATTATATATATCATGTCGAAATGATGCACTGGAAATTGGCAACGAAAAACGAGAGAGGGAGGCAAATACATGTATAAAGCAAATCATAGATCCGTGTGACTAAATTGATATGATTATGAGCAATAAATTCTACAGGCATACTGACAGAAAGGCAAAACAAAATAAAATAAAGTTAGGGTTACCAAGATAGTGAAAGATTAATCACACTATCTTTCAGTATACAGAGGTCTGGTCGAAATCTCTTGATAGCAATGGCTTCTGCGAAGCGAAGTAGCCATGGGTTTCCTTGTGTATACCTGTGTGTTTGTCTTGTTACGTAACATTCTATTCAATTTTGACCTTCAAGTTTCTAAATCTACTTAATTGTCTGTTTAAGTTAGAAATGTTACTTCACTATTCACCCCCACCCTCTTAAACTCTCCACTACAAGATGTGTAAATTCACTCTGTTCTCTGACTCTGACCCTGTAATATGCCTCTAACCAATCTGTGTTTTCCAATAGAAATTTGAACTCTTACCCTTCTTATCTAATTCCACTATATATAACTAGTTGTTTTTTGACACCGAATAATCTGTCTACCTACATCAAATTCTGGAATTATGTTCCTTATGCCTTCTATCTATAACTCAAAGTAATTATGAAAAAGTGTGTTCCACAAATTTTTGAAACTTATAATTTGATTTGTTTAGGATGTATGCAGTTGATAAGTATCCACGAAATAAAACGAGCTCGTATTATCCGGCAAACAAGTTCGTTCTTTCTCTCTTCAGACAAAAGAGACTTCAGAGAACCGGGTAAAATCGAGGTGTGCTGCAGAAGCCCTATGTCATTCTAAACCCAAGGGAGTAATAATTCATTATTTTCTGACAATATCCTCGGACTTTATCTGTCGGATGTACATTCCCATGAGTTCACTAACACCCGGACAATACAGGAAAACAATGATCCATGAAGTGTGCCAAAACCTTTCCCCGAAAGGCGTCCAACACAGGAGGATACACTAGAGAGAGATATGTGTCAATATAATACAAAAAAGCCATTTCGCATAATAAACAAGAAAAACTGAACTAACCTCATAGAGTCGACAGTAACATACTAATCTTCTTTGAGGTACTGAAAGATTCAACGGTTTCAGGGGACCAGTGAGATGTTGTTGTATTTTACGCACCTGATCAGTATGATCCGACTGAACAGACATTTCCTTTGATTTCATTCGATTGTATATACCGATTAGTAAATCTCGATCTAAATCTTCACCTATGAGGAGAGGGTGGGGAATGCGACAAAACGAAAAACACAGTTGTTTTAAGGAATTCTTTGTCCAGTATATAAACAAGAGAACTTTGTAAAATCAAGCAACAAATATTCTCTCCCTGATGATTACAGGTATTCTCATAACACTTGAATTAAACATCTATATCGGGTAGCAGTGCTAAGTTCGAGTCCCTACAACAATGTCATCAGTGAAATACAGGCTCACGAAGGGAAAAACGCGCATTACAACTTCCATTTCTGTTTGACAACAACCAAAGGAGTCTAAATGTATATACAGATGCGGCTCAATGGCTTTAGCACACGTTTTTCCACCGGATGGGACACGGATTCGAGTCTGGCTGCGCCTAATTCAGCCTGGAGGGAAACTGGATAGTATCACCAGCACCTGCACGATAAGTGTAGCTCTTAGACTGTTACATAATAAATCTGTTCCGACTAATGGAACTTCAACAAAAGTACAACGATTCCTCCTTTTCGTATTATTTGAGTATGATACATACAGTAAAATTGACTTCCATTATTTGCAAACCACTTGTATATTACATAACAACAACACTTTCAGTTTGCTTGTATATCATGTTCTCATGCTTCAGGTTTAAGTTTACCTCCATCCCAATTGAAATTGATACTTTTATTATTATCGAACAATATAACAGCAGCAAAATTACATTAACAGAAGATGCATATGTAATTATTAACATTGTATAAGATCACATGGATGTTGAAGTTAATTTCTCTCTCTCTCTCATGATTAATCAATACATTTCACCGATTCACTATGCTAATAATAACAATACTGGAATGTTAAACTGTAAATAAAAATATTCATATATAACTAATGCGCATGTTAATAACCATTAAACATGTGAAGCATTAGCACAAGACAATCTCGAAAATTTAAAAACTAAAAATAAAAAAAGTTTAAAAACAAAAAATAAATAAATAAATTGCGAACTTTTAAATAGATAAGCTAATAGCACCGCTTGACAGTTTCCTATATTGGTGTTGATTATTGTTACTATATTATTTTCCCATGGGTTCCGAGTGGAACAACCGCACATCTCCACTTTGTCTGGTCCTGTTTAGCGCCCCCCCCCCACGATTGTCCATAAACTTTCATCTCCTCCATGTCATTATCAGACGCCCAACTTGTTGTTTACCGTTCGGGTTCCACTCGAGCAATGACCTGACAGGCGATGTCATTCGGTGGTCTCTTCTGACTGTGTGTGTCCCTATCCATCTCCATTTTCTTCGGCATATTTCTTGAGCAATAATTTCTTGGTTTGTTCGTTTCCAGAGTTCCTTGAGGCTAATTCTTTGTGACTGGCTATGTGATCTTCAGTACTGAGCAAAGGCAGCCGTTCGTAATGATTTTCCAGGCGGGAGCTCCAAGTTTTCGAAACAAACAGAACAACTGACTGACTTAACACTGGTGTTGAAAATGCGAATTTTGTTCTCCACGCTGAGTGTAGAAGATTTCCAAACTGATTTCAGAGTGACAATGGACTTTCTTGCCTTTCCGATCCTGGTTTTCACATCGTCATTAGTTCTTTCGCCTGTAGTTGAAACTATGCTGAATAGATATATGAAGGAGTAACCTCTTTCAAGTTTCTCACGTTGATAGTGATGGTCTTGTTGTGGTTGGTTAATTACCTTCACCACCTATATCTTCTCTATGTTCACTTGAAGTACTATCTTCGCTATCTACCTCTTCTGCCAACCTGTTGGTTTTGGCCCACCTGCATGTCTTCGAGTTTGTGTGACATGGGACATAAATCATCCGCGAAGTTCACATCTTCTAAAGACTTCTTATCAGTCCATTGTATTCCTGTCTTCTCACTCCCCACAGTCTGGTGCATAATCCAGTCTACCATAATTAGGAATATCATCGCTGATAGCAGGCAGCCTTGTCTTCCTTCAGTTTTTACTTCAAAGACCTATTCGTTCAGTTACCCATTCTGGATAACTTGACTAATGTTATATAGCTGTTGACAATGCCTCATGTGAAGTTATTAATTTAATGTACAATTAAAAAGCCTTCACTACTTCCTATTGTCTTTCAATAATAGATTTCACTTAAAATAGCCACAACATACGGTACACTAATTCTTGTTCAATAAAAAAATATTGACAATCGTTCTAGGAACTTGTTTCTTTTTGTGCTGAGAACACTTTACAGTATAGCTAAATAAAGACGTAGTGAAAACTATATTGGATCACCTAGTCCGGCATTGAAGGATCTTTTTCTATCAAATATCGAGGGTGGAATGAATTCCCAAGGCCTTTTAGAAATAAAATACTCTGAACAAGGAAAGGAAGAAGGTTGGTTGTCAGTAACCATTATTCTTTTCCCCTATAATCGCTGATCCTTTTATGAATAGATTGGAAGATAACATCTTCTCAAGCATACTCACGCCTAAAATATGGTCAAGATACGTTGGTGACACTTTTGTCATGCTAAAACGAGATCTACACAATTCATTCTTGCAGAAATTGAACAATATCTCCCAGCATCCAGTTAACTTCGGAAGCAGAATCAGACGTCGGGGAACTACCATTTCTAGAAGCGGAAACGGATATTCTAATACATCTATATTCAGGAAGAAAACCCAATCCAACAAATGTTTAGAGTCCGGATCATCACACCCCATCAGCGCAAAGGTACCGCTTGTTTCAAGTGTACTTAGACGAGCACACTCTTTAACAACGGAGGTGAAAATTAAAAGAAGAAATATAAAGTATTACTGAAACTCTCAGCAAAAATAACTACCCAAAGAACTTCATCAAGAAAATCAACACCGACATTAAATATGGTCGAAAACATGGACCTCAACAGTTGTCATTCCAAATAGATCAGAAACGTCAAACAATATCAGAAGAGTTCTCAATAAGCACAATATCAGAGTTTTCTTCAAAACATCAGACACACTACAAAGCAACCTTGCTCATGTAAAAGACCAAATCCCTTAGCATTCTCAATCTAACTGTATCTACAAAATAAGATGCTTGAAATGTGATGCCGTATGCATCGCTCAAACATCCCGAGAAATCAGAAGAAATGAACACCGTAGAGCATCTCTTCGACTACCGAGAAATCCAATTGAACTACAAAAGCTTGAATAATCATCAGCCATACGTCTACACGCTATAGAATCAAGTCACAAAATTGCTTTCGACAATATTGAAATCATTCAGAAAACACAAACAACGTCTAATATCACAAGCACTTCATATCAAATGGAATGTAAATTGTCTGGTGAATAGGAATGATAGACTAAAACAGAAATTGACCACCTAGTTACAACACCCCCCTCCTCTATGAAATAAGAAAATCAACACGAATGTGTAAACAAACGCGTGTTGCTTTTATAATTGTATACACTTATCAAATCCAACAATCTACACGTGGTTTTGTTATCTTTATCAATTGGCCAACTTAACAAGAACATAAAAATTACCTCATGTTGCTATATGTATAAGCTGAGATTTTGTAAATTCTGGTTTAATAATAATACTTTGATAAGGCTATTAGCAGCAGCATTAAATAGCGAAACGTCAGTAAAAACAAAACAATATCGTTTTGTTTTACATTCATTAGGAAATACAAAAGCCTTTATTATAATGAATATAGCATATACCCAATGCCCAAATTTTTTTAAACTGTTAAAGGTCAACCTGCTTTGGAAATATATAACCATTATTCTATAACTACTATGGAAATATATGGACTGGATGAAGCAGTTACTGAAAATAACAATACACGTGCACTCATCAGTCCCTTAAAGAGAAAATAATTAAAAACCCCGTAACTGAGAACCATAGTGATTGCTCCAAAAATAACACCTAGAATAAAGGTATTTGAGTGTCAATTTAACAAGTGTGAAGAGGGTGTGAAAATATACAAAAGGAGCATATGAGAGTGATAATAGTGAATTAATTATTAAAGCAAAAGCAAACTAAAAGTAAGATTAAAAATTACAAAAAAGAAAAGAAAAAAGTCAAAATGTTTTTACAGGGAACGATTAGTGAAAAGGTTAAGACCAAGGTAGAATAAGAGACTGGACAAACTTTTTCTGTATACAGAGTTCAGGGTTGTATTGATGAATTGCCAGCGCCTCCGCCATACACAAAAGCCGAAACCTGACGCCCTTCGTACCATTTGGCTTCACTTTGTAGATGATCTTGAAAGACGACTCCGGTGGAGCTACGTGCCCTGAGTTCACCAAATGCTCGAGAATTGAGCTAGTAATTGTCTTGCACTGTCCCTTTGCTAACCATGCCGGATAATGTTCAGAGATGCGTTTGGAAAGCGTGGGCTTTGTGCGGCCAATATAACTGGCTCCACACGAGCAGGTGAATTTATAAACACACATTGAGGTGGCCCAAAGCGGCAGTTTATCCTTCACACATCCGTTGATCATTTGTCGGCTGTAGAAGTTGATACGTAGCTCAGCCATAAAGAATGCTTTCCTCAGTGATCTGCATAAGCGATTCTTTAGGATCTCAGCTGCGGTATCACCTTTAAATTCAACACTCATAAATAGCAGTTTCTTTGGCACCGTCTGGATTCTTTCAGGCTTTTCCCTTAACTTCATGTTTTTCTCGATAAATCTTGGAGGATATCCATTCTCTATGAGGACCTGTCTGAGTCGCTCCAGTTCCCCATCGATTGTATCACTTGAACATATCCTCCTTATTCTTGAAGTTAAGGAATGGATCAGATTTCAAATGCTGAAGAAGGTGAAGAATGAATCGATTATCAGCTCTGAATTATTCGAGCAAATACGACCCTCTGGTTCCGTGATTCCCCGTGTATATGGTCTGCCGAAAGTGCACAAAGAGAACGTGCCACTACGTCCAATCTTGGACATGACAAATTCCCCATATCATGCTACCGCCAAATGGTTCGCAGAAATCCTCCTACCTATCAGAAATAACCTCTGCAAGCATAGTCTTTCTGATTCGTTTGAATTTGTCGATTCAATAAGTGATGCAAATGTATCCGGGAAGAAAATGATATCCATGGATGTTACTTCGCTTTTCACCAACGTTCCCCTCACTGAAACTATATGCTTTATATGCAAATTCATTGAGGATAATAATGTAGACGTATGTGTTCCGATCCACTACTTAAAGGAACTGCTATTGAGGCGCACTCTAAATGTCCAGTTCAAGTTCAACAACACGATTTATAGACAAAGAGATGGAGTGGCAATGGGGTCACCATTGGGTCCTTTACTTGCAGACTGCTTCTTGGCTAGTTTGGAGAATAGTATTTTACGGCCTACTATCGACAGTTTCCATCTGTACCAAAGATACATGGATGATACTTTCATCATATGTGACGACAATACCGACATCGAATTGATAACTAAAGAGTTCAACAGCTGCCATCAAGTTCACGTCGGAATCAGAGATTAACTCGGAATTCCATTTTTTGGATGTTTTTCTAAAGAGGAGATCTGATGGTTCTCTTCAAAGATCGATCTACAGGAAACCAACATGGAATGGTCAGTACACAAATTTCCATAGCTGGGTCCCTTTGAGAAGAAAGAGAAATCTGATCCATTCCTTAACTTCAAGAATAAGGAGGATATGTTCAAGTGATACAATCGATGGGGAACTGGAGCGACTCAGACAGGTCCTCATAGAGAATGGATATCCTCCAAGATTTATCGAGAAAAACATGAAGTTAAGGGAAAAGCCTGAAAGAATCCAGACGGTGCCAAAGAAACTGCTATTTATGAGTGTTGAATTTAAAGGTGATACCGCAGCTGAGATCCTAAAGAATCGCTTATGCAGATCACTGAGGAAAGCCTTCTTTATGGCTGAGCTACGTATCAACTTCTACAGCCGACAAATGATCAACGGATGTGTGAAGGATAAACTGCCGCTTTGGGCCACCTCAATGTGTGTTTATAAATTCACCTGCTCGTGTGGAGCTAGTTATATTGGCCGCACAAAGCGCACGCTTTCCAAACGCATCTCTGAACATTATCCGGCATGGTTAGCAAAGGGACAGTGCAAGACAATTACTAGCTCAATTCTCGAGCATTTGGTGAACTCAGGGCACGTAGCTCCACCGGAGTCGTCTTTCAAGATCATCTACAAAGTGAAGCCAAATGGTACGAAGGGCGTCAGGTTTCGGCTTTTGTGTATGGCGGAGGCGCTGGCAATTCATCAATACAACCCTGAACTCTGTATACAGAAAAAGTTTGTCCAGTCTCTTATTCTACCTTGGTCTTAACCTTCTCACTAATCGTTCCCTGTAAAAAAACATTTTGACTTTTTTCTTTTCTTTTTTGTAATTTTTAATCTTACTTTTAGTTTGCTTTTGCTTTAATAATTAATTCACTATTATCACTCTCATATGCTCCTTTTGTATATTTTCACACCCTCTTCACACTTGTTAAATTGACACTCAAATACCTTTATTCTGACTCAATAGCAATTTTAACCTTATCAAATTTCTATCTTTATTCCGTTGAGTACCACGTAATTTACAACTTTTAATTTCCACTTCTAAAGCCACTTTTGAGTAATTATATCAGTAACACCTAGAACTTTTTAAAACGGTAGAATAATTGGGAGACCAAGATAAATGAAACTATAGCGGTTGTTCCGTAAATGCAAGGCGGTTACACACTCTCCTATCCCAGTTTGCATCAGACATCCAATAGACTTTCTCTCTCTCTCTCTAATCATCCTTCCTCCCAATGCAGCAGTAAAGAAAAGATCACTGATGGAATGATCAAAAACTGGTGTTTATACTAAGTCATTACATCTAACCCCAATACCGGAATGATGTAGAGACGCCCAATTTACCTCAAGTAGGTTTACACATCGATCGCATTGTCTTTACTAAATAATATGGACCGCAAAATGATGCTCAACTTTTTAAAATCTACTACTTACCAGAGTCTACACCACGTAAATTCCTGACAAATTCATCTCGTGTCATTTTTGATTGTTGTCGAACATTTGGACTGTACATATCAGTATGCAGCATAACGATGGCATAGGCTAAAATCATTACAGTATCTGAACTACGAAATTGTGTTTTCACACGTGTTGCATTCTGTTCAACATAAGCTGTTTGAAATTCATTCAGCAAATGAACAATTTTCTGTGATTCACCCTAAAAATAAAAAAATGAATAATCGTTTAATAAAATTTGTTGTAAGTATCCACCTACTTATAAGTAGTTTGTATAGTTATAAAAAAGTTGTGAGATAAAAATAAAGCTGCCAATAATACAAGCAATAATACAAGTTATGTAAACAAAGTTGCCTCATGCAAATCTTGTCGATAATTTGAACAACGATGCTGTTAGGTTCCATATTATGCCAAAAAAACCGTGATCCAGACACAACTCTTCAGAGTTGAAAACTACCTTCCTACGAAAAACCATGTTAAATAAGTCATATATAGAACTATGTGCAGCACTTAGCATCCATTGCGGATAGAATTGATGAGTGAAACGGAAGGTCAACATTCATATGCTAAAAGAATTTGGATTGGATGTCTAAAATACACTTTAGTTGAATTATTTGACCCCATCTACGAAGTATAACATCGCAATAGATATTTTTTGGTTTTTAGCACTGTGCTAGTATAACACACACACTATTTATTATGTACCCTATGGTTCCTGGTGTAAAATGCGGCTTCAGCAACAAATCTGCATTTGGTCTCGTTCCCTACAGTCATGTTTAGCTGATTCCACAATTGTCTTAATCTCCTGCTCACACGACCTTCTTCGCCATGTCACCTATGGACGCCCAACTCGACGCCTGCCCTTCGGATTCCTCCAAAGGGACTAATGTGAGAATTCATTCAACAGTCCTTTCAGCATGTGTCCTACCCATCTCCATTTCCTTCGGCATATCCTTTTCTGGTTGCTAATTCTTTCTCACCACCTGGTCTTGAATATGGAGTCAGCAACGGTAGCTGTTGGTAAAAGTCTGCAGTAGCCCGTTAGGAATGCTTCTGGCGACGCGCGCGCAAACTCTCTGGACTGCGGAGAAGCACTGAATTCACATTAGTGTTAGAAATCCATATCTTGTTCTTTCTGTTGAATGCAGTACACTTCCAGACTGATTACAGATCAATAAAGGTCTTTCTTGCTATTCCGATTCTGCTTTTGACACTCCTATCCGTGCCGCCTGTAGATGAAACAATGTTATCCTGTTGATGGTGATTAATGCTTGCTTTTGGTGGTTAGTGTATCTCTGTCTACTCTGTGTACACTTGAAGTCCAGCCCTAACTGATTCTTCTGGCAGATTGTTGACTTTCTCACAAAAGGACTCTATAGTAAAGCGTCAAATGGATCCTTGAGTGATTTGTTTCCCCGGTATGTTTGTATTTTTAGTAGCTAATTCACTTACTACTGCATAGTTCCAGTCTCCAAGTCCTCTAATTCTCGTCTTATTTGTTTTCACAACTCAATGGCACTTTAAATCAAGCTAATATTATTACCTAAAACCAAATATTAAACGTGTTTTTTTAATTCATACTTAAGAAACGGATACTTTCTAAATATGCCTTACAAACCAAATAAATGACCATTAAGCATGTTATAAAACTAGTGGCGTGGGTGGTGATTCAGCAGGAGTAGACTCACCAAGCCAAGCATGCATGTGGTCCGGTGTTCGATTCTCGGTTAGAGAAAACCTTTACCTCACCTCACCATAGCCGGTTGTAAGCCCCGATATAGAAGGAAAGTTGAGTGTGAGACTAGTCACCCAAACCCTTAAAATGCTCAAGTATGCAGCCCTATGTATGTTCCACTAGGAATGCGAAGGAATAAAATAAAAACAAACAATGTGTTATAAAACTTACCGGTGTACGAAAACAGCTCAGAAGTAAACGCAACGCTTCATCAACCTCTTGATTACGAAAATCTAACTCTCGAATAAACTGCCTATAGGAACGTTATGTAATAAAGATAAAGAGAAAATGAAGAGAAAAACAATAATTAATTAGGATGACTCATTGGTGAAATTTACTAAACAAAGACATATATTTATATACATATATGTACCACATATTGTTAACATAAATTTGATAAAATAAAAACATAACATGATCCCATTTCTCCCTCCATATGTATGTATATAACATATATACATCATAAACAAAACAAAGCTAAATAATTATTGTGATTCATTGACCGTAAGAAGTTAGTGGCGGATTATGTCTGGTAGAAAGTGTCAACAGAGACAGAGAAATATCAACACCAGCATCATCACCACCACTACCACCACCGACAACGACAACAAAACCTGTTGTATGTATGCAATAATTAACACACAAGAAAGGATTAAACTTTCACAAACAACAATATTAATCAGCCTGGCTAAACAGGTGTGTTTACAAAAGAGAGAAGATAATACGACGCGCATGGGGGCTTCCGTTTTTTGTCATTCATATCATAGTTGTATTTTAGTGAGGATTGCTAATGCAAGCGACTAAGTGAACAGCCTTGTTCACTGCGTGTGTGTGTGTGTGTGTGTGCGACTACAGCTAAAGCATCCCATGATCCCCACCCACTCCTTTTGCATTCAACGACAAAAACAGACAGTTTGTAATGCCAACTCTTCTTCTTTGCTTCACTTCATTTCACTTATGTAACGCGTCTCTTTTAGTTACGTCTCTCTCTTTCTGCATGAATCACTACAGTATATAATGAGGAGAGTGATGCACATTAAAACACTGGATTGTATCGTTAGTTATTTTTACCGCATACAAATACTACAGACGGACGACATAAAGTTTATTATTCATTCGTACAACATAAAAACTTGAATTTGGAGAAAAATGTTTACCCGCCAAACAAAAATAATATTAAAGGATTTAAACATGGACAAAAAAACAGAAATATCAAGGTACAATATATTTTTTGGTCTAGTATATATGTGTACACCTTAGTACACACACACCCAATTGGGTGTCTCCATAATTGTCCCCAGACATATAACACTTATAAATAAATGTCAAAATGAACATAAAATTAAGTTGTAGCAGTAAAAAGTATAAACTGTGATTGTTTATATCGATATTATTATAACTGTGAATCGATCTATCCAAATCTCCAAAATATTAATATAAACAAATAATAGGGAGAGAAAAGAGAGAGAGGAGTGAATTCTTAAAAAGTTATAGGAAAATGTGAAATAACCTGTTATCCGAGACAACGGATGGTATACAATTCCGTATTCATCGACGGACGGGTCAACACAACCTTGCGTGCATATATTACAAATCTTATTGACAATTCAGTAAGGTTATGAGGTAAAGTATGTGTTGGCGTGTAAAGATCAGATCGAAGTAGACGGATATTCTAGTGCTGTAATCCGAAAGCGACTGATTCTGACTGAGATCCTTCATTCAAAGAATCGCGTTTCGACAGATTTGAAGAGAAAAATAAAAGAATCAGAGAGTGACTAGGGTCATCTACTGGAGTTCCACTTATTTCTAGGTAACTGAATCACAAAAAGAATCCATTCATACTGATACTCCTGTAGATTTGGAACAATTTGTTCAGCATCCCCTGGCTTTTCAATATTGCCCCTAACTGACCAATCAAATCCCTGCAAACCGACACTTGATAGTTAATCCGATGCTCACTAGCGACTGGCTGTATACAGGGAGGAAGTTACCTAGAGCCCTAATGAGCAGTTGCAACAACCGGGGTCAGGTAAGAGAATAGTTAGATGGTTATAACAGTAGCGGACGGTTGCGCTATAAATAAGTATATATCACGAATTGGCAGAAGTTGGAATTCATGGGTCATTGAATCGGGTCCCAGTGGTCGAGCTCACCTTATAACCGGGAGGTCCTGGGTTCAAACCTCAGAGAGTGCATACTACTGAAGAGTCCCAAGCTAGGACCAAACGGCCGTCCGGTACAACCTGGTTTTCCAGCACTTCTCAAACAGAACTCAGTTCGTGATTAAACTTGGAGCCAATCAAATCCTTGCAAGCCAACACTTGACGATTGATTTTTTAAAAGGCGTTATCAAAAGAGCAAGTTTATCTGAGAAATATGATTAATTGCAATGGGCCACCTCTATTCCGTAATTCCCTAATAAATCGACTTGATATTCAGGATGCCAGAGATGTAGGTGCTTGCATACACAATTCCGATCAAGGTAAACTCTGTCTTGACACAATGTTACTTAAATTTTGCATGCCTGTATAGTCACAAACTTTAGGCACCAAAAAGACGCGAACGTACCAATGTCTTTGTAACACGCAGTCAGAAAGGTAATGAATCCACATAAATAACGCTATATTCATGAAAAATAAATTGTTGAATGTAGTGCAATGATACTAAACAGGATATCTAGGAAGTTATAGGTTATGTTTGGGAAAGATTAAGGTTAATTTTACGCTAGGAACAGCTTAACAGTTTGGTTAATTAAAATACTGGACTGTTCGAAGTTGATCAGGGTTAGTGTTAGAAGACCGAATTTACCTTTCAGTGCTATGGCTATTTCTAAGATCATTGATGCTGTTCACGCCTCTTCGATGCCTAAATTTTAACTTCGTCACGATAATCAACTACTGAGGGGGGGTTATACATTCAACCCAAACTATTGAGTTCTATTCATATCTAGGTAACTGAATCAAAAAGGATTCATTCATACTAACAATCCCGCAGACTTGAAACAATTGCTTTTTTGGGACATCTATGAATAGTGTTATTAGATAACAGTGTATACCTGAAAAATATGAAAAACATCAATCAACCTCCTATTTCCTTATTTTTATCATAAACCTACCTAAAGAAAATGAGTGACAGTTTTGGGTTTTACAAAAGATACTTTCATGGACGATGCTTTCATTATCTACAATAATGAGGAGAATTCGGAGAACACCCTGGACTTTTTCAGCAGCTGCCATTTTTCTATTCAGTTTAAAACAGAGAAGGATTCCGGTACAAAATATCTTTTCTAGACGTTCTAATAACAAGACGTAAACAAAATGGAACACTAGAAAGATCCATCTACAGAAAGCCAGCATGGGACGGACAACTCACTTACTTAGATAGATTTGTCCCTCTATATACAAAACGAAACCTAATCCGTTCACTGAGCCACAGAATCCACAGTATTTGCAGTCCTTACACTATGGAAGAGGAGCTGAACACTCTGAAAAGAATCCTCCTTGAAAATAGCTACCCACAACGTCTCATCACAAAATTCATGAAGCCTAAAACATTAAAACCGCCCACACTTTCTGCTCCCAAAAAACTTCTTTACTTGAATCTACAATTCAATGGAGACTCATCATCAGAAATACTGAGAAACCGCTTGTCCCGCTCATTGAAAAAACCTCCTTCGCGGCTGAAATTCGACTTTCTCCAAAAAACCAATGATTCGCACGGAGCGTGAAGGAGAAGCTACCATTGCTGGACTCACCAGTGTGCACCTATCAATTCACATGTTGTATGACTATGCATGTCAGTCGTAGCTAGCGTTTGTTATCCAAACGTATCATAGAACGAGTTGATCACGGATTGATATCAGTTAGAGAACCATTGAAAACCAGCACTGGAGTATTGGACAGCTGTTTCACCCTAGTTTGGGAATCATCGGCAGTACGCATCCACCGCCAGGGTTCCAACCCAAGACCTGCCGGTTACAAGGCAAGCTCATATACCATTCAGCCACTATGACCCGATTCAATGGCTCATGAATTCTAACTTCTACCAATTCGTGATTTAGCGCGACCCCTACCCATCCCAAACTAGGATGGAGGAAACAGCTGTCCAGTACTCCAGTACTGGTTTTCAATGGTTCTCTAACTGATATCAATCCGTGATCAACCCGTAAAAACAAAACTAACCCTTACAAACCAACTATAGAAAGTACCATAGAACGCTTACCCTCGTGGGTTCACAAAGGAAAAAAACATCCCCCGCAGCCCTATCCTGAAACACCTAATCGAAGCTAACCCACAAGGGAACATCAAAGTTATCTACAAAATACGTGGGAATCTTGCTAAAAGAGTACGAATCAAACTCCTTCAAACCACAGAATTATTAGCGATTCACATGTTAAATACTGAACTCTGCACACAAAAGAAGTTTGTTCAGTCATTAAATCTACAATGGATCTGATCTGTCTTAACAACGGATACGTAATTTTTAAATTTTGTTTCTTAATTGCATTATTTTCTTCCCTCACCATCACCCCAACCCCCTATTAAATTTCTACCCTTTGTCACCACTGTTGTTAATTTGATTCTTGTTTTTATTTTAACTGAATTCTACTCAACCTCGTCAATTATGTTACGTCACTCAATTTACTCATTTAGTTTAATTTTAGTTTCTAACCGATTAACGCCTTCCACATTACGTAATTTGTGATCTAACATTCACAATTCTAATGACACATCTTTTGAAGTATTCATTTTGTTGCTAAGATAAACTAACTATATATCTATGCGATTGTACAGCTTGAGAATGATATCTCTGAAAAGAGTTACTCTTTGCTGAACGATGTTTTCTTCGTAAACTGACATGAAAATCAGAACGCTAGAAATATGTGCCTAAATAAACAAAATATTAGCAAAAAAACTTTGTCTCTACTACAATGCATCCTAAATTTCATGCATTTGTGGGAACAAAATCAAAGAGGACATATCTCAAGTGGTCGCTTTACGACATTATGCAAAATATCCCACTGTATATATCGTTCATTATTATTATTATTTCCTTTAATTCCTAGAGGAACATAGGGCTTCAGCCGTGCGTCTCCATTGCGTTCGGTTCTCTGCTAGAGTCTTCACCTGGCTCCAAGTCTGCCCACATGTTTTCATCTCCTCTTCACATGACCTCCTCCAAGTCACCCTTGCACTGACGACCAACTCGCCGCTTCCCTTTCGGGTTCCACTCGAGCAATGGCTTGTCTAGTGATGTCACTTGATGGTTTCCTCAGAGTATGGCCAATCCATCTCCATTTCTTCCTGCCTATTTGTTTCACAATCGGTTCCTGGTTGGTTCGCTCCCAGAGATCCCTGTTGCTGATCTTTTCTGACCGGCCATCTGATCTTGAGTATTGAGCGAAGACAACTGTTAATGAAGGTCTGTAGTTTGTTTGAGATGCTCTTTATGACGCGCAGTGCAAGTCTCTGATCCGTATAGTAGCACTGACTGACTTCACATTGGAGTTGAAAATCTGGATCTTATTTTTGATGCTGAGTGCTGTTGACCTCCACACAGACTTGAGAGTAGTGAAAGCTTGTCTTGCTTTTCCGATTCTTGCTTTGATATCCTCGTCAGTTCCGCCTGTAGTTGAAACGATGCTTCCCAGTAGGTAGGTAAAAGAGGTTGTTTCTTTCAGGTTCCTCCCATTTATGCTGATCGTTGTCTGTTGTCGTTGTTCTTGTCCAGGAATCTTCATTACCTCTGTTTTCTCGTTTACAGGAGATAAATTATTCGTATAGAATTCTTGAGAAAGGGCTAAAATTTGCCACATACACATATGTAAAACAAGCCTAACCACTTCGACAGCTCAACAGCCTACCTGACAGCAAAATACAGAATCTTCAAAAGATTAGATATCAGTATCAACCGTTTACTGACATTTATTCATGCTTTGAAGACCAGAGACAACTTCTCACAAAAGACATTTCTACAACGGAAGTAGTATTCGAAATAAAGCATCAGTCAGTAATTGTCAATGTCTTCAGATGACTGACAGGCTTCAACAAGTTAGTTTTTTTTTTGATTTTGTGTGGAATTTTCAGCATGGATATCGGTTGCCCAAATTCAGGCATACCATAGATATCGGGTGTGCGCCGGCAGGGGCTCGAACCCCGGACCATGTGCATGGTCGGCGAGAGTCCTAACCACTGTGCCACCGACGCACAGTTTGTATGACGATAACATTGCTGATTAGAGAAATCATACGCATCACAATCGGATAGTACAACACTTTCACACATCACATCACAACATAACACAACACCCAAACAGACACAATTAAGAATGATAGAGATGAAACAGATAGTGAATATGTGAGATTTTGATTTTGCTGATAGCTAACTGAATTCACTTAAGACTTATACAAATACAAACATACACACACACACACAGGGTTGATATAATAAAGAAAGAACTTATCGATTACTCCTCATAGGTGTATGTATTGTGTGAATAACATACACTATCAGCCCATCACCAAAACACCATCATAAAAAAACATGAATCATCATCGTCAGTGTAATGCAGCACATCACTGAGATGAGAGAAAACGGTAGTCTTTCTAACTGGGTTATATTATTTTAATGACCTTACCATAAATATTCTTTTCATTAAAAATCTGTATTCACATGAACACGATATCACAAGAATATCATGTCACATTCATATGATAAGAACATCTCAACAGATTTTGAAATAATAATGATGATAATTGAAAAAAATGAATCCTGATAAGTAGAGGTGACAAATTTATTTCAGCTTTCATCACGGATTGATAGCAGTTAGAGAAACAGATAAAACCCAGAGAGAGAGAGAGTAATGGATACCTGTGTTAGCCATAGTTCAGGACTCGTAAAAAGTTTGCATCCACCGGGGTTCAAAACCAGAACAAGGCAAGCTCGTAGGCGATTCAGCCTATGAATTTTAACTCCTAACAATTCGGGATTTTAGCGCGACCATCAGCAGATGTTATGGCGGAAATGTTAGATTTTCGTCACGAAATAACATCAGTTAGAGAGATCACTGGAAACTAAGGAGCACTGGATAGCTGTTTCGTCTTATTTTGTGACTCTTCATCAGTGCGCACCTACGAACCCACCAGATATCAAACCCAGGACCTTCAGGTTACGAGACCATTCAGCCACTGGGGCTTGTTTCAACGACAATTCGTGATTTTTGCGCGACCACCAACAAATGTCCTCACTTCCTAGTGGATGGAATCCCCCACCACCGCAGGTACTTGATTCAAGCCCCAGTGGGTCAGTAATGCCTATGAGTTCCAAACTAGGACGAAACAGCTAGCTATCCAATACTCCCTGTTGGTTTTCAATGTTTCACTAACTGATATCAATCCGTGATCAAACAAATCAAATCCCTACAAACTAACGCCCAGAAATACTGACTACACGCAAATCGCCTAGAGATCAAAACATTTTTTTAAAAAAGGTTATAAATCCATTGAAGCTCAAAAACGAAACGCTAAATTAGTGACTTTTTGACCGCGATTAACACCCAATTGGAGGTTATTCAAGTCAATTGAAAAAACAGCAAACAGATTTGGAATGATTTAACAACAAAATGTTACAATCATGTTCTTTTCCCTTACGATAACATGTAACTGACCTCTATAGTTTAACCTTTAGTCAACAAAAAATGAACTGCTGTCCATTGTCTGTCTAGTCAATAAAAATAACAATGTCACATTTATATTTTTTGATAAGTAGGCATGCATTAACCTTAAAAAACAAAATAGCACACAGAAGGACAACATATTATCAGAGGACAATACACCTTTTTCCATCATACCACCAACAACAACAATCAAGACGTATACATGTAAAGACACTCAGTGAAAAGTGTAAATAAACAACGGTTTGAGCAGAATAGGATGATATCACAGCTTCAAGTAGATGTGCAGGGGAATTCTTAACGTACTTACACAGTTGTGTAGGTGATGTTAGTTAACAAATATAATAAAATGTGCTCAGAAGTTGGGTTATAAGGACAAATGATGGATGGTGGTAAGCTACTACTACTATTACTAACCAGTTTCGTAATAATGTGGTGAGTTCAGACAAAATAATAGGGAAGGGTTTAAAGCGAAAGATTATGTAATCAAATGAAAAATAAAGAGTTAATAATTCAAGTTACCAAGGCAAAGATTATCTTTATATTCTGAATAAACAAGTAAGGATTTTACACATTTGAAAGAAACTGCTTCGGCACACTTGGATTATACTGTCTACTGATAATCTTAGATAATTTTTAAGATATCGACTTGATGACGGAGATTTTAACAGATGTCTGACAACAGCACTGTTGAAACCCTCAGTTCTCTTAAGACTTCGACTTTCCAGTACACATTCAAAAAGTCTAAGATGTGCATTTTTTTAAAAATTCGTATGCAACTGACGAGAAACCGGTAACAAAATATGATATCATCTCATTGGGATCAAACCATTGTTTTGGTTTCATTTAAACTGATAAAAAGGGTATTGGTATACGAACTTACAAAGGATAACGAAAACATATTTACAAAGCATTTTATTATTCCTTTACGTTCCCAGTGGAACATAGGGCTTCAAGCTTCAGCTTTGAAGTTTCCGCGACACTGGTGTTTATTCTTGCGGGATGGGGTTGCTAGCCTCATGCCCAACCTTCCCTCTTCACCAGTCTTATTACTGGCTTAGCGAGGTAAAGGAGTGCCTCGTCGGTCGGGAATAGAACCCCGAACCCCATGAGGCGTAGTTGGAGAGCATTCTACTGCTGTGCTACCGACACATTTACAAAGCATACATATACATACATTTAGAATATTATTCAGAGCAAAAGTTTAACTTACTGTGTTGTCAATTTAGCTAATTCATTTTTTGTATTCCCCAGGTAATCACCTATTGCAACACGACTTAGGCCTTTACGAGTAAGCAGAAAACGTGCAACCAGTTGAGGAGAATTTTCCAAAAATCCATTTTTTATAAGGAAATCAATGCCTTTTACAGGTGATCTAAAAGAAAATTGTGGAATGACAGTTACAGTTATTATTATTATGAAATAAATTATTTGACGTTGAATTATCTTCATAAATTATCATACACACACCAGAGGAATTTACAAAATCAATCAAAGAGCTGTAATATATCGATTACACGTGCACTCGGTCTTCAGCGTGTAGTTCCTGGGTTCGAATCCCACCCGAATCACCTTATCCTAGAAAACTGAATAGTATCACTAAACCCCATTCAATAATTATGTGGCTCCTAGTCTGATCCGAGTTTAATCAGGTCAAACACACACACAAACAAACGGTACATCTCAACGGAAATAAAATTTATTTAAAATACGAACAAAAATGATTATAAACATATTTTTTAATAATGTCAGTTGAAATTGAGATCAACTTTGTGATTTAAAAAAAAATAATCATAAAACGTGATCAAAATTAGCACACACAGGAAAACAAATGCCATTGCATGACCTTATTAAAATGTACTAAAATATTCATGAACAACTCCATTTCAGAATACATATAGTGTATTTCAGTATATTATATGACATGAAATATACTGCAAGCCAAATAACAGGCGGTTGCATCATAGGTCCGTGCACCTACTACCCTGTGCCACTCAGATATTGTCTTATTGATTCATGAGATCGGTTAATGAGTAAGGGACTTAGTGTTTAAATGCAAAGGTTTCAATAAATAACATCTCAAACAGCACAATTAGTATTGTACAAAGAATGGTGAGACTTAATGCACTTGAACTTAAAAGGCCATGACTGTGAGTAAAGCTGAATATCAGAATAGCAGTATAGAGGAAAGGCACACAAAATCCACTGTAAGTGCTGTTCTTACTTTTGACGTTACCAGTCATGCTCCGTCTCTCCGTTATATTTTTGGTGTAATTCCTGAACTAGCAATTCTAGACAATTCAAAAGTCAAACATTTTATGAAAATATGTGAATATATTTAGCACAAGGAAATTAATTGTACTCAAACCAACACTTACTTGTTAAATATATTTAGGCCTATACGATAAGTTCGTTTTCTGCGTTTCTCTTGAGCACTGGGTATCCTTATTAGACACGGATTTTTGAAGCCATAAGGAGTAACCAGAGACGATGGAATTGCCTGATTTGGTATAGTGTATGGAAAATAGGAATGATGTAGGCGTAAACGACACGAATTTGCAGGATCAATATGTGCACATTGATTTCGACAAGACATATGATTTGGATGATGTCGTTGAAATGACTCACTATTATTAGTATTACTATTATTATTATTACTTAATTTTAAAGATTCCATTTGTTGTGTAGGGACAATCAGTGAGGCTGTTGTTGGCATTATATGCCTTGAATTGAAATGTAGTAATCCACTGTTCAAAGGAGGACAAGATGGAACTACAGACGGTGGTGTTTTGCATACCTTACTAATAGGATAAGATATAACTGCTGGACACGGGTTACTATTGCACGGAGGAGGAACCATAGTGGTATTCCGGGAAGCAGGTAAACAAACTAAAGTTGGAGATTTATTGGATGCAATAGAGCCCATAGTCGGGAAACACATGCAATATGGACAGTTGTTTTGAATACTTCGATGATTCGGTATCCGGGTGGGTAAACAGCATTTTTGAAAACAATGTCCATTGTGTGTAGAAGAATCTATTTCAGTCGGAGAAAGTACTTGTGCCTTGGGAATGCTTTCATTACAAACGTAATGGTTAAAATTAGTCTGATGGGAACAACAACAACAACAGCAACCTTCACACGAACTGTTCACGTTCAACTTTAAATATGGATTGAAATTATGCAATGGAGGACTGTTCAATTGTGTTTGAGGATTAGTTGGGTGTCTACCTGAATTATTCTCAATATTTCGTCTAGATGATTGGATGTTGTTGTCAAATTGCACTGATGAATTAGGTACTGAGGATCGTGAGAAATCCTTCTTATTTACATGTGACTCCACAATATCAGGAGATAGGTATTTGTTACTCATAATATTAGGAACGTCAGGAGATTGAGAGACAGATTTCGCTTGAGATTGCTGCCACTGAGAACAATACTTGGCATCTTTGTCATCCGCTAAGTATGTACCATCCAGCAATGAGTTATTCGATTCAATTTCATTTACAGTAGCCTCCAGGGACCAGTCCATATATGCTCGATCAATAACTAGATCGTCTACATCATACAAGCGACCAGACTTTAGACAACTCCTTCCACTACTGTCATCCATTGATAACTGATTAGATTTGTCTTTATTTTGAACAGCAACCTCTGAGGGTTTTACCTCTGTGTTACGATTATTACCTTTGACAAATCTTAGTCGTGCATATTCTGCTCTCAAACGATAGTCTCTATAGGCGTTTTGAATAATTCTTGCTGCACGCTGAGCTCTCAATCGACCACCATAATAATGTTCAATCCGTTCCACTTCTTTATCAGATCCATCTCCTAATTCGTAGCAAATATTTGGAAGATCAACGGGATAAGGTAACATGTTGTATTTGAAATGATCATTGACAGTAGATGATTCATTTGGATTCACAGATGATTCTGGATTCATTAAACCGCAATCACGTGAAACAACATTACGATTGGATATTATAAAAGGATGATTATCTGAACTGAGATTGGATTTCAATCGTCTAGGTGACGGATGCATACGTTCATGATTATGATAAGTATGAAACTTCATGCATCCAATAGAATCCGATGTTTCTTGACCATTCGTGAATGAACATAAACAATGTGGATTTACACAAGAAGAATTGAAGATATCCAAGGAGTCAGCAGAAACAATATGCTTTTGACAAAAGGAGCTTTTAACAGGTGGATCTTGAAGCATATGCTCCGTGCTTAAAGAGGATGAACGTAAAGAATTCGATTTGAACTGGCTAGTTGGACATTGTACTTCTTCTTTACAACTAAAATATTAATTTTATAAAAATTTATAATAATTTGCCATGTAAACTGAGACATTGTTTACGCTTAGGAAACCATGAATTACAAGAAATAGGACTATGCTTATCACACTTAGACAGAATGAACTATATGACCAAGGTCGTATCTAATGTACCGATGTTAGAACTAGACTGGACAATTATTATTAGTCTAGAAGGTCAGTAAATACCATTCTTAAATCAACATACATGTTAATATAAATTCACTATTTATAAAAAATCCTAATGTGTAGAGACGATCTTTCAACTACTAATGAAAATAGGAATGTTGGAAACCACTTCAAAGTTGGTAAAGTATTGTCTCACCCTACAAACAAGACGAACACAGCATGAACACACTTGAAAATACTTGTACTTATAAAAGACAATTTTCGGTGAATTCTGTGGTGAACGGCCAAATCAACATCTTACAGAAATTATATATAAATAATTCTTTTAAAAAAAACAGACAATCGGGGGCTTGTACAGTCAGCTTTATTCTATGGCTTTACGCATGATGCATCAGCTGTAAAGCGCTGTGTAGTGAGATTATATGATACCTACGTTTTTATGGTTAAGGGGAGAATGGAGGGTCATTGAAAATTACTAGCTGCAAGATATCAAGGTTAAAGTACCAATGTACATATTACGTCTTAACCTCAATAAAAAACTTTATTGAATCAAAAGAAAAACATTGAGGTTATCATAACCTTAAAAGAAATTTTGGCTGAATGCTGCCTTCGAATCTCAATACCACGGTACTTCCACAATTAAGCGATAGAATTCTCTACATTGATGAGATGTATATAAGCCACAAGCTGCATCGATTCTTTATGCTAACAACTAGTGGACATTCCATGATAAACTCCATATCAAAAGGGATGACAGTATTGTGAATATAGACCAATTATTAGAGATAATCGTTGCATTAGTCAGGACTCAGATTCGATCTATTAATGATTACTCATATTCACATACAATTAACAAACAAGTGATGATAATTGCCACACGATTACTCAAATATTAATATGCTCACATTGACTACCTATGTAGGACATTTATCTGGGGAAAAATCTAATTAACACGAGGATCTCGTCGTCGGTACTCATTACTACAATGGACGACTTAAACTGAGTGTTATTTAATATATTTTCATTAGAAAAATAAACCAGAAATAGAGCAACACTAAAATTTCACAGAAGTGTAAATATGAACTACATTCCTCACGCTTTGAGAACGTCCATCAGTCTGGCACAGAAGTTTTTAAAATGCCTAATGTTAGTGGTGTCTCAGACACGAAGTTTGTCAGAACTAGGTTTCTTAACTGAAAAACCTACTTTCTAGATATTAGGTATAAAAGTTTCCGTAAGTAGTAATATTACTCAGCACGAGTGCATAGCCTGGAAAAATCTAAGTGATACAAAGGCTGATTCCATCACAAAAGCCGTAAGGCTATTCGATTTACGCTACTCGCATACATGTACTATTGTTACATAAATAGAGAAAACGCTACAAAAACATAAATGGAAAAATATCCCTCTGTAATAAATGTAAAAAAAACACACACAATGCATGAGTACATACCTTGAGAATAACGGCTCTGAAGAATCACTAGAATAATGCAAACTTGAAAATTTTTTCACGTTTTCAATATTCCAATTCGATGTTTCATCTGTTGTTGAAGTATGCTGATTAGCACGACTACTACTACTACATGAATAATCCATTTTACATTGACTTAAAGATCCTGTGATGCTTTTAGTATAATAGTCATAACCACAACCACATCTCTCAGTTTTTGATGTCATTCCCCCAAAATAAAACTAGTTTTTACATTATGAGACGTTTATATAATTTTAGCCTATTATAAACAGATGCCATCGGACAGGTTGTGAATAGTCAACTTAGCTTTCCTATTGGTTGAAAAAGGCTAACACAACCTAAGCCTATTAGATTCGACATTTTTTTACAAAAAAAACAGGCATTGATTTAATAATAAAATGACTATCGATTGTAGCCGTCTAGCAAGCTAGGTGGACGAATAATAAGTAGACATTGTCTGCCAATCTGTTTTTCTCATAGGCAGGCCTAGGCCACGTGAAGAATGACTCACAGTGGGAGGGTTAGAGCAAACGACTGTCAAGGTTACCACTAAGGCATGCCTACAGTAATTTCTACCAATGAGTGAAGGCAAACGTTTTAACCAATCATAATCAAGAGTCTGTTATGTTGGCATGTCAACAATAGGCAAAATGTGATTAAGAGAATATAGGGATATGATAATAGACATTGTCACCAAGTCCCTTATAGAATATGTTATTATTAACTTTCGTTCCAAAAATCCTCTAGATGAAAGGGTTTTTTTAATATTCTCAATATAAGAAAATAATATTATTCTTAGCATAAATTTGAGTCTGTAGTTAGTGTGTAAATTTAACTGCTATTACCCGGGTGAATATTAGTTAGCTAGAATGAGGGCGATTTGGAGGACATAGAGTAAGAAGGGAACGAATGCTTATGGGCAATCGTGGACCCAGTTGGAAAAAACTTCAGGAAACTAAGTGAAATGGCGATGCGCTGTTGCACCCTTATGTTCCACTCGAAACCCAAGGAGGCAATAAAATATAATAATAATATAGAATGAACTTCAGTTGCATCACATAGATGACCATAATTGTGATAAACATATTAATTTAAACATTTAACTGTTATTTACTAATGTGTGGTTAGAGATCTATTAGAGATGATGATTGTTTCTCCAATTTCTCAATTCACCAGTAACAGCAACCAGTACCAATCACCATCAATGGGAAAAATTTGAGAGAGGTTACTTCCTTCACTTATCTAGACTGCAATGTTTCGTCCACAGAATCGGAAAGGCAAGGTACACCTTCATCAGTCTTAAATCAGTCTGGAAATCTTCTGCACACAGCATAAAGAACAAGATTTGGATGTTCAACATAAATATCAAGTCAGTCAACTCTTCCATATGGGTCAGAAACTTGCACTGCGTGTCACTAAAAGGATTTCCAACAGGCCATTACAGATTTTTATCAACAGCTGCCTTCACTGACTCCATGCTGAAGATGAAATGACCAGTAAGAGTTGACAACAAGAAACTGTTGGAGCGTACCGACCAAGATCCGATTGCTAAACAAATATGTAGGAGAAAATAGGGATGGATTGCGCATACGCTTAGGAGACAGCTGGGCGACATCGCTTGTCAGGCCATCGCTCGAGTAGAAGCCGAATGGAGAATGACGAGTGTGGCAGCCGATAGGGATATGGAGGAGATCATGAGAGGAAGAGGAGAAGAGAGACCATGGGCAATTGTGGGCCCAGATAAAGAGGAAAGCAGGAAATCGGAATCCAAGGGAATAATAATAAGTACTTATACGCCGATTTATGCCTAATGTGAAGAGAAACCAGTAGTGTGAATCGCTTTCAGCCGAAAAAGCGAATTCTAAAAATTCATTATGAAACATTTTAAAACAAAACAGATTTTTACAATGTATGGAATCATACTGTAATTATTAACGGTATTAATCGGCCAATCCCCTAAATGAAACTAACGTTAAAGACGAAATTGGACATTTTCCGTCCATATCTTTCTTATTAAGAACTTATGCTAATATATATCGACTGTGATTCCGGTAATTGTTGAGACTGTCGAAGTCTGACACTGGCGAGTGAGTATACACACTTTCTCGAATACTTTAGTGGATGGTTACTTATCATGGATACTCCATATTTAGAGTGTTTAAGGCTTAACTGTCTTTATAATCGTTGCAAATAGGCGTAATTACTGAAGAAATTTCTATTTTATTTTAATAGTAAACGCTTTATTCTGAACAGTGTTCATATAATGTACAGAATTTTCAGCGGAGTTTATTGAATGATATTTTCTCTTCGTCTAGGATCTTCAAATAAAGGATTTGACTGAAGTAAGATGTGTGACACAGTCCTATCTGACCTGAAGCGCAAATCAATCCACTATGATGTCTCTTCTTTCTCTCTTTCGAGAAATACACGGCATTTTGTTGAATACCAATTATAAAAAGTCTAGGAATACATTTTGTGAACTAAGGACATCACTCAGGAATGGTCATCTCATATATTGGGATAAGCTGCCATCGAGGATAATGCTTTTTCACATGTTTAGTAGAAACTTCCGAATCAGCAGGTCGTAAATATTTTAAATACTCGCCAGAGTAAACTATTCCACTAGAGGTCATACTCTACTGGATATGAACAAACTGATTAAGAGAAATTATATGCACTATATAGATGGAGGTTTTCGATAGCCCAAGTTTTAAGCAGGCCTCCACTAAGGCTTCAGATTTATTGCTGTAGAACAATCCAATCAGAACCAATGGCACTTCACATGTTGAATACTAAACTCTGCACACAAAAGAAGTTTGTTCAGTCATTAAATCTACAATGGACCTGATCTATCTTAACAACGGATACGTAATTTTTAAATTTTGTTTCTTAATTGCATTATTTTCTTCCCTCACCATCACCCCCACCCCCTATTAAATTTCTACCCTTTGTCACCACTGTTGTTAACTTGATTCTTGTTTTTATTTTAACTGAATTCTACTCAACCTCGTCAATTATATTACGTCACTCAATTTACTCATTTAGTTTAATTTTAGTTTCTAACCGATTAACGCCTTCTACATTACGTAATTTGTGATCTAACATTCAATATTATCTTTTGTTGCTAAGACAAACTAACTATATATCTATGCTATTGTACAACTTGGGAATGATATCTCTGAAAAGAGTGACTCTTCGCTGGACGTCTTTTCTTTTGTATGACTCAATGGAGATTTTTAAATTCTCATTCTATCGTTAGAGCACAGCATAACCTATGTTTGTACACACTATAGGTTACACGTAAGCTGTTCAAGAAAGTAAGGAAATTAACTGGAGAATCTTCATCATGTCAGGTAGATTGCAAACAAAACTAATATTTAAACTTCTGCCAATTCATGACATAGCGCGACCACTTCTCAATGTCTTCTTCGATGAGTTACTGCCTGACCTTTAACCTGCTGTACCCTACTGGTCCCATTGGCTTGATAATCTACGAGCTCGTCTTGTAACCAGAATGTCCTGGGTTCGACCCGTGGGGTGGATGAGTACTGATGAAGAGTCCCAAACTGGGACGAAACGGTCGTCCAGTACTCCCTGCAAGTTTTCCACTGGTTCTCTAGCCGGTGTTAGCTCATGGTGAAATCCTCCAACCAATCAAACGAAATCTCTACAAAACGAATAATTGAAAAATTAATATTACCAGACTAGAAAAGAAGTACCTCTTGAGTGGAACCTAAGTGGGAAACGGCAATTTGGGTGTGTTTCCTTGGGTGACATGAAGAAGATCGTGTAAGCATGAGATGAAGGCTTATAAGCAACTGTAGATCCACCTAAAAAAGACTACGATGAAGAAAGTCAACTGGAGATTTGCTGTTGAAGCCCTATGTCCTACTAGGATCCCAAGTGAATAATTATAAATTAGTAAAACAAGGAATGGGTCCCTTACTCGCTAAGCCAGAATAAAGCTATAAAGAGGAAGTGCTAGTACACCATCAAACTGAAACTCAAGCAACATTCGAAAAACAAACAAGGAATGTAAGCTAACGTAGGTTTAGGTTAAATGAGAGATATGTATACCCGTGAAGGAAATCTACCTACAACTATCAATCTGAGTCATTTCAGGTCGACTGCCTTGGGTCCTTAGGATGCTAAGGTTCCATCATCAGTGAGTCCTGATTGCATGGCTCAAAATCGTCCATACTGAGGTAACCTTATGTCATCATCAAGTTTATACTTCTCCACTTCAGTGTCATTCTATCCATTTGACTAATTAAAATGATCCAGCTTCGCACAGGTTCTTCATTTGATCGGTTCACCTGTCTGTACGCTTTGTCATTGGATTGCTCCTTGCTACTGGCTTTCTGAATTTCTCGATTTCATCATTAATGTTCTAAATCATTTTGATACACTTGTTTTACTAGCTCAATACTAATAAATCCGGGTTAGAGCAGTAAGCCAAAGTATCAAATATGAAATATTTTCAAACAACTGAACTTAAACTATTGGACGCATAATTTCTACCGATACTGATAAGACACAAATGATTTCAAGTATAACGTGCTCTTGATTGATTTTATTGTAGATCAGATTAGATGAGAAAAAAAATTTGACCCAGTAAAATTTTAAAAAATCAAGTTTGAACTGTGTGTGGGAGTTTTTCTTATCCGTCTATTTACCTGTTAGAACATGTCTTAATTAACAAGGTAGTTTTTTTATTAAGCCCTAAGAAAGAAATCTAATATTCTCAGGCTTGGTATTTCTTAAATCTGTGTGTAAGCCGGTAAATGTCACAAATACTCATCACCACTAAAATATTGGAGCTAAGCAAAAGGATCGACAGAATTTTTTCATGAGATGATATTGGTTAGAGATCCATTGGAAAACAAGCTGGGAGTACTGGACAGCTGTTTCGTCCTAGTTAAGGATTCTTCGGTAGTACGTACCCGCTGGGGTTTGAACCTAGGACCTTCTGGTTACAAGGCGAACTTGTAGACCGTTGGGACCCGGACCAGTGGCCTAGGAATTCAAAATTCTGCCAATTCGAAACATATATAACGTGATCACTAGTTAATATCATCGCTAGTGAGTATTTGTCCTGACACCCGACCTTCTGTACCCCTCCAAACTAGGCCGAAACAGCTGTCCATCACTCCCAGGTTTTCCAACGGTTCTCCAACCAATCAAATCCCTGCAATCCAACACTTGAAAAAGCTTTACAATTAAAATTTTGAAAGCGAAAACTATTAGGGGAAATGTAATAAAGACATTGTTAGCCAACACATTTTTAACATACTACTTACTTGAACATATATTTATTGTTCTCATCACAACTAAGATGAGAACATCGAACAGTAACTGACCCTGTTGATTAGGGTTAGTTGATTTACAGTAACACCATATGATATAACGTTTAGTGCTGTTAAATGACTCATATATGATAATCATGCCGTTTATTTCATTTTTAATCACCATCCTCTAACTTAAGTGTACTTGAGAGAACAGCCAACTGGTGAAATCACTTCAAGAAGCCTATACTTCAAATGAACAAATAATTATATGAATCGACATATTTCGCTGTGGGCTATATATATACATGACGTGGAGACAGCAGATTTTTCAACTAACTCAGATATATATATATATATATACGCCATATTACCTATTAAGTGAAAATGCCGACAATATTACTTTTCAATTAAAATGACTCAGCAGTCAGTCATTAGCCACCATGGTAACAAATTTCGAGTGGTGTTTTAATTTCACAAATTTAATTTTTGTTCTATCTTAAGCATTGGTTACCCGATAACTGGTTAAATTTTAACTTAATTTTTTTGTCTCTAAGTTCGGTTTGATTTATTGCTGTTTTGCGTAATCAGGATAATTAAAAAGTCGTCACTGACACACACACACACACCACATATACAGACACAGAGATACACAGCATGTCTGTCTCCTTGACTCCACAGTTGTCTTAATTTTCACTTCATAATTTCACACATCTGGGTGTTAAGACTGTCTTAATTAGTCTTGATTAGGTGAAACAGACAATAATGTTAAATGAACTGACTGTAGGTTTTGTACAGTATTTCCACAGCCAGAATTTGAATCCATTATAGGTGAAAAGTAGTCAGATATGATGAAATGGATTTGTTGTGTTCTATAAATGTGTCTCTTCTTTATATTCCATCATCTAGCCCTTTTTCCCCTACTTTACAGCATCTTTTAGCTTTGCAATTAGTACCAGAGGTTAATTAGTTCGATATTGATATCCTGTGCGTCGGTGGCAGAGCGGTAGGATGCTCACCAGACATGCAGGTGCTCCGGGGTTCGATCCTCGGCCGACGAGGCACTCACTTAGCTCGCTAAGCCAGTGATAAGACTGGTAAAGAGGGAAGGTTGAGCATGAGGTTAGCAACCCCAGCCTGTAGCTTGAAGCCCTATGTTCCACTGGGAACGTAAAGAAATTTAAAAAAAGATTGATATCCTAGAATATCTCTGGGTTTGTTCAGCTCGCTTTATTTTTGGTTAAACACTAGGTTGTAAGTGATGTTATGCTCCCAGTCCTTTATTTGGTGCAGACTAAATTCTATCAATGTAGCCACTATGCTAGGTGGCTAGCCATTACGCTGCAATGTGAATTGTTATTGTTCAGTGGTCGAACCTAGATTTCATACTTGTTGGCACTCATCAGTACTAATCAAAGGACTAGACGCATGACAATATTGACTACCTAGTATTCAATCAAAAGTATCGGATAGAATCCTATAGGAGGTCAATCGCGAGCCCGAACAACTTAGTGGTAACGTCTCCGAGAACAGCAGCGCGAGGTGACGCGGGTTCGAGTCTCAGTAAGGATATGAGTTCCTTTAAGGTTGCAGATACTCCTTGCTGACGGACGCCAGCTAGCAGGAAGCCTAGATCCAAAGCTCCCTGCTGACTGCTTCCAACCAATTAATTACTTTACTGTCATTTCTTATGATTCTCTTGGGTTCCTAGTTTCGCCATAACAGCACAACTTCATTTCACTATGTTGTCTGAAGACCTTTATAGCTGGCTTCACGACTGCCCATATGTTCCCACAAAGTTTCCTCCATGTCACCTTTGGATACCGAACTCGTCGTTTCGCATTAGAGTTCCACTCGAGGGCCGGACGCGTGATGTTATTCAGCAGTTCCCTCTGTGTTTTCAATCAGTCTCCGTTTCTTTCAGCATACTTGTTGGACAATAGCTTCTCAACATCTTCACCGTAAGTAACATCGGAGGTGAATTGTACTCCAAGCAGACTAATATCGGCCTTAGCCAGACAGATTTGTTTTACTGCGCCGAGGTCAGCCGCCATTTGTTACTGCATAGTTGTTCTGTACGAATAGGTAGATTAACATGTAGCAAACTATTTTTAAACCATTTTAGCTCACGGATACTGCTTGTATAGGATGTTATACAGCGTCCTGGTATGATGACAGGGAATTTTTCAAGGATGTTGAGTTATTACGAGCCAAAAGCTCGAAGAATGATATGGTACATATAACTAAGTGGCTTCAAGTCCTGTTCAACTTCTGTCTTACTGTAGATCTGTGCAACTTCCACTACATTACTAGCCTTGTAACATGGTGAATACAGTGATAGTCAGTTGCATTTCGTGCCACGTAAATATTCGTATAGGACAAAGGATAGCATTAGGAAATATTAACATTTCACACTAATCTCTTCTACAACATCAGAACATTTTATCATTTCACAGGTGTTTTACAACATTAGTGAATAAGGCAACAAACGTTTTTAGGTGGCTTTCCATAAAAAACTTATGGACACCTTCAAGTTTGCCATCTATAAATAATCTTTTTCAGTACGAATCAAGCAAGATTGAATACTCAGCTCTTGAGTACTGCATACATGCTACTATCCAAGGAACCGAGAGTAGGACAGTACAGTATCATGCGAAACAAATGAATTATCAAGTGTTGGTTTGCAAAGCTTTGATTAGTTATAGATTTGATGACGAGCTGACGTCAGTCAGAGAAGCATTGGAAAAACTCTGAGTATTGGGAAGAGGGGTCCACCAAGTCAAGTAAGAGATCAGTTACTCGCCTATGACGCTGTCTGGTGGTTGTACTATATGTATATACACATCGCGAAATGGCAGAAGTTGGAATTCCTTGGCCATTCTGTCGGGTCCTGGTGGCTTGGTGGTCTACGAACTCACCTCTTAACCTGAAGGTCCTGGACAAGTTAGCTGTCCAGTACTCCCAGTGGGCTTCCCAATGGTTCCCTAACTGATATCCACTTGTGATCAAACTTGTCAGCAGGTGAATGTCAAGTCAGTGATTTGAAATTTAACAACACATACGTTTCAACTTCTGTCATGTTCTACTATCAAAAATATCATATAATGACTTAAAACCGAACGAATCAATCGATTCTGTGTGAGATCACGGATGAATGCTGTTGAAGAGTCCCAATCTAAAACGAAACAGCTGTCCATTACTTCCTGACTTTCCATGATTCTCTGACTGACTCAAGTTCACGATGAAATCTCACCTGAAATCAATCGAATCCCTGCAAACTGGCACCTGTAAACCCATGTGAAGTCAAAATCCTACCTTGTATTATCCTTATGTACGAGTGATTTTTGTATATTCTATTGTGAGTTCACAATTTTCTAATATGACTGCTTAACTGAAGATTTTGTTTGAGTTTAAATTTAAATTTTATGACTACTATTCACTTAAGCTTCTCGTCCCCACCCCCCACCCCATTTTTTCATTACTTAACGCTTTTATATCATCGAAGTCAACAAGTTTTATAAAAAAATAGTTAACACAAACATTGATAACTATTCACATAGATAGATATTGATTTATTTATTCGTATCAGATCTGTTTAGTTAAAATGAGTTGTTTCATCTTTTCAACCACTTGACCTCATATTTCAAGTAAAGATTAAAGACGATCACCTTGCGTAATACATATATATATAATCATATTACGTAATCACACTATGAACTCTGGCTCAAAACTGAGTTGTTATCATAATATTTTCTCTTTTTTGATGTAATATTGATTTTTATTACAATTAACTGCTTACCCCTTTTTTTGACCTTGAATGTTTAGGGTTAATCTGTTGAAAGTCATAGTATGTAATTGCATCACTGACTTGGGGTAAACACACACACACACACACAGCATATAGGAGGTCACCTAGATGGGAATCGATTGTAAAAGTTATCAAAAAGTCGTTATATTATACAAACATTGGCGCCTAGATGTGTACTTTACCAGTCCCAATCAATAAATTCTTCTACAACCAAAAAATTGGTGCCAATAACTACATACATTACTGGAGCATTTTAATTGAGAAGCTTGAGTCAATCAATAGATGGATGAGTCAGTTTTTGATCGGAGAATAAAGATACAATTAGCTAAACTCATGTTATGCGTTAGAGTTGGAAATCTGATGAGAAAAAACATGACGATGATGATGACGTAATTGACTAAACATGGATTGTATAGAGCCAGTCACCAGTCACTACGTTTATCTACAAACTTCTCACTTATATTTGCTAACTACTTAACCTGATCACGTCACACATATCGTAGTCAGGGGGGG
Organism: Trichobilharzia szidati; assembly: GCA_944472155.2. Taxonomy (NCBI): domain Eukaryota; kingdom Metazoa; phylum Platyhelminthes; class Trematoda; order Strigeidida; family Schistosomatidae; genus Trichobilharzia; species Trichobilharzia szidati. The sequence goes on from OX235272.1 coordinate 92,798,669, forward strand.
GGGGATTTTCGTCACATGGTTTCTAAATTCAGTGTTGAGTGACTCAGGTCTGAATAATATAAACGATGTAGAAATATCTGAGACCTGTATGAATTTCAATAAGTACATATCATAAAATCAATATATTGAATGCATTCGGTTAATCTGGAGAGTTTATATATGTTGTGTAGAAGCTTAAGATCCATGTAATGTTTTCATCTGGTAATCATAAAGGTCAAAGTTTGATTAACGGAAGTACTGAGATGTCATACTAAAGGAATATTCTTGATAATTATAATAATATGCTTTATTCCATGACGGTATTTATGATACATTATGGAATTCTCAGCATTTGGTACAATACACTGCATCTAATTGATAATAACAACCTTTTGGGAATTAGCAATATCACACAGAAGGCGGGAGGGTCGAATAGGATCTCACTCAGTGTTTTTGCACTTGGTTGTACGAGCATATAATCTTTTATAATGACTTCTAGTCGTAACTAATGAGATTCAAGGAGAGAGTTGTGAATAAAGAGGGTGCTGGGAGTCAGACAATATGGATTTAGACCACTGCTGGCATGAGTTGGGATATCTGTTGACTACAATAGTAAAGAGCTGACTTAGGAGCACGCCACATGATCTATTAGCAACTTTCAATATCCTTAGTAATATGACATCGTACTGATTGTCTTAACTTCTTAATGTAGAAGGTTAAACGCATCATTTTCTTAGAAATCAACAAGATATGGGATGATCAAGAAACGTCAGCGTAAAGAACTATTTCAGAGTATTTAATGCTTGACTTGGTTATATTCCACTGCCCGCTATGCTACAGGCATCATGTGGACGAACAAATTCGTGTAGATCACGTTGTATGTTTGAAGGTGAACGTAACTGTTTGACATTTAGAGGGATTTAACGTAAAATCACTTAGCTTAAATCACTGGCTAATGTCCTACAAAAAACTATCTATTTTGGAACTGTCAGTTCGAGATATAATTGGTAAAGAGACAGTTAGATCATCATCATTTCCAAAGACATGTATTAATCCTTTCAGAAAATGTTGAAAAACAGTAAATGCATTTCAATAGTTTTTGTAGAATAATATGGTACCATGATTCGTTCCATTGGCTCCTCGTCAGCTGCTTACAGCCTAACCTACGTGTATCTGAAGGAGCAGTTACATTGGGAGAACAGAAAGAAGGGCACACCTCCAATTTTCTGAATATGTACCGGAAAGCTTACATCTCTCAAGGGAACAAACGTTTACAGTAGTGCCATTACCAGGCATCTCCTTGAGATGAATTACACGGTGGACATTGCGAAATCCTTTAAAATTATCAATTGACGAAATAGCTCATTTCTCCTCAATTTTGCCGAAGCAATCTCTATCAAACACCTGAAACCCGATTTATGTGTTCAGAAAGAAGCAGTTAGCAACTGTCTTTCCTTTTCCATCCTGGTAACTGGATGTCTTCACTTTCTCTCCCTCTCTTATTTGATTACGTGACCTCATCCCTTACCCCACTTTGATAGATTGTAATTTTCATTGTCTCTTGTTTCTATGATTTGAGTTACTCATCATTTTACGCATCTCTCGTCTTTATTACGTGACTCCTTTGCCAATGTATGCATACATTCACTTTGTTTAGACATGAGCTCTCTGTGCAAAAACTATATAGGCGCAATTTTCTGAACACTGTTCACTAAGTTCGGAACTTCCTGTCAACTGACATCATGTAAAATTTTGCAAGTATGTTAAAGCTTTTCTGTACATGGACTGACTGTACGCAGGTGAGCTGATGAGAAGTCAACGAGATAAACAATGATGGTACCATATTGTTCTGCACAAACCACTGTTGTTCTTGCTTTATTCAAATTAAACCTATGACTATCAAATTAGTAAGAAATAATAATAATAACTGAAATCACAAAACAATAGAAATACTGTCACCATCAATAACAAATAGGTAAAGATTAAAGAGCCTTCTATTTTGTTGATTACATAGTAAGTTATTAATTTCACGGTTAACACTTCCTCTGTCATATGGAGCGCAGGCAGGCCAAATAAGGTATCGCTGAGTTTTTGTACTTGGTTTTAAGAGCGTATAATCTTTCACAATGACTTCTAATCCTACTCGATAAGACGCAAGGAGAGAGTTAAGAATAGATGGCGTGTTGAGGGTCAGACAATATGGATTTAGCTCATTTATCACATGAGTTCAGTTGTCAATCGACTACAGTAGTAACGAACTGACTAAGTGGCACACCACTTGTCCTAATGACAACATTTAAAACCCTTCGCAATATGACATAATCCTTTTTGAGTAGCTCATAGAGGACTAAGGGGGAGCAGTAAACAACAATAGGTAAGATGCAAGAGTTAACACATTGTAGAAGTAGGGATTGAGTGATACCTACGTGATTACAGAATGTACACATTGGTTCATAGGAATTGTCTTAACTTCTTAGTGTAGAAGGATAAACGGAACATTTTCTTAGAAATCAATAAGATATGGGATGATCAAGAAAGTCCAGAGTAAAGAACTATTCCAAGGTATTTAACACCTGACTTACTTCCTATTTCAGTACCCTCTCTGCTAAAAGCATCATGTGAACGAACAAGTTTGTTTAGGTCACGTTTATGCCTGAAAGTCAAATTAACTGTCTTACATTTAGAGGAATTTAATGTGAAACCATTTAGCCTCGACTACTGACTGACGTCCGACAAAAGTTATTCAGAAATTAATTGGTGTATGGTGACTAGCAGTGGAATCCAGGATGTGCACTTAGTCCTATTTGGGACTCGTCAACTGGATGTGCCTGCATTCTCCAGCGAGTGAGTGGTGATATTCCCACCGAGGCTCGAATCCGGTGCCCATAGTTTAAGACACCAAAGCGTTATCCACTATACCACTTGGGCCACTAGAACCACCATTCGTGCATCCTGGATTCCATTGCTAGTCACCATCCACCACTTCATTTCTAATTACATGCCCAGACATCGTAGAAGCATCTGTACAAGAAGCCAACATGTCAACCTGAGACCAAGCACTTTAGTCCAGTCAATCGACGGGAAAATCTAAAATTTAATTGAATAAAATGCTATTTAGTTTGAAATTTTCAGATCGGGACGTAACTGGCAACAAGACAGTCAGATCGTCAGCTTACTTAACAAAGATGATTTCTTCCGGAAGAGGCAAGTCATGTAAGAAGTAGGTAAAAAGAAGAGAAAAGAGAACAGCACCCTGGGAGACATTGGATTATTCCAAAAGACATTTATTAATCCCTTCTAGAAATTTTGAAAAGCAATAATTGCATTTCAAGTAAACTTATCCAACCACTGATGACGAGCAGAATTTTATTGCTAATCTTCACTAAGTGTGTTTAATAATCGGCTTATATTTGTAGAATTTAATATCAATTGGTGTATTGGAATTTTTATTCAACCATAAAAACTTACATAATGTAATAATGGATATTAACTATTAACTGATGAGTTGATCTGACACTGCTATGGAAGAAATGGCAATTAACTGACTGATCCTGACATTGTAATCCATATCCCCTGTATTTTACAAAGCGGCTTTTATAGAACGGGGATAAAGAAATTTTCAACTTTTAGATGGGTTCAGCCTGATTAGCTCATCGGTAACGTCTCTAACTACAACAGTAGGTGACACGGGTTCGAATCGTTGAGGAGACATCATTCTATTCTAGATTTCAGATACATTTAGTTAACGAATGGTGATGATCACGAAACCTAGATCAAAGAGTTTCCTGTCGACTGCTGCCAACCATCTAACATTAATTCACAGCGATAGCCAGTCACATAGTTTGATGTCTACATCTCAAACTTGACTAGTAGAATTCACTCAGCACTAAGACCAAAGAGAACAGATCACAACTTGCTTCCCTCCTCTAACTTAGCTACCTCTAAGCCTGAATTCAAAGATTTAGCTTAGTAACTGCTATAACTTAGTGTATATCCATAATTTAATGACTACCTGTCATCATCATCACCGTCGTCAAATGAATAACACCGGTATTTGTTAAGAATAATGAAGGCGAAGTCAAAGTAAAGTAGAATGAAATCAACAAGAAAGAACCTGTCTTGGACCAAGGTAAAGAAAGTATGTTTGGATACCTAGTTTAGGTTTCCATTAATCTATATCTATTGCTTCGGTCATTATTAAAGGAATGAAAACGTAAACCTGTAGACAACTGTATAGTATAAATCACAATGTTGAAATGACTTGTGTTGAATACCTTACCCCTACCCCCCATCCCAGTGTCAGTGAGTGCCACTTGGTGAACACAAGTAAAAACGAAGAATCCCTGATGTGATAAGCTGCAAATAGCAGCATAAAAACATAATTATACAATTTTATATACTTGACATTGAAGCCTGAAGTCTGGATATGGCTATGCGACGACATATCTAAATAATATATTATTTATGCAATTACATGAACATAGCAACGCTATAATAAACGTCAAGTGGCTTTATTACATATCCTCGCTAATTGTAGCCTCATAGTCCGTTGCTATGGTGGTTTAATGACAAGTTATATTTTCTGTATGCTTTTTAAATGAAATTTTTGCATAAAAAAGGAATTTTTTCTGAAGAAGATATTATCGGTGGCACTATATTCTTGAACTGCGTTACATTAGCTGCACTTTTATCAGAAAATGTTGCTTGATACTGATGACATCTGCGCAATGTAATGAATGGATTAAACGAGACATTAGGTTTAAAAGTTTACCGTGTATTATTGAATTTCCATGAAATCATGCTGGTATGTTTTGGCCTATTTAGTGAAACTCCCTAATACCCACGGGATATAGTTGGCGCCACTTCAGAATAGGGGTATGCCATATAATCACCCGTTTAATCAAATCGAATTATACATTCTGTTGTAGATTTGTCTAACGAGTTCCAGGAAGGTTGAGTGTGTGAGGACAAATACTCGCCGAGGACATTGACTGGTGATTGTGCTAAAATCACGGACTGGTAGAGTTTAGAATTCATGGACCGCCACTGGATCACATCCCAATAGCTGAATGGACTATGAGTTTTCCTTGTGATCAAGAGGTTTTGGGTCCGAATCCTGCTGGATGTGTACTGCTGAACAGTCCGAGACTAGAACGAAACAGCTGTGCGGCACATCCTGGTTTTCCAATAGTTCATAATTTAATGTCAAATATCTAAATAATATATTATTTATACAGTTACGTGAACATAGCAATGCTACAATAAACGTCATTGTTAGGATGTATCGTAAGCCCATACAACAAATCACATTGGGGTGAGTGACTTGAATGAAAAAGATGTTTACCAATGAAAAGGTTTAGTCATCTAGTGTTCAATCAAGCATTTCCGGAGGACTCGCCTACAACGTTAGGTGGGATCAGCTCCACAAGAGCATGGGGATATAAGTGGTAGTTTGTGCTTCACGCATCACCACTGAACTATACTCCGATTGAAGAATCTCAGTTACTTCGGAACATCTGTCCATCATGTAATCAGCGACAAATTGTCAAACATATTGTAGGTAAAGTATACTAGGATCTTAACTGCTTTCAGTATAAGTGCTATCCAAACAACCTTTCTGGTAAGATGGAACCTTCAAGAATATTAGTTCCAGTGAGTGTATCGTCTCGGGGTCATTGAGATATGTAAAACCAAATGCTATAACAAGGTAGCAGTCATCGACTAGGCTAGACAATTTCTCATCTGTATTAGTCATACTGACAACTTCATCACATTATTTAAAAGACATATTCTAACATACAAAATAAATAAAGTAATCAAAACTGAAGGGTTTTCACTTTTAAGTGAAAGAAGGAACGGAATTTCTTTGTTTAATTTATACTCTGTGTACACATTTCTCACAGTATTCCTACCGGAAAAAGCGCAACAATGCGCAGCAAAAAAAACATGTTTCAACTTGATAAACTTCTAATATAGTTAATTAGTTATAAGTAGTTGGACTGATCACCTTTCAACCTTCACAAACACGCATACACACACCAACACATACTCGAGAATATATCCTCTACAGCAAATATACAAGGAGAGGTATGGATCAGCCAAAAAGACGATCCAAATTACCTTTTCTGTTTTTTTTTTTTTACTAATAATACTGGAGAAAAGACGAACTCACTATCACTCACTAACTCCTCACCTGAGAAGAGTAGAGCACACAAGTGTATACACAATTGTCAGTCAACAGGTTTTTTTCTTCATTCTTCACAAGTGGAGATGGTTTTAGCTGTTTGATTTTCAATGACAAAAGATGTATGGGTTTTTAAACAAAATATAACAATAAAACAATCGATAAGTAAACAAATTAGGTTATAGGTATTCATTATGAGCTGACATCAGTTAGAGAACCAGTGGAAAACAAGCTGGGAGTACTGGTATGACTCTTTTAGCAGTATGCACCCACCACAGGGGGTTCGAACCCAGGACCTACTGGTTACGAGGCGAGCTAGCTCGTTGACGACCATTAAGCCACTGGGACCCTATCCAATTCACGACATAGCGCGACCGCTAGCCAATGGTTCTCCAACCGATGCCAGTTCATGATGAAATCCTGTAACCAATCAGTCAAATCCCTACAAACCAATACTTGAAATAAGGTTATATTATGTTATGTTATGTTGATTTAGAATAAATATATACAATGGTGAATTTAGAAATAATTTGGCAGTTGATAGCATTTGGCATGCTATTTGACAATATACAACATACACTGAGGTCATTCACCTATGCATTCATTCATGCATTCATTGTGTCCAAATTTTAGATTAGATATTATCTTTATATGTTTGAATGAATAAAAACAGACTCAAGCAACATGCGGGATAATGTAAGCCTTCTGTTTGGTTAAGGGATGAGGTTTATTTTTTTGTGTGGAAATTATTGATGTTAATGATGATGATGATTATGAGTAGATTACGACTAACATTGAGGATTAGAGTATCGTAAAGTGTGATCACAATCTAATAACTGACTATATATATATATATGATTTAATGGCGACAGTATAATGATAACACAGGCATCCTATCAGTTAATGTCACCCTCACCCCCACCCTCCAGCATGAATGAAACAGATTGTGACACAGGAATTTTTTATATATATATATTACTGATATTTGCTTTTAAATAAAGGATCTGTTTTTAATTGGAAGTCATCAGGGGTAGACATGAACTGATTATGATTTGGAAATCAGATAGCCAAAAAGGAACTCTAGTAGGCAGTGAATCAACCAAGAACCTACTGCCCAATAAATAGGCACAAGGAAATGAAGATTGATTGGACACATGTTAAAGAGACGCCACGCTTCAGGACATCACTCAAAAGGAACCCAAATAGGCAACGAAGAGTTTGGCGTGGTTCTGAGGGTGACATGTAGGAGATCATGTGAGAAGCAGATGAAAAGCTTATGAGCAATCTCGAAGCCAGTTGAAGAGGACTTCAGAGGATAGGATGGAATGAAGATATGCTATTGAAGCCCTATGTTCCATTCGAAACCCAAGGGAATGAAAATAATCAATAAGACTGATTGGAATACAGTCTGACAGCATAGTTGTGAAATTATAAAATCAATCAATTTCCACTGAATTACGCATCAAAGTGGAGAAATCTATACTCGCGTAGTTTAACTAAATTAACTTGCATCAACCAACGACTGGACCATCAACACTATGGAAATTTATTTCTTCCTGAAATACCTGAAATGGAGAAGCATCATTTGCGTAGTGTTACGGGACGACTGCTTGAGGCCCGTCACGCACAGCCTGTTTTGGAGTGGAGTTGTGTCCGTATGCAGAACTTAAAGACAGATACGTACCACCAATGAGTAAGTCGGTATGTACAATTTGAGAGTGAACGTTTCCTAACCACCTATCTCTATAGCGGACAGGTAGCATAACCCGCTTACTGACTGTCAGAAGGAAATAGCTTGCTTCTATTACAATCCTATTTACGCTCAGACCCCCCGACGTAGTATAATTAACTTATACTATGATCTTAACTGCTTCCAGTCTAGCTGCAATCCTAACGATCTTTCTGGTATGGTAGGACCTGCAAAAATATTTTTTCCCAGTTAGTATAATCGCAACAAGGTGACAGCTATTGGCTGAGCAAGAAGATTTCTCATAATCATCTGTATTATTGATAACTTCATCAGTGGATCCATCAAGTATAAATTCACCACATGCAAATGATACTGTAAATGACACGTTTCTGTAACATTCCCTAATATACTGATTACATTTCGCAAACATATAGTAAAGTAGAGTACACAATCAAAAATTTGATTCACTCTTAATGAGACATTTATATAACTTACTTATACCAGAGATAGAGTACGGGTTGGTACTGAAGACTTTTAGCTATTAGCTTAGAAAACGTTGTGTGGTGGTGTGATACAGACAACGTGTTCCAGCGGAATATTATTTTCACATATTCCCACAGTTCAATACTGCATTAGCAACAGAATAATATATGTATTTGAACATTCTATTTAGTCGTTTAATGTAACTTATTAATAAGTTGATCACTTGAAAATACCTTGGCTTCCGTGTCTTGCCTTCTGCTGTTCCAGTTGGACTGAAATACAGCGACGCTATTGCTAAGATATTTGTTTGCATCATATCCTGAAGATTCAAATATCGATTTTTATTGTGTCATGGTGATGTTACTTCTGAATAAGCGTGAACGGTTAAAGAAAACAATCCGATCCCTTTTGGTTTTCAGCAGTTATCTAACTGATAGGCTTTATTTTCATTGGAATAAATCTCGAAATATCGATCGTATGGCATAATTCACCCATTTGTTCGCTGAACTTATTTTCTTTTATTATTATTTACTAATTATTATTCCCGAGTGGAACACACGGCTTCAATATCACATCCCTAAGTCCTCTTCAATCGGCCCTACAACTGCCTCCTCCTCCCCACACGATCTCCTCCATGTCACCCTCGAGCACACGCCCAACTCGTTGTCTCCCACTCGAGTTCCACTCGAGATCCTGGCGTGAGATGTCATTCAACAATCTCCTCAGAATGTGTCTGATTCATTTCTATTTTCTTTCCCATATTTATTGAGCAATAAGTTCATGATTGGTTCGTTCCCAGAGTTTCTCGTTGCTAAATCTTTCTGGTCTGCCATTTGAGCTTCAATATGGAGTCAGAGAAGGCAGCTGTTGATAAGTGTCTACAATGGCCTGTTCGAAATGCTTTTCGTGATACGAACGCCAAGTTTCTGATCCATATTGAAGCACTGACATAATATTGGTGTTGGTAATCCTAATTTAGCTCTTTATGCTGAATACAGCAGATTTCCACACTGATTTCAGAATAATAAAGAATTTGACATCCTCGTCCATCCCGACTGCCTGTAGTTAAAAAGATGCTGCCTAGATAGGTGGTGAAGGAAGTGACCTCATTCAAGTTTCTCCCGTTTTTTGTAATGATTGGTGCTTATTGTTGATGGTTGGTTATCTTCATCACCTCTGTCTTATCTATGTTTACCTGAAGTCCTGTCTTTGCTGCTTCTGCTCTTGCCAACGTGTTGGTTTCCACTTGTAATTCTCCAAATTCATGTGACACCAAATATAAATTGTCCACAAAGTCCAGATCTTCCAGAGTCTTCTTATCGGTTCAACATATTCCTGTCTTCTGACTCCGTTGTGGATCACTTGACATATAACGTTGTCACATAGCTTTTAAATAAGGTTGATAAAGATTTGTGACACTCCACAGTGCTGAAATAACTTCCAAATTAGATACTTGAGTATAGACATATAGTATGGTTTTTAAATTCAACTTATTGATCTCCTCCTATTCCTTCTTTGATCCTGATGGTGAGTCTTAAAAAAAAACATGTACTTTACATTATCAACAAGGTCAAAAAAAAGAAAAATCCTGGCGTATTCTGTACAGTTCAATTAACAAAACAGCATTAAACATGAAATTACTACGTTTGGCTATACTGTCTATATTATTACTAGCTGAAATTGATCTGGCTCAATACGGGTTCATTTTAATCTCATATATATATAAAGTTAAGTAAGTACCCACATATTCACCTTTTTCTTCATCATGGAAGAAAGTACACCAAAAAGTTAATCAAGTCATTGAAAATAAATCAAAACATTTAAAGAAAGGGATTATGTGAATGTGTGTGTTTGTTGTGTGTTTGACAAAGACAGAGTTGAAGAAATAGAGGTAGAAGGGAAAGAGTTTTAAATAGTAGTAATTTATTAGGTAACATGGCAACCGAAGAGACAAAACAAATCACCGCTTAAAATGAAACGAAACTCAGGATGTATAATTGATGTATCACGTCAGCAGTGTATTATTATTATTATTATTAATGAGTAAGATTATTGTTATTAATATGGCGGCAGGATAGATGACAGTTAAACAGGGTTCATGATTTATTCATTGTTAAAGGATTTTTACTATCATTCTGACATGCAAAGTTATATATATATATATATATATATATATATATATATATATATATATATATATATGGACAAATTCATCGTGGTTACTCTATTGCTTGCCTTGCCTATCCAAATGAATAGAAAATATTAGTAATAATAGGTTTGGATGATTGTAAACTTATCGGGGGTCTAGAATGTTAAGAAGATAAGACGTTGATTGAAAACTATATTGTTCTATTACATTGTTTCGGTTTATGCAGGGCTAACTGATTACACTGACTGATCACTAGGGGGTGATTAATATTATCTTTTATAGTCCTTTCGTGTTCATATTGATGGAATTTTAACAGTCAAGTTTTGCAGTGTGGTCAATAAGCGAGGTGACTATCCATTGTAGTGTACTTCATAGTGATGTTCTGTGGTTGAAAGCGATTGATAGGAGACCCTATGGTCTAGATGTCGTACTTATTGTCACTTTTCAACAAGGTATATGTGTAACCTCAAAAGGAGCCCGAATAGCCCGATGGTGACATCTCTGATTGCAGCTTTGGGTGACAATGTATCAAATCTCTGAGGAAGATACGCCTTTCTGATGGCTAGCAAAAGCGATAAACCTAGAATTAATGCTTTACAAACTGGCAAACACACTTGGTATTGTGATTTGGTTGTGTTCTCTGAGCTGGTTGGTTTACTTGTGAAACTTTCGTTGTCCCCTTTCTAGTCAGCATTTTAAGTACAGTCTTTAATGTAAAGAGAATTTGTTTGAATTATCCATGAATGATATAATTGTATCTCCAGTGAACAACCATTGTAGTGATTGGTTATTAATTTACATTGGTAATATTTATTGATTTGGAATCTGAACTTTCTTGTCATGTGATATATTCTTTATTAGTTGGTAAATTTGATCTATATTAAGGTGTTTATTAATCGCTGATTCCTCTGAGTACTTGGCTCCTAGAAATCCCCTGTCATTACTTCGGGTGTTTCCTTTGTTTAAAATTTCTACATTCTCCTAATCAAATCGGTGTCCATAATCGTCTACATTCATAGATATGAAAGAATACATATCGTGTCTTTTCAATAGATAATCTATGTCCTTGGATTCTGATTCGAAGGGGATGTCCACTTTGACCAATTTAGTGTTTATCACAGTTTATGGAGTTAAATCAACCAGCTTAGAGAACACAACCAAATCAAAATCACCCACCAGAGCTACAAATCTTTTCTATTATTCCACATTTGGTATTTATTTCACTACTGGTAACTGAAATCAAACCAACACTAAGCCATCGTTTGAGGCTCATAGCTTGGTTGGGATCAGCACCAGGATTTATGTTAGAAACCTGTCGCTCATCAAACTATCATCCCTTGTTTTAACCACAGTTTATTACAGTAGGTGTCGGTAAGTACTATTCAGTAACCATATATATATATATATATATATATATATATATATATATATATATATATTGCGCTAAAATATACCACAGAATCATTCTGTCTCATGTCACTGTGATCTGTACCTTTTGCTTGCATTTGGATCACTGCCTACCATTATTTATGTATTAACATAGGGTTTCAACAGCACATCCTCACTTTGTCCTGTTTTCTTCAGTCGTCTTCATCTAGTTCCACGATTACCCACAGTCTCTCGTCTTCTTCTCACACGATCTCCTCCATGTCACCCTCGGCTGCCCATCTCACGTTCAAATTAAGCGATAACCTAGCACACTATATCACTCAACGGTCTCTTCAGCGTCTGTCTAATGCATCCATATTTTATTCAGCATATTCACTGAGCAGTAGGTTCATTACGTCCTTTAAATCAATCCCATTTGATTTTACTTCTAATATTATTTTTACTTTTAGTAGCTGATGTATTATATTATTTATAACTTATAGAAGGAATAACTGGAAACACCATTTTTTGGTAATATCTTTCTTGGTTTGCAGGGATTTTGTTTGATTGGTTGGAAGATTTCATCATGAGCTGACGTTGGCTTAGAGAACCATTGGAAAACCTGTAGGGAGTAATGGACAGCTGCTTCCTCCGTCCTAGTTTGGGACTCTTCATCAGTACTCACCCACCACCAGGGGTCGAACCCAGGACCTTCTAGTTGCAAGGCGAATTACAAGATCGGCTGTGAGGACAAATACTCTCTAGCAACGAGACTGGCTAGTGGCCACGCTATAACGCAAATTCGCAAAAGTCAGAATTCATAGGCCGTTAGGTCGTGTCCCAGTGACTTAATGGTCTACGAGCTAGTTCGCCTTGTAACCAGAAGGTCCTGGGTTCTAACCCCCTGTGGTGGGTGCGTACTGTTGAAGAGTCCCGAACTAGGATGGAGGAAACAGCTGTCCAGTATTCCCTGTGGCTGGTTTTCCACTGGTTCTCTAACCGATGTCAGCTCATGATGAAATCCTCCAACCAATATCTTTCTTGTTTATTATATCACCTAACTATTTATAATTATAACTTATATTTGTTGTTGTTGTTGTACGTTTGGCATTCATCAGGTTTAAAGAGACAAGGTAGTAATAGTAATCAAAGATGACCTAAATTCAACTGTTTACGAGTATAGAGGGAACAACTGTTTCAGACATTAAATGAAATTCTGGCACTGATATAGTTTATTCACGATAATTTTAAGTTCACACTTTACAATCATCACATTAAAAGTACAATGTATAATCAACACATTTATCTATTGGTTGTAACAGGAATTCGTCTATTCTTCAGGTGGTGAGCTATGTGAATTAGATTGATCTAAAGAGAGATTTCGTCAAGGACTGGTTGTGTAGCGACCAAAACCGACTTGTTGTGATCTAAACGCAGAGAACTGATCCTTGTTCCCTACTGGATATCTCTCTGAAGCTTCCTTAAGGAACGTGCAGTTACAGGACGCTGTAAAGGTAGCAGAAAGACGATTATTCTTTGATAAATCTGTGATTCTATTAATTTGAGCTATGTTTGAAATATCAAATAATTTTTCACCCTTTTATCTGTCAGTTTCTTCACAGTAAGAACAATCAATATTTTAGGATGAATTGAATTCATTCAATTTCATCTACTCTTTTCTCTGCACTTTTTCTGTTTGTAATTCAAGATGTGTTCTCTTGTCAAATGTAAACAATTTGATACAGTTCAGTAGAAGGAATAGGAGGAGGAGTAGGAGTAGTGAAATCAATACAGAGAACAAGTACAAATGATACTTCAATGTCGTTCATCAAATCACCAAATAATTTGATATAAAAGCGATAAGAAAGTGTGATTAGAATTGAAGGAGGTAGACAGGTAGATAGAGAATCAACAAATTTCAGGAGTGCAGTGGTAAGATAGATAAGATATTTGTCCTTATAAGTGCATGAAATCATGAAAGGACAGAAGGAAAAACAAAGATACACAAAGGAACCATGATTAGAATTATAATGAGTTACAATCAGATAAAAATGTCAGGGGGAAAAAGGAATTATTGATCGAGGAGATCATTTGTCAAAGGTTTTTGTCTTTGGATTTACCCTTGATCCATTATACTATTATTATTATTAATCCTTTGGGTTCTGAGTGGAACAGAGGGTTCCAGCAGCACCATTCCATTTTGTCTTATTCTCTGCAATCCTCTCCAACTAGCCCCATGACTTCCGATAGTTTCTCTCTCTCCTCCTCTTCACATGATCTCCTCTATGTCAGTCTCGGAGCTATGGCCAGCTTGTCGTCTCCCATTCGTGTTCCACTCTGAACGATGACCTGGAGTGTGATGTCATCCAACGGTCTTCTCAGCATCTGTCCAAACCGTCTCCATTCTCTTCGGCAAATTTGTTGAACAATAGGTTCTGGATTATTTTGTTCTTGTTGATAATTCTTCCTGATTGGCCATCTAACTTTCACTATGGAGCGAAGACAGCTGTTCGACTCACGCCTTGTTGATATGTTAGTTTCGAGTCTCAAGGCGGAATACCAACACCCATCGGAGATGCAGATACATTCAGCTGACAAGCCTCAAATAGGAGTAAATATTCATCCTGAATTCCAACTAAGTTATATAATGATATGCAAATAATATAAGTGGGAAGAACCACCACCCACAGAGGTGGTTCAGGGAAAGCGGGATACTTTGCCAATCACGCCTAACATGGTTAGGGTTTGGTTCCCTGCAAGCGCACTGTTAAACCTTGACTAGTTGATGGTAAGCCTGGAGAAGAGGGAAGTTCGGGTGTGAGGCTGACAACACCAACCAGTAAAAACAACACCAGCACCGCTACTGAAGCCCTATATTCCACTTGGAACACAAAGGAATGGTGAAAAAAGCGGAGCGCTATGAAAACAATTAATCACCATTAAAATGCAGTATCAACCACAAATTCTTTATGTACATATTCCGTTAGATTTTAACCAATGCAGTACAGCTGATTCTGCATTATGTAGCAGTCGACTGCTAGTTAGATTTCGACTTTACGATTACCTATTTTACTTTGATCATTTAACGGATAACAATTGGCCTTAGATCCGACCTGTATCAAGGATGTGTTTATCGAGGGTTATGCCCCTCAAAATGATACATTCTTCCATAGTTTATCTAAGATATTTTTGTAGTAACAACCCTATGTGATTTTCTGACGTATTGGTTGGTGACTGTAGAGACAGATAAATGAAAAGAACATCAAGGGGGTGGGGGTCTTATTAAAGTCAAATTTATTCCTCCTAATCATTCTCCTTGTATGATGATAGACTACTGTTCATTTTCACAATAAGATCAATAGTCTTCAGTTGGTGATTATTTTTGTGAGTTTATAAACTCCCCCTCCCCGCCTACTCTATCCTCCTTATGTATTCTTCTTCTTAAAAATAGGAAAAGAACCTTTCCATATTGACAGAAATGGAGTATAATTTCATAAAAGTGTAATTTAATACAATTATATAGCAACTAACCAATGTTTAGATTATCCCTTCTAAACATTATCATTTCAATATGGATACAATTTTGATTATGAGTTGTTGATTATGCTTATTGTAAATGATACAGTGATGATGTTCACCCCCCCCCCCTTCCACACACACTCATACACACACAAACACCCGAACAAACAAGCAGACAAACAACACAGTTTCACACATTATTAAATCAACAATAATGCAAAATAATAAGTGTGAAAATGAATTCATGCATAGCTCTTAATTTTTAGATTACAACATAAATCATCATCATCATCAACGACAATTGAACATAAATAATACTCAAATGAACTGTCAATGAAGTGTAATCCGTTTCTCACTGTCTATTTGGTATATCGCAATCACACACATACTCACACACATACATATGCATAAACTTTGTGACTTTGCGTCCTCTTTGTAGCGTGCCTGACAAATCGTCTCTCTGTTATTATTATTATTATTATTATTATACAGTGAGACTTATAGGAAAAAACATCATTGATGAGATATTGTTCAAACGTGATAGTCAACACTGAATGACAGACAATTCAGCACGAAAGTCGTTTGCCTACCAAAACAAAAATAATAAAGGGTTGAGTAAATCATCACAAATGAGCTAAAACAAACTTTTGATTTATTTTTGTTTCTCACCTCTTTTTCTCTCTCTGTCTCGCTGTTTCGGTAGACTATAGTTACACGATGAATAACATTCTTTTCTAATAATGAAAACAAAACAAAAATACTTTTCCCATCTACATGAAGTGTGAATGAGTATGTTCTGAGTAATATGGATTAGTTTTTCGAGTTTGACAACGGAGGATTGATATCAGTTAGAGAACCATTGAAAACCAACAGGGAGTACTGGACAGCTGTTTCACCCTAGTTTGTGTGACTAGCTAAAAGCAGAAGTTAAGTGGAGTTCTGGTGAGAAATCGTCACCAGTGAGGTCCATCTAGTCGGGAGTGAGAATGGAGTTCCCGCCAATGACAATGGTTGGTGGTTACGCTAAAATCACGAATTGGTTGAAGTTAGAATTCATAGGCTGGCCATTGAATCGGGTCCCAGTGGCTGAATGGTATACGAGCTTGTCTTGTAACCTGAAGGTCCTGGGTTTGCCCCCTGGAAGTGGCAGAGTACTGACGATCATTCGCAAACTAGGACGAAACAGCTGTCCAGTATCCCAGTGCTGGTTTTCAATGGTTCTCTAACTGATATCAATCCTCCGTGGTCAAACTCGAAAAACAAATCTAATCCTTACAAATCAACTCTTGAAAATATTGATTAGGTGTGAAACAACAACAATAACAAATGAACTCTGCTGATAGAATCGGACATATTGATGATTACATTGCCTCATAAATGTTTTATGCATCATATTATTAAAGGGGGTCATTTCTAATGATAATTAGAACTGAGGGTTCGAATCCTGGGAGGGATATGAGTTATTCCTTCAAGATTTCAGATAAGCCTTTACTAACGAGTGCTAACAAGCATGAAAACTAGATCCAAGGCTCCAGATGTCTAACAACTGGGATATCATTGAAAGGCTGTGTTACGTACACTTTCAATTCAATGGATTGCTTTAAAGAATCCTGTAAATTACCTGAATCTCATTTCAGTTCAATTTTGACAACGATTCAAGTTTTCTGTAGCTGAGATATACTTCTAAGTATTTAGATTGTAGGATTTGCAGGGATTTGGATAATTTCACTTGTTAGATTTTCGTTGCAAACTAAATTCAGACAGGGAGATCACTGAAAACCAACAAGGATCTAAGCCGGCACGGCTTACTGCAGCTTCAAGATGAAACATCTGTCCAGTACTGCCTGCTGATTTTCACTGAACTCTCTAAGGGATGTTCATTCGTGACGAAAATCTAACAACTTCTACGAATCACTTTTCGTTAACTTCACGAAGAAGAAAAAGAAGAAAAGATGGTCTAATTTAATAAAGATTCAAGTTTTGTGTAACTTAGATACACCTCTAAGAATTACTTATCATTAAATTATTGTAGAGTAATCGACAGTATATACTCCTGGTGGATATGAGTATCTGGAAACCATCCACGTCAAGCAGTGGTGCTTGCCAGCTGAATGAAGGTGATCTAAATATCGAACAGCTGTTTCTCCAGTTTCAAGCCGAGCTTACTAAGGAGGTGTATTCAGATTGTAACTCTAAGAAGGCATATAATTTAAACGTTAAATTTATTTTTATTCAACAGAATTTAAATGATGCTACAGGCGGAACTGACGAGGATATCAAAGCAAGAATCGGAAAAGCAAGACAAGCTTTCACTACTCTCAAGTCTGTGTGGAGGTCAACAGCACTCAGCATCAAAAATAAGATCCGGATTTTCAACTCCAATGTGAAGTCAGTGCTACTATACGGATCAGAGACTTGGCCAGCGCATCATAAAGAGCATCTCAAACAAACTACAGACCTTCATTAACAGTTGTCTTCGCTCAATACTCAAGATCAGATGGCCAGAAAAGATCAGCAACAGAGATCTCTGGCAATGAGCGAACCAACACAGCAGGAACCGACTGTGAAACAAATAGGCAGGAAGAAATGGAGGTGGATTGGCCATACTCTGAGGAAACCATCAAGTGACATCACTAGACAAGCCATTGCTCGAGTGGAACCCGAAAGGGAAGCGGCGAGTTGGTCGTCAGTGTAAGGGTGACTTGGAGGAGGTCATGTGAAGAGGAGATGAAAACGTGTGGGCAGACATGGAGCCAGGTGAAGACTCTAGCAGAGAACCGAACGCAATGGAGACGTGCGGCTGAAGCCCTATGTTCCTCTAGGAATTAAAGGAAATAATAATAATAATGCTGAAGCCTGGCTGAACTTGCCCAAGTAGATTGTTGATCAGCTAGCTGTGAGAATGAGACTGAGAGAAATGACAATGCGTTACATGGGAAATCACATTAGGTAATCAGCTAACACCATAAATTCTTTTGAAGTTGAAGTTTAATAGCTGAAAGTAGTGAACTATTACAATTTCAAGGCCTTTGGTTTCTTTCCAAGTGAATGAATAGTCAACGTAATCGTTTCGTAAACCGAAGATCCTTGGTATGATCCTTAGTCGTGTCACGAATACCTAATGCCGTAGAGTCCTAGACTAACATAAATCAGATATCTACTGCTTCCTGGTTTTCAGTGGTTCGCTAACTGATATCCTGTCGTGATGAATACTGTCATTCAGTGAAGGGCACTAAAAGCTGTCACAGTGAGGTGAGTGGGGTATCGCTTAACCCAGTCGTTAGTACTGTTATAGATGGACACATGGACTCATGTAAGGAATTAGCGAATATTATCTTATCCGACGCAGAGCATCCTCTCTATACACGACTCTCTCCTTCCATCTCATCAGGTAGGGGAACTAGAAGCAACTATAGAAGACTTTGGCTCTACGATACCTTATTTAGCGTCCATTTTATGTGGTGAGGAAAGTGTAAGGCGTGTCAATACTAACTTATTGAGAAACACTAAATAAATGGCTCTCTTTACTCTTCTTTTTCATTATTATATTGTTGTTAATATTTTTGAATAAGGCATTTAGAAGACAAATTTCGCGAGATGATATCTTCATTTCGTAGTTTCTTTACAACCACTTTACAACTAACATGGTTAACAATAAGAAAATAAAGCTCATGACAATTACTCAGTTAAATAAAAAACAAAAGTACATACTAATGACCAATCATATTGAAATAGGTCATGTATTCCATAGAAGCGAAGGTTGAAGTCTATTGCTTTTTGTACACACAGTTTAGACTGTATGTGATTAATCCAAAGTGCTTCCATCACCTTCAATAACCAACCTTGAATTAGAGTTATGTGATGAAATAATTGTGAAACAGTCATTAATATTGATTTTGTCACCTGACATTAATAAGTGTTTTGCAATGGATGATGCTGGATTTCTATTCAGATTACTCGCATTGGGATTTTCTATATGATTTAGTAGCCATTTTGGAACATGTTCTTTTCGACCGCGACATTGGAACATTCTGTTGGTTCTACCTATATATAGGTGTCACCGCAACTGCAGGTGAACTTGTAGATACAGTTTGAAGTAGAGTCCACAGAATTTCGTCCTTCAATCGTAGGTACAGGGATCGAAAATGTTCGGCAAGTGAGAAAAAGAGATGTGGCGTAGAATGTGCGTTTGATGGCTGACCCTTGAATGGTAGGTTAATAAAGATAGCTTTCTTTGGTACAGAAGCTGTCTTTTCGAGATGTGGTCTTTCTTTATATTTTTATTTTATATTCATAGTCGGGGTTCGAACCTTGGATAGGTGCCACTAAAGATTATGTGTTAAAGAAATTCTAATGACTGCTAGTTGCTTGACATTAGAACTATAGGATTGAAGTAAAATAATCAAAATAATATTTCTAAGCTTTCTTTTAAATTTCTATACAAATTCTGTGTAAACACAAGTTTGTCAATCAAAATAAAATATTGTCACATAAAACGAATGATTCATACACGATAGCTACAGAATGTATTTTCCATAGAACAGATTCATAACTTGGACAAAAAGAAAGATATTTCGCCTTACAACATACTGGTCAATATTCATTTATTGAATGTCAGTTAAGAATAAGAAGTACCCAAGTTGATAGATAACTTTCTTCTGAATCTGAAACATTTCATTTTTAATAATAATAATAATATTGGTTTATAGGGGTTCAACTGGTTGGTTACAGGATTTCATCATGAGCTGACATCGGTTCGAGAACCTCTGGAAAACCTCCAGGGAGTACTAGTGGGCTGTTTCGTCAGTCTAGTTTGGGACTCTTCATCAGTACACACCCACCACAGGGGGTTCGAACCCAGGGCCTTCTGGTTACAAGGCTAGCGAGCTCTTAGACCACTAAGCCAAAGCGACAATTATAACAGTGTAATCTCTCTAACTTATGAGTAATATTCATTTCATTACTTTAGGCGATTGCATGTGAACTGTCAATTCATATATTACAAATTTCTCTTATATTTAAGTATAACTCCCACCATACACTGGGAAAAAAAGGCGAAAATGTATAGAAGTGTTATTTTAGAGAGAGAAAAAAAGTATGAATGTATCCATCAGGTGGGATAATTCAACAACACATTGTTTCCTTTTATATTTTGGAAAGAATTTGCAAAAGATTGCATCAACTGATTACTCTATAGGCAGAAAAAATTCCATTTAGAAATTAATAAAAGAAATAATTTCAAATTCCCATTATTTTTTATTATCCTCATTTGTAACCTTGATAACTGTTATGAGATGAGAGAAAAATACATGAAATTGTTTTTTTTTAACATCTAATGTTCTCTTTTCAAGACTCATAGTTATCAATATTCATCATATTGATCGATAAATGTTTGTTTAAATTAACTTATTTGATTGGTTCGCGCTGAATACAAACATAAGTAGTATTATGTTAACTAAAATCTACAGGAAATAGTCTACAAAAACAAATTATTGCTACTATTCCATTGGATTCTAAGTGGAAAGTAGGGCTTCAATAGTACATCTCCATTCTGTCATGTTCTCTGCAGTCCTTTTCAGCTAGCTCTACGATTATCCTTCCTCTTCTTCTCACATAATCCACTCCATGTCACCCAAGGATACCCAACTCTTTGTTTCGCACTTGGACTACACTCGAGGGTCTGGCGCGTGATGTCACCCAACGGTCTTCTCAGTATGTGTCTGAATCATCGCCATCTTCTTAGCCATATTTATTGAGCAATAGATCGGGTCCAGTAGCTGACGTGACCCAAAATAGGACGAAATGCACATTCCCGTGGATTCCACTGCTAGTCACCATCCACCAATTCACTTCTAGTTTCTATTTTGTTACAGTTGTTTTCTAATGAATATTGGTTCACTGAAATTAATCCAAATTCCCATAAAAACCCATAATTTGAATAACATGATCTAATTAACTACTAGTTATCTACATTGATCATTAATACATTAGTACCATAAGTAATGAAATAAATGGAATTGCAACGATGCAAATTAGTATCTCATGTTATACTAACAACCGTAGTAATTCACATATATATGCATATATATATATACATATATATATATATGTTGGCTTAATAGGCAAACGATTTGTATTATTGAGTATACGATTTATTACCACATGTCAGTCAATCAATAAAATGATGACAGACACATCCAATACAGACACACAAACGCACACACACGTATACGCAGAATCTAATTTTCGCATAAGCTTTATGTTTAAAATACACATATACGGAAGTGATAACTTGTGTTAGGAATGATTCATCTTGTAAAAGTGGATAGATAGAAATAGATAGATAGATAGGTAGATAGAAAGATGGATAGATGGATAGATAATTAGACAACATTCCCATACTAGTTTATTCTACTATTCCTCTCTTATAATCTTCGATCTCATTTCTAAATATATTTAAGGTGAGAATGTAAAACAGAACAAGGAAGGAGGAAATTCTATCACAAAGCTTTGTTCACACAAAAGATAACTAACCACTTAGTAATTAGTAAACGATGTATAAATGTTGGGGAAAAACTGACGACCAGATGTTTTATTTGTCTTTAGAAGCCTTCTTCTCATTATTATTGCTTCTCTTCCTTTTTTTTTATTAATATTAATATAAAAATTAACATTATTTCTTCCATTATTATTATCCACTTTGTCAAATCATCATTATTAGCCTGTTAAAAGAAACATGCAACACGGTAAAGTTGTATTGTTCTTGTTTCGTTTTTTGTTGACAAAGTGGCACCTTGTGATATTACAACTTGTGATAAGAAAAGTAGCACAGTTGGATACAATAGCGTAGGTAATTTGTTAACTTCTTAAATAAATATGGCCTATTATTGAATTAGTTGTGTTCTCTGAGGAGTTGGTTGATTTAAGTGCGAAGCTTTCGTCGTCTCCCGTCTAGACAACATCTTCCTTCAGCGCAGGCTCAAAATTCTCCATGAATGATGTAATTGTATCTCCTGGCAACCACTGTCGTGACTGGTTGTTAATTTACGTGTCTATTGATCATATTTTTATTGACTTGGAATTCGATCTTTCTTGTCATGTAATTTACTTTTTATTAGCTGGTGGTAAATTTTGGTCTATAATAATGTGTTTGTTAATCGCTGGCTGATTCACTTCAGTACCAGGCTTCTAGGAATTCCCTGGCATTACTGCCGGGTGTCTCCTCTATTTAAAGTTTCTACATTATCCCAATAAAATTGGTGTCCATAGTTATCCATATGCATTGATACGAGAGAATATATATACTGTGTTTTTACAGCCAGTTGGTGTTCTTGGTTTTGGATTCGAAGGGAACGCTCACTTTGGCATTAATCTTTTCTCGTTTTTCTGTTGGATCTTTCGGTTTGCACAATACCAAATGAAGTGGTTGTGCTGGCTGGCTTGTGTGCTATATCTATTTCAGACGGTCTTAATATTCTAGGTGTTATTTCAGAGATGTCTTTTATATATGGTAGGATGAATTTCCTTGTAGTCTTTGATGTTGGCTTGTTGTTGATGCTATGAATTACTTTTTGATGAAATTGTGAAGTTGTCTACTATTTTTGAAGACCGTTAGTAGGTATTTTTCCTCTATTCTCCTCAACTCAGGAGTGCTACAGTGTGTTTGAACTCTTTTGAACAATGTCTGTACATAGTTTCTTTTGTGGGTAGTCGGGTTATTACCATCATACTTGAGTATTTGTTCTGTGCGAGTTCATTTCCTATTTACTTGTGTTTCTAAATTTCCTGTGTTGGTTCTCTTGATTAAGACATCTAAAAATGGAATTTTGTTGTCTAATTCTTCTTCTACTATTGTGAATTTGATGTCTTCAAATATGTTGTTTATTATCTTATGGGTATATTCTAAATCATTTCTCTTAATTATTACAAATGTATCATCAACTTAACGTGCCCAGATTTTTGGTTTAATTATGGTTAGGGCTATTGATTCTAATCTTTGCATAGTGGCTTCAGCTATTAATCCTGATATGGGGGATCCCATTGGTGTTCCTTTTATCTATTCGTATATTTGAGTATTGAATTGGAAGTATGTTGTAAGACACAACTGTATGAGTTCCATCCATATTATATTGCCTATTATTTGAGGGTAACATTAAGCTTTATGTCATTTTAGTTGTTGTTGGGTTAACAGGGGACTCGTCAGCTGAATACTCCTGAATTCCTGTTGGGTGACTTCAATAACTCAGCACTTATCATTTTATGCGTTACTGTTATCCATTAAGCCATTGGGGAACCTGTAGTACAACGAACTTCAACACTTTGGAGTGGAGCATAGATTCAGCAATAAAAAATGTCATGATGAGGTGGACACCATGGAATCCTTCAAGATTATTAATAGACAGTATAAATCAACTCTCCTTAAATCTGACGAAGTAATCGCTATCAAACGTTGAAAATCTGACTTATGTATTCAGAAAGATTCACTTATTATTCGTCTTTCCTTGCTTTGGTGACTCAGCGTTCCATCTTTTCGTCTCAATTGATTGCGTAATCTTTTGTTTTTACCCTTCCCCCCTGCCTTTTTTGCTTTGGAGGAATTCAATTCTCTTTTTTGTTTCTATGACTTGAGTTAAACTCACCACAGTATTACTCATCATCAGCTTCTCTCTCTCTCCTGTTGTCTTGACTGTGTAACTCAATCCTCAATGTATCCGATCATTAATTTTGCATGTTTGTATTTTGTTTGAACCTTGACCTTCTTCATTAGTTGTACAAGTGGATCTTCTGAACATTGTTTATTAACATGTGTCTCTGTTAACAAAAGTCATGTTGATCCTTGTAAGTATGACAAAATTCTACGTACATTTACATAACTAACTTTTAGATTGTCATCAGCTGAAGAGAGTCCGATGAAATAAATTAGTGGCCTCATATTATTATTCTGCACAAATATTTGTTTTTGCTTTGTTTAAAATAAAGAATTAATACTTTTTTAAAGCCAACAGTATTATTTATGAACTGTTAAGTTGTAGTACAGTACAAATTATTGCTCATAGTCTGAGCACCATATACGAGAATGAGACGAATGCTCCATCATGAATAATAATAATAGCTTTATTCTGGACGGTGTTTATAAAGTGCACAGAAACCTCAGAAGAATTTATTACATAATTAATGTATCCTCTTCAACCGGCATCTTCAAGTAAAATAGTAATTGACAGTAGATCACATTACTCAATGTCGTCTGATTTGAAGTTCAAACCAATAATCCCCGCTTATGATGTTTCTTCATTGTCTCCGTCGAGAATTGCACGACATCCAGTTGAAAGCAAACTGGAAAAGTGAACGAGTACATTTTGAGATCTGAGGACACAACTGAATGATTGAAGATCACAGGTGGTCAGTTTCATTTCCAGGGTATTGGTAGTGTGTACCGGAAATTTCAGGAATAGTTATCTCATGTATTGGGAGATATTGTCACCCACAATTTATGCTTTTACTCATGTTTAGTAGAAACTTGCGAATCAGAAGGCTGTAAACATTTGAAATACTCGCAGCAGTAAAAAAATACAATTAAGTGTCATATTCTCAAAGATTAAAACAGTCTGAACACGAGAAATAGTGTCCAGTCGAAGTATCTAATACAGTCCTACAGGAGGTCAATCGTGAGGCCGAATAGTCCAGCCGTAACATCTCTGACTGCAGCACGCGGTGACACAGGTTCGAATCGCAGAAGGGACATAAGTTCCTTCAAAACTGCAGATAGGCCTTGTTGATTGGCGACTGCCTACTAACACGAAACCTAGGTGCCTCCAACCATCTAAAAGCAACAATTTACAGTGCACTGGAATGGTGAGCTACCTAGAATGGTGGCCACATTGCAAACTTGACTGATAGAATTCAGTCTGCACCAAGCAAAGGATTAAACACATTACACTAGTTAATTAATATTAGTGTCCAATCAAATTAATGATGATGGCTTTTGGTAGCCCAAATTTTAAGCAGGCCACCATGAATAAGAGACAGTCGTAATTGTCTTTCATTGAGGGACGAAGTTCCCAGTGAATCTCCGAGGTATCGCTCACATTTTCAAACACTAACGCGTAATACACCTAATTAATGAGACACAAGGTAGGGGGATACAATTATTCACAAAGAAATCGTATTTAGAACAAGACTATTTGTAGATAACTAGCAATGAAAAACTCATATCAGAGGATCGATAATTCTAGAGGATTATAACTACTTAATTGATTATATGACAGACATAAAACACAAACAAATCACGATATAAGAACAAAATCAAAGAAAAAATCGAATCGAGTTAATTTTGAATGTTATTTTATAAACCCAGGGAGAAACATACAAAGACAAGATGGCAGCTAGTCAAATTATTTGAAATCGTTTGTAGACTAATCAATAATTCTTGTTCAATTCCATATTAATTTGTTTATTAGATAATAACACCATACAGTGAAACAGTATTATCTACTCACTAGATGACAAAGTTTCGAACACAATTTATTTTTGTTCATAATCATACCATCAATTATAATCACACAACTTCGAAACTTCCGTTTTATAGTTTTTTTATTCTTTCCTATTTGTCGTGGGGGTAGTACAAATTTCCAGATGTCTGGGACAGGTGTTGAATCATTCCCACTACACGTATTCGCAGTTGATTCGATAAACAAAGCTTCTGTTATCAATCTCTCTCTCTATCATATTATCCCATCCTATTTTGTGCTTGTGTGTAATTGCGTGTAGTGAGTGGTATAGCTGAACTGTTCTCCAGATTTCTTATAATTCTTGGGGTCAACTAATCTACATTTTGCTAGTTATTTGTGCTCCACTAGTCTGAATGACCCGGTTTCACTACTCTGACCTATATATTTGACCTAACAACCATTGCAAGGTATTGTTATTATTATTTACAGGAAACCTACACATTCAAACCGATATTTGGATTTCCGATCGTCCCACCCTATGTAATTAAAATTAAGATTGGTGAAATGTTTAAGTAATAGGGCATAAAAACTAAGTAGTACCAAATAAAATATGAGACAGGAAATGAAGCGTATGAGAGAAGTTCTGAAACTTCCTAATTACCCTGATAATTTAATCAGGAAGTATGTAGGGAAATGTAAAAATAAAATTAAGAATAATATGAGTGATAATGGCAGTAACAATAACATTAGTAATATTAATGGCGACATGCATGTCAAATATGTCCAGGATAATGTCAACACCAGTAACAGGGCATTTAAATCATCAGTGGTACATCGATACAAAGAAGAATTCTTAACAATGCAGGAATAAAAATGGCATTCAAACCAACAAATTCAATTAGAAACAAGCTTTGGCAGTTAAAGGAACTTACGGAGGCCAATTAAACAAAACAATTTTGTTTATCTAATACCCTGCTGGAATGACTGTCAGGTCAAATACATAGGTCAGAGTAGTGAAACTGGGTTAGTCAGACTAGTGGAACACAAACACCTAGCAAAAATGTAGATTAGTTGACCCCAATAATTATAAGAAATCTGGAGAACAGTTCAGCTATACCACTCACTACACGCATTTACACACAAGCACAAAATAGGATGGGATAAGATGATACTTGTGAAATCTTATATGGCTGGGTTGGGAGAGAGATGAGATTGATAATTGAAGCTTCGTTTATTTAATCGACTGAAAATCCGCGTAGTAGGAATGATTCAACACCTGCCCTAGACATCTGGAAATTTGTACTGCCCCCACGACAAATAGGAAAAAATAGAGAAAACTATAAAACGGAAGTTTCGAAGTTGTGTGATTATAACTGATGGTATGATTGTGAACAACAATAAATTGTGTTCGAAACTTTGTCATCTAGTAAACAAATTAATATGGAATTACACACTACCACAGTGCCCAATGCTTGTTCAAGTTTGATTTTATCTTTGATCATCGAATTATTAAGGCATCATTAATAACTAAACAGCACTTAACAGATGTTTGCAACTGGTAGGAAAACTGCAGCTACTGAGTTAAGAATGTAAGTTTATGAGACGAACACTTTACCATCGAGGTAGTGGTTAAGAAACAAATAGCCAATGAATGCTAACTTCTGTGAGGATACTGGTGACACACTGGGCGCTGAAGAATCTGTAATGTATTGACTGTGCTATTGATATACAACACTATAGCAGTTTTACTAAACTCAGTATGTTCAATTACCCAACAAATCAGTACACCACCTGACTTGTAAATGCTGATAACAAATCACAAATTGAAAAGGCTCAGTTATTTGGAAATACACTCTGATGAGCAATATATATGTAATAAAATATTAAGATCATTCGGGGAAAGGTTGAACTGCGGACTCTGAGGATTTACGTGTTCCCAGATCAAAGACAAAGAGCAAAAACGGTGTCCAAGTTTGGTTTGATGAACATGCCTTAATACAGAGCTTAAAACAACTAAAGCATCCACAGATAGGTTAGAAGTTTATTTAGTTAGTATGAAGTTAATTCACTTTGATCGATTGATTTTACGCCAGCTTTATATCGGTGTTATGTAAGGTGAACTACAAGACATAAATGGAGCGACTGTTTAGCGCTTTTTTTTGTTTAACTCTGAATTGTTTGAGCAACTACGACCATCGGGTTCTGCAGTAATTCCCCGGTTATATGGTCTCCCAAATGTGCACAGAGAGAACGTACCACTACGGCCAATCTTGCACATAACAAACTCTCCACATCATGCTGCTGCCAAATGACTCACAGACATCCTTCTACTTATCAGCAATAATCTCTGTCAGCATAGTGTTTCAGATTCATTTGAATTCATCGATTCAATAAGTGATGTTAATGTATCCGGGAAAAAAATGATAACTCTGGATGTTACTTCCCTCTTCATCAATGTTCATCTCACTGAAACTATTTGCTTTGAATGCAAATACATCGAGCGTAATAATCTGGATGTGGGTATTCCGATCCACTACTTAAACAAATTATTATTGGGATGCACTTTCAATGACTACTTCAAGTTCGACAACACGCTGTATAGACAAAGAGACGGAGTGTCAATGGGGTCGCCATTGGGACCTTTACTTGCGGACTGCTTCATGGCAAGTCTAGAGAATAATATGTTACGACCTACTATCGGTAGTTTTCATATGTGCTAAGGACACATGGATGAGACTTTTATCATATGTGACGAGAAGGCTAACATCGAAATCATAACTAAGGGGGTTCAGCAACTGCCATCATGCTGTCCAGCTCACGTTGGAATCAGAAATGAACTCGGAATTCCATTTTTGGGTGTTTTACTAAAAAGGAGATCCAACGGTTCTCTTCGATGATCGATCTACAGGAAACCAACATGGAATGGTCAATACACGAATTTTCATATCTGAGTTCCTTTCAGAGGAAAGAGAAATCTGATCCACTCCTTATCATCAAGAATACGAAGGATATGCACCAGACTGAGACAAGTCTTCATGTAACAATTTATCGAGAAAAACATGAGAGTAGAACAAAAGTCCGAAAGAATCCATACGGTGAACAAGAAACTGCTGCTTATGAACGGTGAATTTAAAGGTGATACCACAGCTGAGATTCTGAAGGACTACTTATCCAGATCACTGAGAAAAGCCTTCTATTCCACTGATCTACGAATCAATTTCCACAGTCAACGAATGATTAATGGATGTGCGAAGGACAAACTCCCTCTTTGGGTCACTTTAATGTGTGTTTATCAATCCACTTGTTCTTGTGGAGTTAGTTATGTTGGCCACACACAGCACACGCTTTTCAAACGCATCCGTGAACATTATCAAGAGGACAGTGCAAGATAATTACTAGGTCAATTTTCAAGCACTTGGTGAACTCAGGCCATGCAGCTCAACCAGAGTCGTCTTTCAAGATTATCTACAAGGTGAGATTCAACGATACAAAGGGAGTCAGATTTCGGTATTTGTGTATGATGGAGGCGTTAGTGATTCCTCAATACAACCCTGAACTCTCTATACAGAAAACGGTTGTCCAATCTGTTATTCTACCATGGTTAGTCTCAACCTCTGCATTAATCGTTCCCTGTCATTCTTTATTTTCATTTCTAATAATTGTTTTGCTTTCATTTTTAATAATAATTAATCGACTATTATCACTCTTACATGTTCCTTTTGTCCATATCCTCACCCTCCTGACACGTGTTAAATGGACACTCAACTACCTTTCTTCGCATTCAATAACAGTTTTAACCCTATCAAATTTCTAAGACTTCGTTTCTTTGTGCCTTTGCATATTACGTAATTTTTAATTATACTTTTGAGGCCACTTCTCAATAATTACATCAATTATGTCACAAAGACCCCCCCCCCTCGCTATCACTCAATAATGGTAAATATATACCCAAATGTACAACCTGTGAATATGATTTCATCGATGAATAAGACTTTCCTCTCTGAATGTTTTTAAATATTTTCTTCACAGCTCAATGGGTATTATCGGTGATTTAAACATTTCTGTAAATGATGTTTTAAAACTCTGATATAATTTTTTTCTCAAAAGAATGGTTACTTAACAAAGAATATTCTTTTCGATAACGCTTTCCTCATCAGGTTCTACAGTTATATGCATCCATAATAGTGAATGAATTAGTGTTATTAGCAACATTAATGTTGTTTAAATAACATCGAATCAATAATAATAATTTGAATAAAGCAAGAATAAAAGAGTTCAGTTCTCCTCAAGTTTGCCGAAGCAATCTCCATCAAGTGCCTGAAACCTGATTTATGTGTTCAGGAAGAAGCAGTTATCAGCCTTTCATTGCCCTGACCGGTAACTGGCTGTTTTCATCCTCTCTTTCAACTGATTACGTAATATCGAAAGTTTCCATTATGTATGATCATAATTGTTTAGGATTAAGTGTTTATTATATATATTACTGTATGTATATATTGATTAGTTGATTTTTGTTTAAAAATGAACTCTGTTCAAGTATGTTAAAATTGTTTCCGTCGATATACTTAATAATGTCTTTGCCCTGTAAGCAGTTGATGAGAAGCCGACGAAATAAACAATGACGGTACCATTTTTTTCTGCACAAACCATTGTTGTTCTTGCTTTATTCAAATTCATTAAGGGGAATAAATGCGTGAAATCATAGTAATAATAATAACATCAATGGATTACAGTTCGATAGCATCAACATAACAATACACTGGATATCAGAAGAATTAGGAATAATAATGATACAAATTCATGAATTTATAGTCTCCATTGAAGGCAGTTTCACATTTTGGCTTCCGGCACTATTGCATTCAAAGATGAGATGTCATAAATGCACTCGCTTTTATTAGTAACTTCCTGTTTTGACAGACGTCTGTTCACTTACAGATATCAATCCTGATTCGCTTACTTGAATAAAGCTTGACATTTAAAACAGTTGAGTCTAGATATGGATTTCCGTGACTACATAATCACAAGTAAATGTTCAGGTAAATCTACCTGACCAGTAATGAACAGGACGAATTTCACATTCTACATTAATAAACAATTAATGAGTTTTCTTTTTTCCTCTCCCATAGTTTACATCACTGCGTCGCTATTTAAGAAAAAAGATGTTAATCCGCTTTTAGGGGATTAAAGTATCGAAGTGAAAACATACTGGCAGGCAAATGAATGAAACAAATTTCTCACAGAGAATGCTTACAACCACAATTCAGAAACTTTTTACACTGCAATGTGAATGTGACTTCTTGGAGTGTGTGCATAAACTGGCGTTAAAAGATAGCTAGAAGATTTCGTGGTTGTCTATTTGTGTCTAACTAGCCGTATAACCAAGCGAAACAAAATCTATCTACGGAGCATCCATTTCAGTGTTTTTCGGCAGTATACACTTATAGGTCTCTGCACTACTATCCCTATAAATGAGACATTATCCTGGTCTTCGTATCTTGAGTAATCACTTGTAAGCTTGCGTGGTCATGTCAAACGAATAGTTATGCTTAGGGGTTCTCTTATTTTTGGCATTTCAGAGTGAGTCGCTCGTCATTGTGAGTCTGTGACTGAATAGTCAGTAGTAAGCTGGGAAAAGTATGGAGGTTGGGCTGGAGACTAGCAGTCCCACCCCGGTAAAAACAACATTAACGACGCTACTGAAACTTCAAAGACACATACATGAAGCCCTATGTCCCACTCATAAAGCAGAGGAATGGAAAAGTTTTCATCATTAGGTTTCCAGCACACACTTTATGAAGAATTCGATAAATTCATAGAAATTTAGTGTACTTATGTTTAGAGTATTGTAGCTTAGGCATTTTCGAAGTAAATCATTCTCTGGTATAAACAACGGTGATGACTTACTTGTCTTTCTTTTCCTTCCCCATTGAAATTGGTAATGTGATCAGTTTATCTTTCAATGTTCGTTTTTTTACTTCTCAGGCATTTGGATCTACTAGTTATATCAATAGTTCAAATTTGACTACTAATTAATAACAGTTAGAGAACCACTGAAAAACAACAGGGAGTACTGGACAGCTATTTTCTCCTAGACTGAGACTCATCAGCCGTACTCATACATACCCAAAACCTTCATGGACCAATAAATTGGCTCCCAGTGGCTGAATGATCTGACAACCTCCCTTTTAACCGAAAAGTCATGGGTTCGAACCCTAGTGAGTGAATACTCATGATGAGTCGTAAACTAGAACGAACAGTACTCCCTGTTGGTTTTCAGTGTTCCTCTAACTGATATCAATCTGTGATCAAACTTGAACCAAATCAAATGCCTATAAACTAACTCTCGAATACTGACTATTGTAACTGAACTGTTCCTTATCACTTCTCAAATGACTGGTCTTAAATATTTCTTTCCAAAGCCTTATTCATAAGGATGTGTTTATTTAGTCTCAAGGGAATATTTCAAGTCAAGGCACACTATCTCCCTACTTTGTTGGTGGTACGACTCCCATGGTCATATACTAAGGCTCTAACAATACTTAATGATGAATTCAGCAAAAAAAATGTGATTTAGGGATTATAAGAAACCTAGACTTCAGAATGTTCATACACATCATGCCTCTTTAGCTGATCACTTCGTGTCCTTTTAATATCCCAAAGAAAAGTTTCAAGTCAAGCATGGTGTCTGAAATGCTGTTAGACTATTTGAATCCTTAAAACCAAACGTAAAAATGATATTTGATTCGGATTCCTTTAGTTTAATTCAACAGAGCTGATGATAGCTAACGTGTAAATCAGTTGATAGGCTGTTTTTATTTCGAATATTATTATTTCTATTCATTTGTGTTCCGAGTGGGACATACAGCTTCAAGTTTGAGCTTTGAAGTTTTGAGTAGCACTGGTGTTGTCTTATGATGAAGGGTGGGGCAGGGGTTAGGCATTTCTAGTCTTACGACCAACCTCCCCTCTTTGGTTACAGGATTTCATCATGAGCTGACATCGGTTAGAGAACCACTGGAAAACCACTAGGGAGTAATGGACATCTGTTTCGTCTCACTTTGGGACTCTTCATCAATACATACCCACCACCAGGGTTCGAAACCAGGACCCCCGGGTAATAAGGTAAGCTAGCTCGTAAACCATTAAGCCACTGGGATCTGATTCAATGGCCAATGAATTCCAACTTCTACCAATTCACGACATAGTGCAACTAATAGTTAATGTCTACAGCGAGTATTTGTCCTCATTCTCGATCTGCTGTAACCAGTAGGTTACAGCTTCCCACTAGAACCCAGGTAACCACCTCTTTGAATGGGGTCAGTGATCAGTGATTGGTTACAGGATTTCATCTTTTCCATTTTTATCGAGTTTACAACCATGTGAGTTACGCAAAGACGTACATTCACCGGGAATCGAACCTCAGGTAATTTGAGTCGTTAGCAAGCTTTATAACACTGAATTCTTGTGAAACTCATTTATAGTTTTGATGTGTTTGAATAGGCTAGAGACAATGTGAGTTCCACCATACTCATATAGTGGGGAAAGGAATATTTACTATAACTATCATTATTATCATCATTCATCCTATATGTGTACTGCCCGTTTATTTCTTTCTTTGTTTATTTATCTATCTTACCTCACATCAATGGTAGTCAATAATAAATCGAAATGAGTGGTCATCTTATTCAACTCTTAGATTAATGAAGCATATAGAAGTACCCCGATAAAGAATGACCATTCAACAGACCATTGAGATATCAAAACACTAAACAGAAATATGCATACTTAAGATTTTATTCAGGGATAAATGAGAAGTCTTTAGAGAATAGGAGAGAAAAATATTAATAAAAAAGTTTTACACTGTCATTAACATGAGAAATAAGATGACAGACACTTATCTTTCAAGCGTATATTAACTTATCAGGTCACACGAATATTGCTCAGTGGGTATGTTAACTTACACGTGCAATATTCACAGGTTATCACTTCAAATAATCCATCCGTGAATCTCTGTTGTTCTACTTGAAT
Organism: Trichobilharzia szidati; assembly: GCA_944472155.2. Lineage (NCBI taxonomy): Eukaryota > Metazoa > Platyhelminthes > Trematoda > Strigeidida > Schistosomatidae > Trichobilharzia > Trichobilharzia szidati. The sequence continues at coordinate 92,832,517 of OX235272.1, forward strand.
GATGAAGTGATCGTGCTTTTTCTTTCTTCTTCTTCTTCTTCAATTTCTTGATAGCATGGTGTGTGTGGAACTGCCCAAGGTTACTCATGAAATCAAATCAGAGAAATGTCCTATTGGCTTGAAGATATTTTGTTATCTATTTAGGGAAGTGATTTCAGGCCCGCTTGCGTACAAGTTATTACAATAAAATATTATTCTTGTGAACTTCTCCAATCAACATCTCAAAGGACTGACGTTACTTACTTTAATGGTGAGTCTATCTGAGGTTATCTTGATTTAGGAGACTGTTATTGATTCAGGGGATGATGATTACAGGTGGAATTAAGATCTGAGTGATAGTAGGACTCGAATCAGAGGCCTACTAATTATCAGTTTGTAACTGTCTATCAGCTGAATTGAGAGGCCCAACTTCTGATCATCTCTAAAATTACTACGACTGACGCCTAGTTAGCCACCTAGATCTTCTTAGTCATACTGAATCATGAGGGCAGGTGGAAGTTGTGGACTGAAAGTGAAACTATCAGGCATAGTTTTACGTTGGTAGACTGTTTTGATACTTAACCGAATTTGGACTTTCCCGTTGATGGATTGTACCAAAGTGTTCAGCCTCTATTGAAACGTCGACTCCTTGTGTAGATGCTTAGACGATATATGAGGATTTAAGTTGAAGTAATTTGGTGGATGGAATCCTCGATGCAAATTTTGTCACGTTTGGGACTCGTCAGCTTGATGTACCTACATTCTCGATGAGCGATGGGTTTTTTTACCGACTCTTGAACCCAGTACCCACAGTTTCAGTTCAAACTGGGTTAAATTTTAAGTGATACTCGCTGCACACGAGATGGTGTCTGTCGTGGTCCAAGTTGTCTAGCAGATAACGCTTTGACGTTTGGTACTATGGGTACTGGGCTCGAGCCCAAGTGGGAACGCCATCACTCACCGCAGATCACAGGTACTTGCACATGATAAGTCCCAGATAGGACGAAGCCTGTGTCCTGGATTCCACTGTTTAGTCATCATCCACCAAGACTCTTTTGATGTTATATGATATGACTCAAGTAATCTGAATGATTTCACTGTTAGTTAGTTAGTTTGTTTTTTTCAAATAAAAATTAGAGTATTGGCAAACTGTTGATGGATACAACTCACAAATAGATTAACTGTCGTCAGTTAGCGATAATTTCATCAAGTCATCTTAAATGTCAACATTACGCTATCACTTCATTAAAATACACTAATACACACACACTGGTTAGTATACATAATCAATATTTGGATGTTAAAATAGGTGTGAAGACAGAATATGATTATGAGTTCTACTCACAGTGTCATGACAAGTGAAAGGCTGTCAAATATTTGGTGACGATATTGTCATTAAACACATTAGTCATAGAGAAATACATATGAACACTCAAACAGAAACACACCTACACACATACGCATAGACTACTACAACTAAATGTTGTTTGACAGTGATTATGCATTTTATATATTCTGTGAGTACATCTCAGATAAATAAATAACTGTCATCACTTTGAAAGCTGAGTCATCAATGTACTAGCAATATATTTTTGTTGGAGAGGGTGGTGCTGGAATGCATTGGTGGGTTCATGCATATGTTTAAAGGTCAGTAAGTAGCTTTTGAAGTTAGCAACAGGAAAATACACTACAAATTACATCTATGTCATAAATTGGTTTATCATAAGAAATAAACAATATGAATTACTCACTAGATAGCAACTAATACCACACTATCTTGTTGTAGGTGTTGATTGGAAACTAATAAGCAGGTATATTCATGCGGTCATTAGGCCAAGTAAACATGAAACTGCTACAAACAGAATTACCCTGTAATCTGTTCAGTCTTCCAGTCCTAAGAACTTAGTCTATAGAATAGGATAGGATGCATTGCCTGAATAACTCTCCTGGTATTCTGACACATATCAAGCTTAGACAAATCCTTGTTAGCTAGTTGAACATCTAACTAAATGATTAACTGAAGTATTGTACTGAATCGGTTAAAATCTAACGGAATATGTACTGAAAGAATTTGTGGTTCATATTGCATTTTAATGGTGACTAATTGTTTTCATAACTTCTTGTTTTTACTCCATTTCTTTGCGCTCCAAGTGGAACATAGGGCTTCAAGCTTTAAACGTTGAAACTTCAGTAGCCGTTCTGGTATTGTTCTTACGGTCTGGTGTTGTCAGACTCACGCCCAACTTTCCCTTTTATCCAGGCTTACTATCAACTAGGCAAGGTTTAGGAGTGCATGGGCAGGGAATCAAACCCTGACCATGTTAGGCATGATTGGCAAAGTATCCTCCCTCCCCTGAACTACCGCTGTGGGTGGTTGCTCTTCCCACTTATATTATTTGCATATAATTATAAAACTTAGTTGGAATTCAGGATGAATATTTATGCCAATTTGAGGCTTGTCAGTTGGATGTATCTGCATCTCCGATGGGTGTTGGTATTCCACATTGAGACTCGAAACTAACATGTCAACGAGGTGTGAGTCGGACAGCTGCCTTCTCTCCATAGTGAGAATTAGATGGCTAATCAGGAAGAATTATCAACAAGAAACTCTGTGAACAAAACAATCCAGGACCTATTGCTCAGCCAGTATGCTGAAGAAAATGGAGATGGTTCGGAGACACGCTGAGAAGACCGTTGGATGACATCACACTCCAGGTCATCGTTCAAATGGAACCCAAATGGGATACGACAAGCTGGCCATAGCTCCGAGGTTAACATGGAGGAGAACATGTGACGAGCAGAAAGACGGAGCATATCTGAAGTTACAGGGCTAGCTGAAGAGGACTGCAGGGAACAGTACAAAATGGAATTGCGCAGCTGAAACTCAATGTTCGACTCAGAACCCAAGGGAATACAGATGATAGTATAATGGATCAAGGGGAAATTCAAAGGAAAGAATCTTTAACGAACAATCTCCTCGAACAATAATTCCTTTTTCCTTTGACATTTTTATCTGATTGTAACTCATTATAATTTTAATCATGGTTCTTTTGTGTATCTTTTTTTTCTGTCCTGTCACGATTTCATGCACTTATAAGGACATTTCCACTATATATTTTATCTATCACTCCCTCCACCCCCACTGCACTCCTGAAATTTGTTAATTCTCTATCTACCTGTCTACTTCCTTGAATTCTAATCACACTTTCTTATCACTTTTATATCAAATTATTTGGTGATTTTATGAACGACATTGAAGTATCATTTGTACTCGTTCTCCGTATTATTGATTTCACTACTCCTACTCCTCCTCCTATTCCTTCTACTGAACTGTATCAAATTGTTTACATTTGACAAGAGAACACATCTTGAATTACAAACAGAAAAAGTGCAGAGAAAAGAGTAAATGAAATTGAATGAATTCAATTCATCCTAAAATATTGATTGTTCTTGCTATGCAGAAACTGACAAATAAAAGGGAAAAAATTATATATTTCTAACATAGCTTAAATTAAGCTTCATCCCTGCATACTCACTATCCTATCTGGAATTGAACCTGAGCACACCTCCGATTTTCTGAACATGTACCGAAGAGCCTACATTTCTCAAAGGAACAAACGTTTACAATAGTACGATTACCAGGCATCTCCTTGATATGGTTCATGAGTTGGAGATCTGATCCTTTAAAATTATCAGTAGACAAAACAGCTCACTTCTCTTCAATTTTGCTGAATCAATCTCTATCAGACACCTGAAAGCTGATTTATGTGTTCAGAAAGAAGCAGTTAGCATCAGTCCTTCCTTGTCGATCCTGGTGACTGGATGACTTCAATCTCTCTCTCTCTCTCTCTTTCATTTGATTCCGTAGTTTCTAGCATTAACCTCACCCCCAAAACCCACCTTGATAAAGAGTAATTTTGGTTGTCTCTTGTTTCCATGATTTATGAATTTATGAGTCCAACAGCAAGCCATAGTAGTAATAGTGGCTGAAACTGTTTCTTCCGCACTCAGAGTTCTGGTTGATATAGATGAATTGCGTCGGCCTCTGTTGTTTGAAGTATTTAGTACCTAGATGCCTTTGACAACTGACTGACTAAACTATTCATCTTATTACGTAACTGTATTACGCTCTATTCAACTTCTTATATGTGTTGATTGACATTAATAACTATGTTTCTTCTGACAAGGCATCACCACTACCCTCTTACCAATCTTCACCCCCGGACCTCCCTACTTACAATCTGACTATTCATCACATTTTGAAATGTCTTGACAACAGTAACACTGACTAATTTTCATTCTTATCGGACAAACCTAATGTACACATACATACAACAATCAGTATATATAATTGCGACTATACAGCTAAATGAATGAATTCGCCTCTGAAAAGAGACTCTTCGCTGAACCATGTGTTTTGTTTTCATTAATGTCAGTATGGGGATTATTCATACATTTTGTCCTCTAACTGAAAACAGTCCTGGAACCATCTCACTTCTTTGTTACGAATGTATTGTCTGTATCGTGATGTCATCGAAAGGAAAACAAGTTTTTTCGTCACTACAGCCGTCACTTTGTTTGCCTATGGTCTAATGAGTGTGTCCTGGTGTTTAAGGTATAACAATGACCGCGAGATAGTTAAGGAACATGAATTCCTGGACCTTTTTACACCTCATGTACTCTGTGACGATACGCTCACTATCATATTGCCACTGACTACCTGAATTCGAAATTCCCACAATCCATGAGAATTTTGTACTGAATAATAATCAGTCACAGAAAGCGTTTCGAACTGTGACATTATTATTATTATTGTTATTATTATATCCTTTAATTCCTACAGGAACATAGGGCTTCAGCCGTGCGTCTCCATTGCGTTCGGTTCTCTGCTAGAGTCTTCACCTGGCTCCAAGTCTGCCCACACGTTTTCATCTCCTCTTCACATCACCTCCTCCAAGTCACCCTTGCACTTACGACAAACTCGCCGCCTCCCTTTCGGGTTCCACTCAAGGGCTTGTCTAGTGATGTCACTTGATGCATTCTTTCCTCAGAGTATGGCCAATCCATCTCCATTTCCTTCTGCATATTTGTTTCACAATCGGTTCCTGGTTGGTTCGCTCATTGCCAGAGATCCCTGTTGCTGATCTTTTCTGGCCGGCCATCTGATCTTGATTGGTATTGAGCGAAGACAACTGTTAATGAAGGTCTGTAGTTTGTTTGAGATGCTCTTTATGACGCACTGGCCAAGTCTCTGATCCGTATAGTAGCACTGACTGACTTCACATTGGAGTTGAAAATCTGGATCTTATTTTTGACGCTGAGTGCTGTTGACCTCCACACAGACTTGAGAGTAGTGAAAGCTTGTCTTGCTTTTCCGATTTTTGTTTTGATATCCTCGTCAGTTCCGTCTGCCTGTAGTTGAAACGATGCTTCCCAGGTAGGTAGGTAAAAGAGGTTGTTTCTTTCAGGTTCCTCCCATTTATGCTGATTGTTGTCTGTTGTTTTTGTTGCTGTTGGTGATGTTGCCCAGGAATTTTCATCACCTCTGTTTTATCTATGTTCACCTGAAGTCCTATCTTTGATGCTTCTTCTGCTAACTTCGAACTGTGACATAATCATAAGGAAATCTGAAGACTACAGGCTTTCTTACTAAAGAGTTTAGCAGTAGAGCAGACAGTTTTTCATTGTCAGTTTTGTTTTCATTTCTTCATGTCAAGAATTCTCATCAAATCATGACTAAAATGATGAGAGATAGATAAGTCAAGACAGATAGGGAAGAAGAAAATTACTTTCATTGCCATTGGGAAAAGAATCTCTACGGGGTGTCATGCAATGACTTATTAATATATTTTTTTAATGCTCAAATTGACACTCACACGCACATATAGGGTCCTTCTGTGTCTCTCTGTCACACACACACAGACACACGCACTATATATGGGGAGTGCTATTCAATGCTTTTATTGTTTGAGTTATTCAATGTTCATTGAGATTTACTTTATAATTAGGAAAGCCATGGTAATAGAGAACAATGTCGACAACAAATGTTAACTAAATACTCATTCAACGAATATCCATTATCCAGTTAAAAATGAGAATCTTCCCCATGGAACCCCCCCCCCTCCTCAGTCATCGCTATGTGAACTTGTTATTGTTCAGTATTCAATAAATTAAAAGTCAATGAAGAAAGGCGGGGTAAGAGTAGGTGTAGGAGGACGGAGACGAAACAAACATATTAGCTCAAAGGCAAATTGTAAATAAAGTTGTACACATGTATCACAATTAAAAAAGAAAACTCAATTGTTTTTTTTAGAAACTGTTTGGGCTTTTTAAACACAGATCAAATGTAATTTGAAACTTTTCGATATAGAGAAAAAGAAGGAACTCATTTTTCGGTTTTTTTTGTTTCACCTAAGGCGAACATATATAGATAGATGGATAGATAGATACTCCACAGGGAAGGTAAATTATTTAATATTCAAATCACTATGTGGTGAAAATCATCACTAGGGGGGTGGGTGGGGAACTATGTCTACAATTAAGAGAGCTTGTAAAAAGGAAATCAGTGATTAACCCGGCCAACCAACCCCCCCACACAGTAGGACTTATACGGAGTTGTATGATTGTGTGTAGCTATGTGTTTAGTCGAATCTTGGTCTCCGCGGTTTGTATGCTATAGCATTATATTCCGCAGCAGTGTGTATTTCGTGACTCTCACTCATTTTCACTATAAACATCATCTTAAAGAGAAGTTTTTTTTGAACGAAAGTAAAATTAAATCACTGAAATGGGAATTAAAGTGAGTGGTATTCACTAAAGTTGACTGAAGAGAAGAAAAAGAGTTTATCTAACGACCTAAATAAATGACAAAGTAACACAGAGAACAATAGTTGATCTTTGATATCAGATAAGTTTATTTTTAAATATCACACAGTGAGCACAGTTATTGCTCATAATCATATTGTAACAACAGAAGACAAGGGCCAGGCAACAGATCCTTTATTAAGGAAATCAAAGCATATTTATATATTCAAATGAACTGTCGTCAAGATTTGACAGAATAGTTCTAAAATATTTGGGCGCCGAGTGAGAAGTAGACATTTGTAAAAAATTATATTTGTAAAGTCTCAGTGAGATTGAAATGAGTAATTCCAACGTTTCGTTCGGCAATCTGGTCCGAACTTCTTTCGATTAATTTCCCTGAAGAAGTTCGGACCAGAGTGCCGAACGAAACGTTGGAATTACTCATTTCAATCTCACTGAGACTTTACAAATATAATTTTTTACATATTTATATATTTTTCATGTACCTTATTATAGTTTAGTTGAGCAAACAAACACAGTCTTCTAATTGGTTGTTTCTCACTTAAAGTTAATCTTCCATCTATTTGTGACTGTTTCTTGAATGTCAGATCATCTGTATGTTAACTGTATCCGCCTACGCAAAGTCTGCTGTGGTTGGTTTTGAATCAGTCTTTGCTCATATTTTCTCACGACAAATCTTGAGAATGTAAACATTGACGTAAATTACTGTCTACCAATTTGGCTGGTAGACAGCTCTCACCACAATATCAGTTTTAGTCACACGGTTTCACAATTTGTCTTATATATATATATATATATATATATATATATTATGCGCGGTGTTGAATCAATAATCGAAGATTCTAGTAACTAACCTCTTTTCTCCCTACCTAACTATATTATTTTTTATTTACATCACCCTGTCCTACCCCACCCTATTGTGTGATTACATGCAAGTGAATGCAGTGCAATGGCTGAGCTTTTTTCCAGGTTATTTAATTTAGCAGGGTCAACTATTCTAGGTCTAGCTAAATTTTTATGTTCTAATAATCTAGTTGACCCCTATCTGCTAGTTTCGCTTAGCTATGTAATTGACCTCAGTGACAGTCATTAATTGCATGGTATTTGGTAAATTATATTACTTTTCTTAATTGGATCTATTGGGTCCTTAAGCCGACAAAGTTTATTTCTGAGAGAGTTGGTTGGTTTAAATGACACTCTAATTCCGGCCTCATTGAGAATTCTACGTAAGGCCCCTGACGTTCCTTCCTCATACGGCAGTACTACAGAGGCTTTGAATTCTACATTATTTTCGTCACTTTTATTGCTAATCTTAGTTTTTCTATGGTTCTTCATACATTTTTGAATAAATTCTGGTGGGTAGTTATTCGCCAGTAATATTTCCCTTTATTTGTTTGATTTCATTATTTAAAGCTTCTGGCTTACTAGTTAGGCTCTTGGCCCAATTATACAGACATCTAACTAGACCAATCTGCCTTTGCTGATTCTGGATAGGATGAATTAAAGTCCAAGTATTTATTAGAGTGTGTCGGTTTCCTATAAATGCTAGTATCAAACCACCCACCATCTTGTTTTCTATTTAACTCAGAAGTGAATTGAATACCGTCTACTAGTGAGTTTATAGGTGTGAAAAAATGAGGGATATGTTCAGATTTCAACACAGTGAATGTGTCATCCACATATCTCCACCATAACTTAGGAAAGGGGGATTAAACGTTCTAAGCGCCTTATGTTCCCAACTATCCATAAATATGTCTGCTACTATTCGGGATATTGGTGATCCCATTGCTACCCCGTTCGTTTGTTTGTTTATATAGTTTATTTTGAAATTTGAATACAGTGGAGGTTAGACATAACTGAAGACTTAATATTATTTCATCAATCGAGCGAGAGCTCAGTCCTGTTTTTTATGTTCAGGATCAATGTTCAGTTCATTCTTAACTGCTTCCAGAGCTGTATTAATGGGAATATTAGTATTTAAACTGGTTATTTCGAAACTAAACATTTTTTTCAGCTTTTCCAATGGAATTTCCCCTAGTTTTTGTTTCATTACATAGGAATTATTCAAGCATTAGTTTGTAGAGATTTGGTTGATAGGTTACAGGATTTCATCATAAGCCGACATTGGTTAGAGAACCAGTGGAAAACCTGGGAGTACTGGACAGCTGTTTCGTCCTAGTTTGGGACCCTTCAGCAGTACGGGTTCGAACCCAGGACCTTCTGGTTAAAAGGCGAGCTCGTAGACCATTAAGCCACTGAGACCCGATCCAATGGCTCAGTTAGAATTCATGGGCCAGGTTTTACATAGAAGTTATTTAGCCTAGAATTTAACCTATCTCTCTCTAATGGGACATAACGCTGATGCTAAATAACTCGTACTTTGGGGTGTTCCTAATGTCAACTACTGGTCTGATAGGTTATCTTGCTTTATGAATTTTGATAGTCCCATAATTTCTACTAGGATTAAAAGTTTCAGGCCTAAGATTAAACGATTCTGACTCACCCATACGGGGTACTAGATCACTAGTAGATTTATTTGAAATTTGAATACAGTGGAGGTTAGACATAACTGAACACGCAATAATTTATGCTCGAAGGGTCATCCAGTTGTTAATACTACATCATCAATGTGTGATATTTAAAAATAAACTCATCTAATATGGAATTACATTCTACCACAGTGCTCAAGTTCTACACTTGCATTAATAGTTGACCTTGTATCTACGTGATCGTTTACATACATGGCAGTGATTCATGAACATCCTCATCTGTTAATAAAGTTAAAAATAATAAAAATTTGGATTGGGATTGGCTTGTTGCGACCGAAACTGACTAACTGGGGTCTAAACGCAAGGAAGTCATCTTTGCGTTCTACTGTTTAGCTGTCCCCAACTTCCTTGACAGACGTACAGCCACAATGGCTCCAAATGCAGAAGAAAGACGATTATTCTTCGAAAAATTTATGTGTGATTATATTCAACAACAATAATAATAATAACATTAAACACACAAAATTACTGCAGCAGTCCTATTAGGAAGCTCTACAGACCAGTTAATTTTCTAAGTAGAAAACATACTGCAGAATAAAATTGGCTAACCAAAATCTAACCGTAAGAAAGACTCAAGAATCAGGCAGAATAATCCCAAGGAGGTGGGATCGAAAACTCTGTCTACAAGAATAGTCACACACCAATACTTCTCGAAGACCTTGATTCGCTCGAAAGAAACCACACCGCAAAACAACACATTATCAGTGTTGTATTGCAGAACGACAAAACAAAGTATCAAAATTAGAGATTAAGCAGGGGCAAAGACAAGTATTAAGGATCAAGTCAGCATGTGATATGCGAAATGTCAGAATAATGATGTACAGTCTAGGAGAAAAATGGATAATAATTGCAAAGTTATTTGAGACATCCAAATAAGTATAAACTTTGTTTTCTATCGTTGGCTTGTAAGGATTATATTTGTTTTTATGAGTTGATCACGTATTGATATCAGTTAGAGAACCATTGAAAACCAGCACTGGAGTATTGGATAGCTGTTTCACCCTAGTTTGGGAATCATTGGCAGTACGCGCCCAATGCCAAGGTTCGAACCCAGAACCTTCCGGTTACAAGGCAAGCTGGCTCGTATACCATTCAGCCACCGGGACCCGACTCAGTGGCCAGCCCATGAATTCTGACTTCTGCCAATTCATGACATAGTGCGACCACTTCGCAATGTCTTGTACGATGAGTTACTGCCTCACCTTGAACCTGCTGTACCCTATCGGTCACGACTTTATGCTGACTGAGTGAAGCAGAAGATTTCCAAACTGGTTTCAGGTTGATGAAGGCGTATCTTGCCCTTCCGATTATAACTGGCTTTGACATCTTCATCCTTTCCGGTCGCCTGTAGTTGAAACGATGCTTCCTGGCCAGATAAGTGAAGGAGGTAACCTCTGTTAAATCTCTTCCGTTGATGGTGACTGGTGCTGGTTGTTTAACTTCATCACATCCGTCTTCTCCATGTTCATTTGGAGTCATGTCTTGACTGCCAGCCAGCCTCTTCTACCAGTTTGTTAGTTTCCGCCTGTAAGTCTTCGAGTTTGTGTGACATTAAATATACATCATCCACGCGCTAAATCCAGATCTTCGCCGACGTATAAACAGAGGGCGAATACTTCTGTCCAGTCAATCAACAGGGAAATCCAAACTGGATTAAAAATAATCTGTTTCTAATGTTGAAAAAATAAAAATTTTGGAAAAAAAACACGAATTCAATAGCATTCATTTCTGCTTAAGTGTTAATTAATCCTCTTTCTCTGGGATACAGAATCCAAGTTAAACATAAACCTATTGAAACATACATTGTCACCTTAGCCTTCATTCAGCCGACTTCATTATCAGAAGTAATGTTAATATGTTCTCTTTATTTTCACCTTGTTAATTTCATTATGCCTAATGCTACATTTGCTTTCTCGCTTGCTTGTTTACAGATTTTGTGTTTAAATAAATACAAATAGGTGTTTATGAAAATCTATGCAGCATACTGAACGTGTTAATATATTGATGAATGTAACCATAAGATGTATTTGATTACTAATGTGTGAAGTTAAATGACTGAAGACAATCTATCGTAAAGCATAAACCTGGATGTGATATTGACTAGTACTCATAAAAAAGGTGTATGTGTGTGTGACATCTGTAACTATATGTAGTCGAATTTAATTTGTGGATGGTGACTAGCAGTGGAATTCAGGATGTGCAGATGCTTCGGCGATGCACTTCGGTCCAATCAGTCGACGGGAAAATCTCAAATTCAATTAAATTAATATGACCCGCTGCACAAGAGGTGGCTCTCATGGCCCAAGTGGTCTAGTGGATAACGCTTTGGAGTTTGAAACTATGGGCACTGGGTTCGAGCCTTGGTGGGAACATCATCACTCACTGAGAAATGCAGGTACATCCATCCGACGAGTCCCAAATAGGACGAAATGCGCATCCCGGATTCCACTGCTAGTCACCATCCACAAATTAAATTCTAATTAAATGCCCAGACATCATCGAAGTAACTGCACAAGAAGCCGACATGTCAACCTGAGACCGAGCACTTCGGTCCAATCAATCGACCGGAAAATCTCAAATTCAATTAAATATATGTAGTGGAATTAGAGATTCTGGAGATTCTACTGCTCCAGTTATTGACGTTACTGATGAACTATATTTAGATCGTGACTGAATTCCTATCAAAATGTGTTAGATACATTGATTATTAATCACTGAGGCATAGACAGTGAGTGTCATATTGGTTTAGACCTTAAATACACAAAAACCTAAGGCGCCCGCCTCCCATTGATTGTTTCCAATCACCTAATATTAATATTTAAAGCTCACCGTAATGCCTAATCCCATATCACAAAGTTAATAGACAGAATTTAGTCAAAACTAAGGATTAGTTTAAAAAGAAGTGGACTGTTTTTCAATGTTTTAAATAACACTGACTTCATTTCCAGATGGATATCAAGCAACAAGAAACTATGAGAACGAACCTATAGGAACATAGGGCTTCAAACGCACGTCTCCATTTCGTGCGGCTCTCTGTCAACGTTTTCACTTCAATGCACGTCTGCCCACATGCTTTCATCTCCTCTTTACATGACCTCCTCCATGTCATCCCACCCTCGCACTGAGGACCAACTCGCCGCTTCCTATTCGGGTTCCAGTAGAATAATTACCTGGCGTGTGATGTCACTCACTTGATGGTTTTTTCGAAATATGGCTAATCCACCTCCATTTCTTCCTGCATATTTCTTGCACAGTTTGTTCCTGCTGAGTTGGTTCGTTCATTGCTAGAGATCTCCCCCTGTTGCCGATCTTTTTTTACCAGCCATCTGATCTTGAGTAGTATTGTGCGGAGACAGGCGTTGGTGAAGGTGTGTAGTTTGTTCAAAGTGCCTTTCGTGATACGCCAAGTCTCTGATCCGTATAGTAGCACTGACTTCACATTGAAGTTGAAAATCCTGATCTTATTTTTCATGTTGAGTGCTGTTGTTCTTCACACAAACTTGAGAGTAATGAAAGCTTGCCTTGCCTTCCCAACCCTCGTTGCTTTGATATCCTCATTAGTTCTGTCCACCTGTAGTTGAAACGATGCTTCCCAGGTAGGTAAAGGAGGTAGTTTCTTTTAGGTTCCTTCCATTTATGTTGATTGTTGTCTGTTGTTGTTACCGTTGGCAAGGAATCTTCATTACCTCTGTTTTCTCTATGTCCACCAGAAGTTCTATCTTTGATGCTTCTTCTGCCAATTTGTTGCTTTTCACTTACACTTTAAATTCCTATCACAATTTTCTTCTGTTCTTCTTGTATTCCGTTGTTTCACTGACAAACGTTCATTTTTGACTTTTTATGATTTCATGACCTTTCTTATGATTTCTATTACCTTAGGTTTTAGTAGTGCTTTTCTAATTTGCTACTGTATTTACGAAATCTTGTTCATTTCACTTCACTAAATTCCCTATATTTATTATTATTATTATTATACAGTCATTTACCAATAGTACTTTTAAGTTTACATAACACCGTTATTATTTTACAATCATTATTATTGTCGTTATTTTCAATCTTGAACTTACGTCTAGTCCATCTCCCACCAGGTTTTCCACTGGTTCTCTAACTGATATCAGCTCATGATGAAATCCTGTAACCAATCAATCAAATCCCTACAACCAATACTCGAAAATGGAGATAGATTGGGAGCCAGGTCATCGCTCCGGTGAAACCCAAATGGGAAAACACAAGTTGGGTTTGAGTCCGAGTTCAACTTGGAGGAGGTTATTTAGAGAAGAAAAATGAGAGCTTGTGGAAAATCGTAGAGTCAACTAAAAATGATTGTAGATAACAGAATGAAACTGGAATGGGCTGCTGAAGCCCTGCGTTCCGGTTGGAACCTAAGGTAATAATATATGTATACCTCTGCTTGGCGAATACATAGAAAAATGTGCAAAACTTTACAATGAGTAGTCTTTCTGATCAGAAGTGTGCTAAGTATAACCACCACTCATTACATGAGCTTAAGAAATTCATTATGCCAATTAGCCAACCAGAATTCGAGTGGTTTGAACTGATTTGGATCTCTAGACTGAATCAAAGGGGTACACCGATGATCAACTAAGTACCAAACGAGTGAAATTGCCATCCGGCCTTTAGATCACTTCTGTTTGACTAACAAGTACTACTGTTCAACGCGAGTAGTTGGGAGCTATTCACATCAGTCAAGTCTGTAAATATTGTTTATCCTCCTGGAAAATAGTTTACTTCTTCATGAACTGAGTTGTATTCACTTTCTCTTTTTCTTCATTTTTCACTTGATAAATCAAAAACTCACTGATGATGAATGACCTATATAAAAATTTAAGGTTATGTAGCATCAAATTCATCGATAAGTCACCCTGATTAGTTATTTACTCTAATGAGTTAAAACAAAACATTTCAGTAATTAGGACTGTTGACTTTTTATACAAGATAGTTTATCTTATTGAAGTTCAGTAACAGAATTACTTGAGTTATTTGGGATTTTCAAGGGTTGATTTATAGGAATTTAATTTGAGTCAAGGCAGATTTCATCACGAGCCGATATCAGCTTAGAGGATAACTGAAAATCAGGAAGTGATGAACAGGTGCTTGTTTCCACTTTGGGACTCTTTAGCAGTACACACTCATGATCACACCACTAGGGATGGAATCCAGATTATTAGGCTACCACTTTGACGATTCAGCTACTGCTGGTACTAAATCTAGTAGCCCATGAATTCTAACTTCTAATAATTCATGGTATACACTTCCAGCGTCAGCCAGTGTCAGTAGTGAACATCTTGTGATAAGTCGTGAACTGTGGCATCCAGTAAGTGGATTGTCAGAACAGATGCTCACTAGTGACATCCGTTGAAAGTGGCCTTATATTTTCAGGAACTGGCAGAAGTTAGAATCCGTGAGACACTAGATTCTGTCCCAGTGGCTGAATAGTTGACGGGTTCGTCTTGTATACTGAAGGTTTTCCTGGATTACGGGTGATTATTGCAGAAGTGATCCACAACGGAAAACTCAACGAGGCGTTTGAAGTGCATACAGGAGTAAGACAAGGCTGGGTGCCTATTATCACCGATGATATTCTTAATTGTTGTGGACTGGATTACGCATCAGACTGTTGGGGGCGAGGAGTCAGAAATACGCTGGATGACCGATAAGAAGACTCTAGAAAACCTGGATTTCGCAGATGATATATGTCTAATGTCAGACAAACTCGAAGACTCGCAGGCAGGCGAAAACCAAAAGACTGGCAGAAGACGCGAGCAGCGAAAACAGGACTTCAGGTGAACATAGAGAAGACGGAGGTGATGAAGATAACCAACCAACCAGCAGCAACAGCAACTCAACAACAACAACCAGCACCAATCACCATCAACGGGAAACATTTGATAGGAGTTACCTCCTTCAATTATCTAGGAAGCACGGTTTCAACCACAGGCAGTTGGAGCGGATGAAGACGTCAAAGCCAGACAGAATCGGAAAGGTAAGATACGCCTTCATCAACCTGAAACGAGTTTTGAAATCTTCTGCACTCCGCCTCAGTATAAAGAAGAAAATGCGGATTTTCAACACCAATATGAAGTCGGTCCTTTTATACTGGTCAGAAACTTGCGTTGCGAGTGACGAAAAGCATTTCCAACAGTCTGCTGCATACTTTTATCAACATCTGTCACCTTCGCTGGCTGGCTCCATACTAAGGATCAAATGGTCGATCGGCCGGCCAGAAAGAATTAGTAAGAAGAAACTCTGGCTGGGAAAAAACCAGCCAAGAGCGATTGCTCAACAAAATGTAGGAGAAAATGGAGATGGATCGGGTATACATTGAGGAAACTGTCGAATAACATCGCGCGTAATGCAGGCCATTGCTCTAGTGGAATCCGAATGGGGAGCGACGAGTGGGTCGTTGGTGCGAGGTTGACATGGAGGAGATCGTGTGAGTTGGAGGAGGAGATGAGAGATAATTGGCAGTCGTGAACCACGCTGAAGAGGACTTCAGAAAATAGAAGAAAGTGGAGATGTGTTGTTGAAGTCCTATGCTCCACTCGGATCTCAAGGGAATAATAATAATAAGGACTCAGGAATTGATGACTGTTTAGAAGGAGGTGATCAGAATAGCTAACTTACACGGCAAAACACATCATCATTCACTCAATGATTTGGAGTTCATTTTACCAATGAACTACTTGCAATTAATTATTAGGGTGTAATAGTCACCACTTATGATTCCGATTTTAAGGAATTTATCTTGTAAGCGTATGGTGAGACTCAGTTTGAAAGAAGATATTGCAATTCCCCGTCTGAGGTGAAACAGCTGTCAAATACTCGTCAGAAGTAAATCCCTGTGCCAACTTCAGTCTAAGTTATTTTTTTCAACTATACTAGATTGTTATATGTATGCAAATTTAGGGAGAATATTTAAATAAATGTATCCGCAGGAGCAGTTACATTGGAAGAACAGAAAGAAGGGCATATCTCCGATTTTCTAAACATGTACCGAAAAGCCTACGTCTCTCACAGGAACAAATACTTTAAGCAGTGCCATCGGTGGACGTCACAAGATCGTTCAAAATTATCAATAGGCAAAAGAGTTCAATTCTCCTTAAGTTTGCCAAAGTAATCTCCATCAAGCACCTGAAATCCGATTTATACGTTCAGAAAGAAGCAGTTATCAGTATTTCATAGCCCTGCCCAGTAACTGGATGTTTACATCCTCTCTTTCATCTGATTACCTAATGTCGAAAGTTTCAATTGTGTATGATCATTATTGTTCGGGATAAAGTGTTTATTATTTATTGATTTTTGTTTAAAAATGAACTCTGTTCAAGTATGTTAAAATTATTTCTGTAGGTATACTTAATAACGACTTTGGCCTGTAAGCAGCTGAGCTGATGAGAAGCCAACGAAATAAACAATGACGGTACCATTTTATTCTGCACAAACCGCTGTTGTTCTTGCTTTATTCAAATTCATTAAGGGGAATGAATAAATGTATGAAATAGTTAAATAAGCTTATTCATAAAATAGATCTCCCCATTATTTAGGTGGATATGACTGACCATATTGGTAATAATAATAATAACGATAAGGCACTTCATTCTATGGCATAGAATCCCATTGGGACATTACCACTATAAGCTCCTAAAAGATTGACTTAATCTGTCTACCTATTCGAAAAAAAACCGAAACCCCACCTGTATACATTTATTTTCATTTCACATTGAAAGGACCATCCAAATATAAAATTTTTGATTAATCGGTTTAAAATAATTGTGAACAGAAGTGAATAACTTTCATTAAAAAGGTCATTTCTTTTTCTATAATCCTTTCTAACTTTGTCTACTCTCCCACCCCACTCCATCAACAACAAAGATAAAACTGCACTTTACACACACTCACGCACAGTCTCCCTCTCTCTCGCCATGACTAAGAACAGCAGCATTTTGGGCGATAAAAAAAGGTAAAAGGTAAGGGACAAGGGGGGCCTACTTAAGCCAGTGCACTAGCTCAAATACACAGACACAACCACTTGAGACATTTAAATTATCTTCAAATACAAATAAATATAAATGTTGTTTACTTAAGTGGTTCCCTTCCCTCACAAGGGAAGGATAATTTGTCACAAATGATGCTAATCCCTCGAAATTATTGGGTAATCATTATAACTATTGTTATTATTATAATTCCCAAATGTCTTTAGGTAAGCTTCTTACCATACCTTCACAATTCTCTCTCTCTCCACTTTACTTAATCCTTTCTTTGATCACCAAATAAAAGAAAAATCTGAGAAAAAGGCAAATAAAAATACAGAGTGAATACTATCCAGACAGAATGTCTTAGTGGTTAAAGTATGCAGATAGACAGAGATAGGCATAAATACTAATAACAATCATATGAGACAGTCAGACATTAAAGGTGAACAAGAGACAGAAAAAAGGGAAACCATGTCATAAATTTTTGTGAGTAATAATAATAATAATGAATAAATTAAAATTTTTTATTATTATTCACATTCACAAGCACCCATGCACACATACACGCACACGAACTCAGACACAAGTTAGGCCAGCCTACCTGTTGTAGCTTTTGTTGCTGCTGTTATGATTTATTACTGTGTGTAATCCCCACCTGTTGAATATTTGAAACCATTAAGAGGAAGTAGAATCTTTTTATATTATTTGAATATCCCCATAAATTTATTTATTTATTCTATTCTATTCTCCTCTTTTTTTCATAAATGGTCGATTTAATTTAATGGTATGAATATTCCCTGTCATGGGACATAATAGACACAGCGTTTTTCAGTCTGATTTGTCAATGAATGTGTATTGTGCTCATGCATGTATACCAAATGGAAGGTGTGAACATTAGCGAGCGGTATTATCTATCATTAATTACACCGTTTTTCATTTCATCCCAGAGAAACACATTAATCATAAAAAGAATTATTCGATGACAAGGGAGAGAAAAAAAGTGTATTTTAGGGGAGAAAAAAAAATTTAGTCGAAAAAAAGAAACGAATTTTCACAGTTGACAAATTTAGAATTTTAGGGGTTATTGAATTCCAGTGCATATGGCTGAATGGTCGATGAGCTTGATTTCGTGACCATAGAAGTTCCGGGATCGACCCGTGGTTAGATCGTGGGTGTATACTGATGAGAAGTCCCCAAAATAGGAGGTGATAGATTTCCAGTTCTCCCTGGTTCTTTCCAATGTCATAAGAAAAAGACGTAAACAGTGAAGGCAGTTCTCTTTTCGACGATTCATTTTCATAAGCTGTGCAATCGTAAGGATATTTGTCGCAAATTGGTAGAAGTTAGAATTCATGTGATGGCCGTTGAATCAGGTCCCAGAGGCTTAATGGCCTACATGCTAGCTCGCCTTGTAACCAGAATGTCCAATACTCCCTGGTGGCTTTCCAATAGTTCTCTAACGAATGCCAGCTCATGATGAAATCCTTCAATAAATCAAACGAAATCCCTACAAACCAATACTTGTAATTATCAATAGTTAGTTTGTAAGGAGTAGATTTGTTTTTTACGAGTTTGACCACGGATTGATATCAGTTAGAGAACCATTGAAAACCACCAGGGAGCTGTTTCATCCTGGTTTGGGAATCATTGGACGTACGCCTCCACCTCCAGCGTTCCAAACCAGGATCTTATGGCTACAAGGCAAGCTCGTATGCCATTCAGCCACTGGGACCTGATTCAATGGTCAGTCTATGAATTCTAACTTCTACCAATTCGTGATTTTGTATTTGTGTGTGTGTGTCCATTAAATCTGCCAAACGAAAATACAGTTAGTAAGTTCAGATAAATTGGATGTTGATATAAGAAGGTAGTAACAAAAGTAATGAGTTGTCACAAATGATTGTTAAAGAAGAGTTACGTAATAACATGAAATTTCGATGTGCTCAAGGTGGACATGGAAACAAAATAGCATACGGAATTACGCAAGAGTTTTAAGTAGTCAGAAAAATAAGCATACAAGCAAAAGTTAGGTGAAATCAACAGAGTTGTTACCATGGTAATAGAAGTGGTTGAATAGTTTTCTTTTGTATGCATAGTTCTGGTTCTTCTAAATGAATGGCTAGGGCTTCTGCAATGCAAAGGAGACGGAAACGTATTGTCTTTGGTAGATTGTTCTTCACTTTGTAGATTGCTTTGAAGGAAGCGTTTGTTGAGATGGAATGACCAGTGTTGACGAGATGTTCGATTATTGCACTCCTTATACGGTAACTACTGTCTTTTTGCAGCCACGCAGGATAGTATTCTTTGACCCTTTTTGACAGGATGCGAGTCGAACGACCGATGTACCTGTTTCCACAGCAACAGGTGAACTGATATATATATATATATATATCGTTTGTGACAACTCATCACCTTTGTTACTACCCTCTTATATCAACATCCAGTTCATCTGAACTTACCAATTGTATTTTCGTTTGGCAAATTTAATGTACACACACATATAAAACAACCATATATATTTACGATTATACATTTATGAAAATGAATTCGCCGCCGAAAAGAGACTCTTCGCTGAACTACTGGTCGAATGGGGATTTTTCATGAATTCGTCATTTAGCGCGACCACCAACCGATGTTATCGGAGGGAAATCCATCCTCACACTTGACTAGATGGACCTCACTGGTCACCACTTCTGACTGACTAGCTATAAATCTAATCCTTATAAACCAGCTCTTGAAAATTAATCTGATACTCTTTAGTGATTTGCTACAGGACGGAGTTTCCTGGAGTTCTAGTCAAAAGTCGTGACTTGTAATTATATTTAACAAAGAATTCCTAAGACCAATCAGATACTGGTAAAATTTGACCTTGGAAACGTATTACGTAGTGTTAGGTGTAGTCTAGATGGGGAGATTAATTGGAAATTAGAAAAGGGGGGCAGACGTTGGGCATGACGTAGTGTGTTCTCTCCACCGGATGTTGGATCTTCACAAAAATCTAACAAGTGAAATACATTAATCATAAAAAGAATTATTCAGTGAAAAGGCTAGAACAAAATAATGTTTCATTTTTGAAAGTAAATACAATAGGAAAAAGAATTTTGGAAAATTCAGAGGATGAAAAGGTCTTTTTTGTCACAGTTAAATTTAAGATTGATTAATGAACAAGGAATATTCTTCTCGATAAATTCATCATCAGGTTCTACATTTATATGACAGCAATCATTAATTAATATTGCTATTAAGAACATTATTATTTTAAATTACACTGAATCACTAGTATCGACAGCCGATTACATTTCAGAATCATCAGTAAGAAAGAGATAATATGCATTAATGTAACACTAAACTGATTTCAATATAGAAAATATCCCCATTTAGACATTTGAGAAAACAGAAAGATTGAGCGAAGAAATATTTACTTTTCAATTAGATCCTCTTCTATGGCTCTACTGATTGAATATCAGATAAATTAAGGGAAGTAAGGCAGAATTTATAGGTTCAGCAGTAGACTAGGGTATCAAAAGTGGCTGACTGGACCTGCTTCTTTTGCATACATAACCCCTGGGGATCTAAGCGACTTGCAATTATATCCATTACAATCCTACAGGATGTCAATCACTATTCCAAATAGCTCAGTGGTAACACCTCTGACTGCAGCACCGGGTGACACGGGTTCGAGTCTCGGAAGGGATGTGGGTTCCTTCAGGGTTGCATATAGGTCTTGTTGATTGGTGACTGTCTTCTAACACATGAAACCTGAGTGCAAGGCTTCTTGCTGATTGCCTCCAACCATCTAAGACTTGCAGTGGTTTGGACGGAAACACAGTATATTCAGCTATCAGATTCACATGTGAACGGAAGTCCCAAAGTAAGAATTCTGCCTTTAGATGACCTAATGACAAGAAGATCAGACAGTAGTATAAAAAGGAATTTGCATAAGAAAAGTACTTCGATCGGTCAATATAGAAATTTTCAATGCTTTAAATAAAACAAGAACAACAATTTTTGCAGAATAATATGGTACCATGATTTATTTCATTATAAATTATTTAAATTTCGTTTACTTCGTTGGCTTTTCATCAGCTCACCTGCTTAAAGCCTAAATAAATTATTATTAAGTTCATGTACAGAAAAGTTTTAACATACTTGCTCAGGTGTCAAACAAACCGCAATGGAAAGAAAGCCTGTCTGCATTCAACTCGATTTTAAAGGTGAAAATATTAAGGCAATAGTTAACAGAAGGTTGAGTACGTCACTAGCGAGAGCCCATCCTGCAGGTAAGTTGGTTCCCGTCGATTGAACAACATGCTCTTTGGTGCAGTCAAAAGTCGACAGATACCCATCTCATGTTAACTCCAACTGTGTATACAAATTTACATGTATCTGTGGAAGCACTTACACTGGGAGAACGGAGAGAAAGATGCACCTCCGATTTTCTGAACATGTACCGAAAAGCTAACGTCTCTCAAGGGAACGAATGCTTTCAACAGTGGAATTACCAGGTATCTCCTTGATGCGGGACATGAAGTGGATTTCTCAAGATCCTTTAAAATTATTAATAGACAAAAGAGTTCATTTCTCCTCAAGTTTGCCGAAGCAATCTCTATCAAAAGCCTGAAACCCGATTTATGTGTTCAGAAAGAAGCAGTTAGCATCAGTCTTTCCTTGCCCATTCTGGTAACTGGATGTCTTCACTCTCTCTCTCATTTGATTACGCAATCTTTGGCAATTAACCTCACCCGTTACCCCACTTTGATATAATGTAATTTTGTTTGTCTCTTGTTTCTATGATTTGAGTTGAACTCAGTACATTGTTACCTAATTTATTAGTCACTCAGCTTCTTACACATCTTTTGTCTTTATTACGCAACTCCTTTGCCAATGTATACCTACATTCGCTTTGTTTAAACTCTAACTATCTTAAAAAGCTATTTAAGCGTAATTTTATGAGCACTGCTCACTTAGTTCGTAACTTCCTGTCAACTGACATCATGTAAAATTTGTAAGTATGTTAAAACTTTTCTGTACATGAACTTAATAATAATAATTTATGTAGGCTGTAAGCAGGTGAGCTGATGACAAGTCAACGAAATAAACAATGATGGTACCATATTATTCTGCACAAACCACTGTTGTATTTGCTTTATTTAAATTCATAAAGGGGAATAAATGTATGGATTTTCGCAGTTCTGTTCCTCTATGATGTAAAAGAATTTTGGTTAAAACCATCAGCACTAGGATCAGAGCTACTTTTTCAGGAGGTGCAATTGAAGGAGGACCTAAAGTTATATACGACACCACCAAAGTAACTGTATCCAAAAATCTAATCAACAGAGCCAAACGTCTAGTTACTGAGGAGAAAGAGGTTAGCAAGGAACTAAAGTTGGTTCAGTCCACTCTTGTATCAAATAATTATCCTGACGCCTTCATAAAAAGACAATTAAAATTGGAAGATAAGGATGAATCGAAACCTATCGCTGTATAGTGGTGATACCTTACTGCAAACAAACGATCATGACATAATAGTATGTTTTCGTGCAATTAACA
The DNA here is from genome assembly GCA_944472155.2 of Trichobilharzia szidati. Classification (NCBI taxonomy): domain Eukaryota; kingdom Metazoa; phylum Platyhelminthes; class Trematoda; order Strigeidida; family Schistosomatidae; genus Trichobilharzia; species Trichobilharzia szidati. Next base: position 92,855,411 of record OX235272.1, read on the forward strand.
CTTTACGCTCATCACCGGTGAAGGTTAAGGATAAAATAGAAGACAACTAATAGAATTGTGTGTACCAGATCACTTGTGGGGATTGTGACGCCGTATATGTAGGAGAAACTCCCAGACAGGTAAATATAAGAGTGAAAGAGCATAAACAATGTCTAGACGTGGTTCCAAAAACCTCTGTTAGAAAACAGATCGGCGGTTGCACTGCACTCGGTAGATACGGGACACAAGATCTACTTTGATAAGACGAAGGTTCCACAGAAAAGTTTTGGTTTGTATAAAGAAAAGTGACTGCTAAAGCCCTACATATATGGTTGAATCACAAAAGTTTAAACAGAAGTGAAGGTGTGACGTAAGCTGATGCATGGCAAATCCTGATTAATAAATAAAAATAGCCATGTATCACTAATCAATTACACTTGATCTAAATACCCGATTGTCTATATCTTCTTATGGAAAGGCTAACCAATGGTTTACAATTTTTGTCTCATGCACACACGTACACACCACTTTATATCTCATATACACATATATTTTTCATATTCAGCTATCGATGACCATGAACTTTAGCCGAACTTAATCACTGAAAGTCTGATGCAAAAGTACACACTGTTTACAGTGTTTGACAAAGGTAGACTGTTCATTATAATAAAGATTTTTGTATTTCCCAATGAATGAAAACCAAAACGATATTGTTTTTACTGACTTTTCGCTATTTAATGCTAATAGCTTTATCAAAGTATTAATACGAGTTAATCACGGACTGATATCAGTTAGAGAACCATTGAAAACCAGCACTGGACAGCTGCTGTTTCATCCTAGTCTGGGAATCATCGGCAGTACGCACCCACTGGGATTCGAAGCCAGGACCTTCCGATTACAAGGCAAGCTCGTATACCATTCAGCCACTGGGACCCGATCCAATGGCCAGTGCATGAATTCTAACTTCTACCAATTCGTGATTTAGCGCGACCCCAACCATTGTCGTTGTTGGGACATCCATCCACACACGTGACATCTAATTGGACCTCACTGGTTAGCTGAATGGTATACAAGCTTGCCTTGTAACCGGAAGGTCTTGGGTTCGAATCCCAGTGGGTGCGTACTGCTGACGATTCCCAAACTAGGATGAAACAGCAGCTGTCCAGTACTCCAGTGCTGGTTTTCAATGGTTCTCTAACTGATATCAGTCCGTGATCGACTCGTAAAAACATAACTAACCCTTACAAACCAAACTATAGAAAAGTATTATTAAACCGGAATTTACAAAATCTCAGCATATATATAACAAACAGTTAGGGGGTGAGAAAATAGACTTAGGTCAAGTTAAAGGGACATATTGAAAGTAAAAATAGCAATGAAGATCACTAAACCAAATAACAAAGGTAATAGTACGTCTGTTATGACATCAAAATAAAGTTTACTAACTTGATCATCGTTCGTCTATCATAACAGACGTACTATTACCTTTGTTATTTGGTTTAGTGATCTTCATTGCTATTTTTACTTTCAATATGTCCCTTTAACTTGACCTAAGTCTATTTTCTCACCCCCTAACTGTTTGTTATATATATGCTGAGATTTTGTAAATTCCGGTTTAATAATACTTTGATAAAGCAGCTATTAGCATTAAATAGCGAAACGTCAGTAAAAACAATATCGTTTTGTTTTTCATTCATTGAGAAATACAAAAACCTTTATTATAATGAATATCATATACCCAATGCCCAAATTTTTTCAAACCGTTAAAAGTGAACTTGGTTTAGACATATATAAAGGTAGATTGTAATCAGATTTTGATTGTAGTTCATGCAATTTTGTTTGTTATATTTTCATGCCTATTTCATGCCAGACTCATATGATTGGACAATGCTTTTAAGGACAAAAGATGTCAATTTAATATATAAACCTCTGTTATTTTAATTTCGATTAATTTCCCTGAAGAAGTTTGGACCAGTTTGCCGAACGAAACGTTGGAGTTACTTATTTCAATTTCGCTGAGATTTCACGAATATAATTTTTATGTATAAGTCAATTGATGGATGGTGACTAGCAGTGGAATTCATGAAGATGGGCATTTCGTCCTATCTGTGACTCGTCATCTGAATGTACCTGCATTCCCCAGTGAGTGATGGTGTTCCAACCGAGGCTCGAACCCAACGCCCATAGTTTCAAACACCAAAGCATTATCCACTAGACCACGAGAGCCACCTCTCGCTGGGGAATTCAGGTACATTCAGATGACGAGTCCCAGATAGGACGAAATGCTCATCTTCATGAATTCCACTGTTAGTCAACATCCACCAATTGATTTCTAGTTGCATGACCAGACATCGTCGCAGCATCTGCACAAGGAGCCGATATGTCAACCTGAGACCTAGTACTTCGGTCCAGTCAATCGATAGGAAAATCTAAAATTGAATTTAAAAATTTTTACGTATGTTTATATACGACACATCAATTGAAAACAGCCACCGTGAGAAGTTCATCACTAAACACATGACCAAGAGGATAGGAAAGAATTCCTCTGTAGCTGTTAACAAGATGTATATATATATATGGTCAAATAAGAGACTGAACAAACTTCTGCACACAGAGTTCGTGGTTATATTGACGAATCGCTAGCGCCTCTGCTTTACACAAGTGCTGAAACTTAACGACCACCTGAGGTATCACCTTTAAATTCAACATTAATTTTTTAATGAATCTTTTAGGATATCGATTTTCTTTAGTTAATCATCGATTGTATCATTGATGAATATCCTTCTTATTCTTGAAAATAAGCGATAGATCAGGTTTCTCTTTCTTCTCAAAAGGACCCAATTATGAAAATTCGTGTATTGACCATTCCATGTTGGTTTCCTGTATATTGATCTCTGAAGAGAACTATCAGGTCTCCCTTTTTTAAAAAAACATCCAAAAAGATATAATTCAGAGTTCATGTCTCTGATTCTAATGTGAACTTGAATGGTGACAGTATTCTCGTACGGACATTCATACTCTCACAACAGTAAATAGACATATGCATATGAATGACATTGAAACTACAGGAGTTAGACATTCACGATGAAGGGAAATTTTTCATAATACAGTTAAGGTTTGGGTGTAAGAAGAAATTAGTCGCTACAAAGTTTCGCTTAATTGGCATTTTCTACTTCCTGTGATTCACCCGCAAGTGGTCTCTTCAGCAAATTCACATTTCCTCTATCATCTGAACAGAATAACTTGGTACTAAAGTCAAAATTAAAGATGAATCACAATCATACCTGAATAAATAATCAATAAACCAAGAAACAGCAACAAACATACTGCGAAAAGTTAGGTTAGAACACTTATGCTGTTATCAGGGCAGATGATTCTGGCTGAGCATAGCTGTCGTTCTCCAAATAGTAATCAAACTAACAAGTACGTCCGGATAAAACAGAGTCACCTAATTGGTCGCTCAAGGTCATTTGTCCGTTCACTAGGTAGTTTCGGTTTGGGCTGCTGTTCTTTAGGGTTGCCTTTATACCCATAAAATTATATTGTGTCTGACTTTAGCAATTTCGAGTATATTACACCTTTATCCAAATAATAATAATAATAATAATAATAATAATAATAATAATAATAATAATAATAATGTGTAAGGCACTGTTGATATGTGAACCATTAAATTCTTTCAGTGCATTCAGATCAAACCTTCAGATGTCATATGATCTCTATTTCTGTCATCAAGTTGTAAATCGATACTGCTGGTTTGATCACAGGCTGTTTTTGTCTACTTGGATGACAATATTAGCTCAAATCTCCATTTTTTGTCATCCCAGTTATAAAAAGTCAACAGGTATGCATTAGTAAATAAGTGTTCACTGTAAAAACAATGCAGACATTAGTAATCATGAGGTCATGTGATAGGTTGATCGGTTATCATGTGATCCGCAGTGTTCCATCGATCTTTACTCATATATATATATATATATAAAGTGCATTCAAATATTCATGATAAATGTGTTGTCACTTCATGATGAAATCCCCCAACCAATCAAACAAAAAATCCCTACAAAACCAACACTTGAAAAAATCGCGCTATGTAATTAATTGGCAGAAGTTAGAATTCATGCACTGGTCAATGGATCGGGTCCCAGTGACTGAATGGTCTACGAGCTAGCTTGCCTGGTAACCAGAAGGTCCTGGTTTCGAACCCTGGTGGTGTGGGTGCGTACTGCAGAGGATTCCAAAACTAAGATGGAGGAAATAGCTGTCGAATACTCTCTGCAGGTTTTCCACTGGTTCTCTAACTGATGTCAGCTCATGGGAAATCCTCCAATCAATCGAACAAAATCCCTATGAAAATCAATACTTGAAAATGTCGATAAAGAAAGGAAGACGAAATTTGCAGTATAAAATGATACCATCATTCTATTTCACAGGTTCTCATCAGCTACAGACCACCTGAAATTACAATGGTTACATAAATGATAATAACATACTTTAATGTTTGAGTGGTAGTAGAGAAGAGATAAAATTGATGCATCCAAAAAACGAATGAAAGCGTTACAATTTTTAGTTTAAGTTATCATCATCAGTTAATACAATTTCAAAGTTGAAAAGAGGGGGGAGGGGTAAGACAGAAAACAGAAAAATTGATTAACAGAAACAGTGTTAGCTTGTAGGTTAACATAGCAACTCCAAAAAACAAAGGCGGTTACAGTTTATGAGATTAAGATTTGTTCAGTGAGTTGAGATCACTGAATTAGATGACTAATTATTGTAATCAAAATCAAAATTCAGTTACCAAGGCAGTGAGAGGTTAATCACACTCTTTCTGTATGCATAAGTCTGGTTTAAATCGTTTGATTGCGATCGCTTCGGCAAATCGTAGTAAATTTGCTGTCCTTTGTCTATTTAATATTTTGAAGGACTTAGAAATCTCTACGAGATGTCCGGTACCAACAATATGTCTGGTAATTGCACTCTGAGAATATTTTATTCCTTCCAGACATAGGTTTCTTGGAATATGTTCAGAAAACCGGATAGAAGCCCTTCTTTCTGTCCTTCCAATGTACTTGCTCCCGCAAGTGCACGTAAATTCATAAACGCAGTTGAGGGTGACATCAGCAGGGTATTTATCCAGTTTTGGATAAATGATGATGATAACTTAAACTAAAAATTGTAATGCTTTCATTCTTTTTTGGATGCGTCAATTTTATCTCTTCTCTACTACTAATCAAACATTAAAGTATGTTATTATCCTTTATATAACCATTGTAATTTCAGGTAGTTTGCAGCTGATGAGAACCTGTGAAATAGAATGATATTATTATATATTGCAAATTTCGTCTTCCTTTCTTTATCGAAATTTATCAAGGGAACCAGTTGTATGAAGTACTTGAAAATGTGTTTTTGTTTAACGTATTAGTCATGTGATTCATCCAAATATTTGATGTATGACAACCATGATTGAAAAATATCTATGTCCACCCAGGTAAAAAAAAAATAGTGAATGTCATAAAACTTCTTTTTATCTTTCATGTGCCTTCGTTTAGACTATTTGATGTTTTATCATTTGTCTGCCTTATGTCAATACGATAGGCGTGAAGACAAAGCGATGAAGAAAACAAGATTTATGTAAATGAGACAAAAATATATAAATTTTTTAAAACACACAACAAATATGGGTGAATATCATTGATATTCTTATCATGTACAGGAAGTGAATCAATCACAGTTGGTATTATTATTATTATTCATGAGATATCTTATTTAGTTGAATGTTTGAATAAGTTAATTAATCATCACTCATTTATTTACGCATACAGACCCTCCCCCCTCTTTCTCTCTCCCATACGCACATACACACACAAAGATATCCACATGAATATCGAGTGAAATAACTCCCACAAAGTTACCCTATGGATATGAATAATACACACCAGTCTCCCTTAATTAGTCAGTTAGTCTACTTTTCTATTTTTGTTTTTGTGGTTTTCCCATTCATATTCAAATTCGAAATATAATAGTGACAAGTTAGCAATCGATCGATAGAATCTTCCTGTTTTTTATCTACTAATATTAACAACATGAATCTGTTTTGAAATTAGCATCATCAACATCATCACCATTACTTTTTGTCTGTGTGTTTGTGTGTCTACTTCCTACCTTATGCTTTTGAATTTAAATTGACTTATTGATTGATTCAATATCAATGTATTGAATAAATAGATCAATATTTATTTATAGATTTGTCGTATTTTTGTAAATGGTGGTCTGATGTGATTTCATTACCAGTATTTTTAATGTTAATTTTTGTTTATTACGTGGATTAAAATAGTACCCTCATTTTGAAATCAAGGTTAGGTTAGATTAGGTATGGTAGAATGGCTTTCGATGAAACAGATTTCATGTGGATATGATTAATTATCCTGTATATTTTTCCAGATTTACGTTGAAATAGCTAATAGCGTTTATAAATCATCTGTGTAAATTTTACTGGGATTTTAATTACTATTAATAAAACGTACCACATATGTACCCAGCTTACAGACAATCTAAGACTTGAAGAGAATATTCTTTATAGAAAAACTGAAATGGGCCACAGTATGCAGTTGTCAGATTAGGATGGATAGTAGGATTTAGGAATACATAATAATCTAATCGATATAATGTGCAGGGGAGATCCAATCTCGCTTGGAATGAAACAGCAGAAGGTTCTGATAGGATTTACTTCTACAGAGAATTCTACTGGTTCACACTTCAATGAGAGAAACAAACTGTCAGGCCTAGATGATTCGAGTTTAACCCCGAATTGATATCAGTTAGAGAACCATTGAAAAGCAGTCACATGCGATACTGGACAGCTGTTTTGTCCTAGTTTGTGACTCATCCAAGATATTTCGGCAACAGGGATAGCTCTTAGACTATTCAGTCATTGGGACTGGACTCAGTGGCTAGCCCATGAATTCTAAATTCTACCAATTCGTGAATTAATGCGGCTAACATCCAGTGTTGTCGGTGAGTATTTATTGGCACTCCCAAACGGAGGGAACCCACTGTGGTTTTCGAACTATAAGATGACGTCCTGGAAGGTGGTCGGTATATAGGGGAGAAATAGTCATATCTCAAGACTTCATGCAATTCTTTCCATTAATAAACTTGAACAAAGCAAGAACAACAATTGTACCAGGATAATATGAGCTCATCTTTTATTATTTCGAGGATTCTTCTCAATTGGTTACAACCTGAACGATGAAAAATATGAATTACATTACATTAAAGATTTGAACATAATTTTCCACAATCACAAGGAGTAATTGGTAGGAAGTAAAAGTAACATTAGTCAATTAAGTTCACAACGGTCATTTTGAACCAGCCACGTCTGGAGGTGTCGACTTTTTTCTGGTTCGGGTCCTCGGGATGGTAAGGATCAATGAAGGCTGGAGACAATTGATGATATGGCTCAAAATCAATCTCAACGGCTGGTGCCGATGCATTCACTCTTAGTTCTTCAGTATTACTATTCTTTTCCCCCACACTTTTGTTTATTATCTCTCTTTTGAGGAATCTCTCTGTATTTTCTTCTCTTGATTTGTGTGCTACATGGAGTGTGTCAGCTGGAACTGCTGCATATCTGTGGAAAGTTGTATATTGAACCCAATCAGTCAGTCAGCCAGTCATGTTAATTCTCCTAAGGAAAACAAACACGGTTTTTCTGAAACCATTTTCAGTTCACTGCAATTAGAACATCTAGGGTTTATATGTAATAATAATAATAATAATAATAATAATAATGTGTCTGCAATTTTAAAATTGGATCTCTTATTTTCTATAGATTTTGATTTAAAGAAAATGAAGGACAATTCAGAGAAGAAAATCTTCTTAAACCTAATTACTCAGAAGTGCCTTCAAAAGTAAGATTAAAAATTACGTAATACTAAATGATACAAAGGAAGAAAGGCTTAGAAATTTGAGAAAGTTAAAATTATGTTTGAATGAGAACAAAGGTAGTTGAGTGTCCATTTGACACGTGTCAAGAGGGTGAGGATATGTACAAAAGGAACATGTGAGAGTGATAATAGTCAATTAATTATTATTAAAAATGAAAGCAAAACAATTATTAGAAATGAAAATGAAGAATGACAGGGAACGATTAATGCAGAGGTTGAGACTAACCATGGTAGAATAAGAGACTGGACAAGCATTTTCTTTACACATAGTTCGGTGTTGTATTGACAAATCACCAATGCCTCCACAATGCACAAATTCGGAAGTCTGGCATCCCGTGTACCATGTAGATAATCTTGACCGACGACGCTAATGAACTACTACATTTTTTTAGTTAAATGTATTTAATTTGTGTGTCGGTGGCACAGTGGTTAGAACTCTCACCGACCATGTACATAGTCAGGGATTCGATCCCCAGCCGACGCACACCTGATATCAATGGTCGGCCTACAAAATTGGGCTACCAATATCACATGCTGAAAATTCCATACTTGTACCAAAAAATACGGTGTGGAATCAAGCTATAATATATATATATATATATGTGCGTCGGTGGCATAGTGGTTAGGACGCCGGGTTCGATCCCCGACCACCAACGCACTCCTTTACCTCGCTAAGCCAGAAATAACGCTGGTGAAGAGGAAAGTTAGGCATGAGGCTAGCAACCCCATCCTGTAAAATAAGCACTGCTACAGAAAATTCAAGCCACTAGCTTGAAGCCCTATGTTCCACTGGGGAACGTGAGGGAAATAAAAACAAATATATATATACGATTGTACAACCTCTGAAGATGATCTCGTTGATAAAGAAAATATTCTTCTCTGAACTGTCTTTTTTTTTCATAACTTAATGGTTATTGACAATGTTTTAATTTAAAGGTTTACAAATCAACATAACGTAATAATAATAATTAAATAAACTCACCAAATTTCGGTAGAACTCTTCACTTGGATACTCTACATACAGTAATATAAAATTAAGACAAAATCCATTATGGTTTACTTACATCATTTAAATAAACAGCTATTTAAAAGTGATTAAGAGTATTTGAATATTATCAAGAATTGTGAACTAAATACTACTGATAATAATATTGTGGACTACGGATATGAATTCGACACTGTCAAGTCATTCATTGTTGTCAACAGACAAACAGACAAGACAGGAATATGCTTTCGAGGATTTCATCATGAGCTGACATCAGTTAGAGAACCATTGGAAAACCACCAGGGAGTACTGCCAGACAGCTGTTTCCTCCGTCCTAGTTTGGGAATGTTGTCAGCACATGATGAAATCCTCCAGCCAATCAAACAATAAGTCCCTACAAAAAACCAAAGCCTGAAAATTAATCTGATGCTCACTAGTGACTTACCCTATTTAAGCAGCGACCTGGGGTTCTAGTAGGAAGCCATGACCAGTAGGGTGTAGCAGGTTGGATGTGAGGCAGTAACTCATCGAAGAAGACATTGCGCTATGTCGTGAATTGACAGAAGTTAGAATTCATGAACTGGCCATTGGATCGGGTCCCAATGGCTTAATGGTCTACGAGCTAGCTCGCCTTGTAACCAGAAGGTCCTGGTTACGAACCCTGGTGGCAGGTGCGTACAGATTAAGAGTCCCAAAATAGGACAGAGGAAACAGCTGTCGAGTACTCCCAGCTTGTTTTCCAATGGTTCTCTAACTGATGTCAGCTCACGATAAAATCTTCCAACCAATCAAGCCAAATCCCTACAAAAAAACAAATACTTGAAAAAAACAGGTGGACGCTTGGGATTGCGGAGGCTTTTGCGATTCGAGTTTCTAAATCAGGTGTCAGTGTACAAAAGGAGATGATAGTCACTCTGAATCTACCATTGTAATACGTTTTACTTATTAACTATTATTATTATTACTATTAATATTTTATTCTACCTCTTATTATTCCTGATTCGTTTAAAACTATCTCTTATCAGTAGCATTATCTTAACTTCTTTCAGCATTATTATTATAATTATTACTATTAATATTACTCACTTCGCTATTCTTGATATATTTAAGGTCTTTCTCTGATGACTAATTTTTATCTAAGTGATATAATTGAACTGTAGTGCATTTTGTCTTAATTTTATATGCCTGTATGTAGAATATCCAGGTGGAGAGTTCTAACGAAATTTGATGAATACATTGCATCCTGCTATATTAACAGATTTGCTTGTTTTCGATTCGTATCCGGAAATAAATGTTTCCAATACTAGCGTTTATTGTTGTGTGTGCGTGGTTGTACAGCGGGGGGGGGGACGAACAAAACGGGTGGGGATTGAGGTAACTTTTTATAAGATGAAATTACGACGTACATCAAGGAAATCATAAAACTTTACATTGATATCACACATTTTGTAAATAATAACGACATCGTCTTTCCTTCATGACAATATTATTGATTTTCTTTTTACACGTTTTTTCTTCTTCAGTGTCACAAAAATTGTCATTTCTTTTTTCATATTTTAGATTGACAGAGATTTTAATTGATTTAAAGATTGATCACTGCCTGACTTCAGTTAAGGGATCATTATAAACCGATAGGATGTATTGGGCAGCCGTTTCGTCTTGGTGTGAGACTGTCCAGTGGTGCACACCGAAGAACTTCAGGTTGCAGGAAGAGCTCGTTGACCATTCAGCCACTGAGACTCGATCCGACGGCCCATGTGCTGCAGCTTGTGAAAATTTGCTACATATACAGTAACCACCAACCATTGTCATCGTTGAATATTTGCGCCTGACACAAAAATCGATGAACCCAGCTAGTCACGAATTCCCATTAGAACCTAAGGCAACTTCATCCTATAGTGAGTCACGTAAATTATCATTTCTTCTCGAAAAACGTTATTCGATGTACTACTTGTATCCATTTGTAAGTAGTACACACTACAGCATCATTAGCCTATTTTGAGAAGAAATATATGAATTTTGTTATTTCATAGATATAATGTAATTCAGTTAATATAAAAATGAGGTAAAGGTGAAAGTTAGGTTATTTTTCTAGAGAAAAAAGACTATAGGAAATAAATGATTTTGCAGTGAAATGTGGTTATTCAGTGAATCAGGAGGCTTGACCAAAAAAACAGCATTTAAGTGACGTTCATTCACACGCTAGTCAAGTAAATCAGCTACCTTAGTAATAAAAAGTATTACATGGAGGCTTTTGCCGATCTTTGTTTCCCATTAACTAACTTACTCAAATTCGATATAATGAACCGCAGTGATCGTGAATTCTCACGATAACTGCAGGATGTTCATCACTTATTATCATTATTGTTCCTTTGGGTTCTGAGTGGAAAATAGGGCTTCAGCTGTAAAATTCTGCTTTTTCTTGTTCTCTGAGGTCCTCTTCAGCTAGCCCCAAGACTGCACATAACCTCTTATCTCCTCCTCACATGGTCACCTCCATGTCATCCTGTGACCTTCACCACAATGGCCTGGTGCGCAATCTAATTCAACGGTTTCATTGGCCTGTGTCCGATCCGTCTCCACTTTATTTCCACAACAGGTTCGTGATTGATTTATTTTTCAGAGTTTCTTGTTACTAATTCTTTCTGGCCATCTTATCTTAACTGTTGAGACAGCCTGAAGTAGTCTGCTGGAAGTGCTTTTCGTGACGCGTCATCTTCCTGACCTGTTTAGAAGAAATAACTGACTTAAAATTAGTGTTGAAAATCCGAAATTTGTTCCTTATGCTGAGTATAGAAGATTTCTAAACTGATTTCAGAGTGAGGCAGGTCTGCCTTGCCTTACCTATCCTAGATAGCTTCGACATTCTCATTGGTGCCATCCGCCTATAGTTGAGACGATGCTGCCTAGATAAGTGAACGAAGTAACCTCTTGCAAATTTCTCCCGTTCCTAGTGATTGATTGGTTATCTTCATCACCTCCGTTTTCTCTCTGTTCACTTGAAGTCCTGTCTTCACTGCACTGCTTCTTCAGCCAGTCGCCTGTAAGTCTTCGAGTTTATGCGATATCAGACATAAATCATCCGTAAAATCCAGATCATCTAGAGTGTTTTTTATCGGTTCGATGAATTTTCGTCTTCTCACTGCCATGCACAAAATTCCGCATAATCCAGTCCATCACAATGAGGAATATCATGGGTAATAGTAGGCAGGCAGCCTTGTCTTACTCTGGTCTTCACTTCAAAGGCTTCTTCGCTGAGTTTTCCTTGTATGGATCACTTGAAATGTAACACTGTCATATACCTGTTGAATGAGGTGATCACTAACTAATGCATGGTGGATTAATTTTCGAATGTTTTCGATAGTTGAGAATTTCAGTTCAGTGTCCTATGGTTTCCAGTGGTTTTCTAACTAATATCACTTCTTGATGCAAATTTATCCCGATGTGAATGAAATTACTACAAACCCATCACCTGGACAAAAAAAACTTGTTTAACTGTTGATTTCGATCGCCTGACAAACAGAGTTTTCTCTTTTCAGTAGACTGTCTAAGTTTTCATTCAATTCTAAATATTTCTACCGCATTCTAACAAGTAATTTGTGGTGATTAACTTCGATGGTTGGTGCAGCTGCAAGTGGGACAAGTAACGGCCATTTTGTTCTTGAAAACCGAGTTTTCTTATTTGACTAATCGCATTCTACTTCCCTGCCAAAATATCGATTAATTAATTAATGCATCATATCAAATGAGTTAGTATTTAAATCTTAAAATCAATATCAGTAAGAAGTAATGACCGTTACAAGACATACTTCTCTTGCCAGTGTATGTCTGTAACTTATCTGTTATCATCACAGAGATATGAAATCGATTTCAAATTTGATCACGAAGTGGTCTCAATCAGAGAATCACTGAAAGCCACCAGGGAGTACTCAACAGTTGTTTCGTCCCACTTTGGCTTTCTTCACCAGTACACACCCACCGGGATCCAAACCTAGGACCTTCCGATTACAAGGCAGGCTCGCAGAACATTCAGCCACTGGGACGACATGCAATGATCCGTGAGTTCTAACCTCAGCCATTTCGCGAGATATATAGCGCCAACCGTCTGCCAGTGTCATTGGCGAGTATCTGTTCTCTTACCTAACTTGGTGGACCCTGCTGGTCACAAATTCTCAGTAGAACTCCAGGTAACTTCCTGCATACAGCCAGTCACTAGTGAGCGTCAGAATAATCACCAAGTGTTGGTTTTCAGAGATTTGATTGGTTACAGGTTTCATCACTAGCAGACACCAGTTAGAGAACCATTGAGAAGCAGAGGGCATCGGGACTCTTCATCAGTACGCATCCATAATCCCGCCCACACACACGATGGGACCCAGGATTTTTAGGTTATTAGACGAGTTCATTGACCATTCATCCACTTAGATGGTACCTAATCGCCCATCTGTCCTAACTTGTGCCCACTTTCGATAAAGACAATCACTGTCAACCAATCGATCCCTCATAGTTGAAGAGTTACAAACTAGGACGAAACCATTTGTCCAATACTTCCTATTGGTTTTCAATAGTTCTCCAACTACAACCAGTCCCCATCCCTGGAATACAAGTGAAAAGAAAAAATCAAACTATGCAACTATGAATATTAAATCACTCTCTAATATCTCTAAAATCTAACAGAAAAGATAGGAAAATTTCCCTAGTTTTCTAATCGATATTCACATTCTTATTTGTGCTTTCACCACCTCGAAGACAGAGGGAGAGAGAGAGAAAAGGATATTATCTTAGATTATTTATGAAGAAAACAAATTTTTAAAAACTGGAAAGTTTTAGAAAATATATACATAAGTGTAAAAAAAAGATAGATTAGTAATTCACACTGGTATTTTGTCATTTGCTGCATCATGCAGCATCCATTTAACCACGTGTGCATGTGTGTGCGTGTGTGTGAGTTATACGTGAATATGTGGATGTTTGTGTGTGTGACATACACACGCCAAATGCACAGACGAATAAAACATTGCTTTCCTCATCGAGGTTTATTCATCACAAATGAGAAAAATTTTTTATCAACTGAAAGACAGAAGATTGTAAAGAGATTGTAGGTAGATTGAATTCTGTTGTTTTCAAAAAGTTATGATGATTCACAAGCACCCCCAACCGCCCACCTCCACAAACTGATTTACAAAAGTTTAGTCTGAGTTGTAGATACATTCGAGTGCTTACGTGTAGGCACTACTTGTACGTGTTCATGGTGTGCAATCATATGTCTGTTAAGCTAGAAACAAAATTATCATAAATAAACATTATTACTGATGAATAATCACCAGAATGAGGTAAAACAAAAAATAGGATTTGTTTATATGTGTGAACAACGAGAATAAGTCAGTTATCATTGTACATGTACATATGATTATATGATTTCTATAAATCCCCTGGATTGCTTATATTTGATTGAATGACTCACATAGACACACAAACACACACAAACATACAAGTATACACTTTTAAGAGAATGAAACATTTTATGCAATTTCATACTTTGTCTTGTAGAATAAATAAATAAACAAAGTGAAATGTTCAAGTATTCCCGTAGGGTGGCGGGAGGAGAGGAGTGTTGGTTGATATCCTACTGAGAGTGTTAGATCTTCACTTCACCTTCAGTTATCCTTCATCTCTATATCACACTGCGTCAAATACATGACCACCATCGCAGATGATCTTACTGTCAGATTTGTAAGTGTTGTTAATGGTATTTGTTGTACAAGCAATGCTTCTATTGGATCAGTTATCCTGGAGGATAGATCTTTGACATTTGAAGTGGTAGTGGAAATACAGACGCACCCATGAAGCTGATGTCATTTTAGTGTTAGTCTATGCTAAAATGTATTTTAAGATAGATCAGTTCAAGGCTTATTGAAAGCTAGGTAGCACTGGACAACAATTTCACATTTAGACATCTATAAAACACAAAATAATTGAACAAAGAATATCCTTTTCGATAAATTCCTCTTCTGGCTCTACAATTAAATACATATATATATATATATATATATATATATTGCATGGAGGATTTCATCATGAGCTGACATCAGTTAGAGAACCACTGGAAAACCTGCTGGGAGTATTGGACAGCTGTTTCCTCCGTCCTAGTTTGGGACTCTTCAACAGTACGCACCCACCGGGATTCGAAACCAGGACCATCTGGTTACAAGGCGAGCTCGTAGACCATCGAGCCACTGGGACCCGATTCAATGGCTCATGAATTCTAACTTCTGCCAATTCACGACATAGCGCGACGATTTCGCAGTATCTTCTTCGATGAGTTACTGCCTCATCTTGAACCTGCTGTACCCTACTGATCATGGCTTCCCACTAGAACCCCAGGTTAACTGCCTGAATAGGGCCAGTCACTAGTGTTTATATACATAGAATAATCTAGAATAGTAGTCAATAACAATATTAGTGTTCTTTAAATACTATCGATTTGTAAAGTAAGATCAATGGATCATTCAAACCTAGATGGCCAGCGGGTTAAGGATAATGTCTGAACTAACTAACATGGATCCCAACCGCCTCAGCATTTTGGCTCTGAACTCTTGATAAAGTTATATACTACTGACTGATTGGGACGAGTAGTTGAATACTGCTCATATCAGTCAACCAATAGTGCTTGCTAATCAGACAGAACGAGGTGATCTAAACACCCGGACGTTTGGGGCCGAAGTAGCTAGGCAGAAATCAGGTGACTCTGAGCTGGGATTAGACAGAGTACACCGTTAATGAGCTCAGCCTCTAGAATGAGCAAAACAACCACTAACTGTTTAGATCACCTCCTTCTGACTACAGGAAGCACTGCTACTAATTGATTGGTATGAGTGGTATACAACTACTTGTCTCAACCAATCAGTAGTATGCAGTTTTACGTAAGTATGCGTGCTTTCTTAATTTTACCTTTTATGGTATCATCAAACAGATCATAAACTGTTGTATGAATAATTTCAGTTTCCAAAGGGAACTACGGTGAAAATTTCATCCTTCAACCTGTGTACATTGCAAATTGCACACTATAATTTGCAGATTTGGACTCTTCAGCAGTACATCATCATAATGACATCACTAGGAGTAGAACGCAGAACCCTCAAATGGGCAAATACTTACAAATACTCACCAATGACTCTGGATGTCGCATGGAGGTGTATACATCGTGAATTGTCTTATGTTTTGAGATCATTGGACATTGCATTCTAGCCTAGAGAATAAATGGTGACGTGTTGGCCTCGTGATATAATAACCCTGAGTTCGATCTCCCGATGTGCTCAGAATGTCTTCTAGTTGTCTAGTACTGCCTTGTTTTCAAAACTTCTCTAATTTAGCGAAAATATTCATTCAGACATCTAGAAAAAACAAAAAATTGGGCAAGGAACATACTTTTCGATAATTTTCTCTTCTGCCTCTACAATTATACATATTTTTTTTCAAGAGGAGGTTTGTAAGGATTAGATTTGCTTTTACGAGTTTGACCACGGTCGACTGATATCAGTTAGAGAACCACTGAAAACCAGGGAGTAGTGGACAGCTGTTTCATCCTAGTTTGGGTTCGAACCCCAGTGGGTGCGTACTGCCGATGATTCCCAAACTAGGATGAAACAGCAGCCGTCCAGTACTCCAGTGCTGGTTTTCAATGGTTCTCTAACTGATGTCAATCCTCCGCGGTCAAACTCGTACAAACAAATCTAATCCTTACAAACCAACTGTCGAAGATTAATCTGATGCTCGCTAGTGACTTGCTAAAGGATAGAGTTTCTTGGAGTCCTAGTGAGAAGTCGTAACCATTGAGGTCCAACCCTTCAAGTGTGAAAAATGGATTTCCCACCGATGACACTGGTTGGTGGTCACGCTAAATCACGAATTCGTAGAAGATATAATTCATAGGCTGGCCACTGAATCGGGTCTCAGTGGCTGAATGGTACACGATCTTGCCTTGTAACTGGAATGTCATGGTTTCGAACCCTGGCGGTGGATGAGTACTGCCGATGATTTGCAAACTAGGATGAAACAGCTGTCCAGTACTCCAGTGCTGGTTTTCAATGGTTCTCTAATTTATACATATATATATATATATATATATATATATATATACATAGAATATTCTAGAATAATCGTCTTTAACAATATTGGTGTTTTTTGAAAGGTTTCGATTTGTTAAGTAAGATCAATATAATTACAGTTCATTAAAGGTGCTTAAGTTATAATACTAATACTAATACTACTACTAATAATAATAATTATAGCAATAATAATGAAGATATAGTAGCAAACAGAATATCAGCTAAAATTAGGAAAATTCCATAAATATTCAAGATCATTCGAACTTAGATGGCCAAGGTAAGGACAGTGTCTGAACCAGCTTCTTAATGTGGATCCTAACGGCCTCAGTAATATGTAGTAGACGAAATCTTAAGGTGAAGTTAAGATTTGTTGGTTGGTGTGAGGTAAATGACTTTGAAAGCCTCGTTGACATTAGTCTTGTGTTCTGTATCCACAAGATGAGATAGAATAGCGCTATGTGAATGGATTTTGTTTGTCCTTTACTTAACCACTACGCAGGTTGAGGTTCGGAAATCCCACGATAAACACGCCCAATTGTACGGCCTATGTAACTGGCTCCACAGGAACAGTCAAATTGATAGATACACACAGGAGAGGAGAAATTAGGCAGTTTATCCTTTTATCTGGTTAGTAGTGAAATTCGCATTGTAAACTCAATCAGCTTCTTTCACAAACTGTCAAAATCAAAACTATCAGTAAATGACTTATCTGTCCTATAAATCTAAATGACAAATACTTCGTTACTTCTACTGGGATTTCAAATTGAATGCCGACTGTTCCATCAACATCAGATTAACCACTTACTAAGCTGTTGGATGTATAAACAAACATCGTTTATCCAAAATAGATACAGACTGTTATTGTTGCTATGGCTTCCTTTTCAAATTCATTATAAAGCGCCAAATCCACTTTGACTGTTCTTTTTTTAGTTTTAAATCTCCATTCCTAACTAACTTAGTGTAAGCGTTTTAGCTCCACACCCTAGTAACTAAGTATACTTGGCAGAGTTACTGAACTCCCCAGTCATGTTTAACATTCCCCATGTAAATATAATGTTATGAAACAAATCTTTTTACATGTAACAATCAATCTAGTGTCATTTGTTTGTGTTTGTGTTTGTGTGTTTGTGTGTGGTCAGTTGAGTTTTTAATTCAGAATAAATATGAATGTACGCATTTGTGAATATAATTAATTTAAGTAACAGTTAATCTCTCCCTTGTCCTGTACACCACTGTGTGATCACTTCACTAGCAGTGTGGATTAAATAAACAAACAATCAGCCGTTGATCAAGTGTCTGTCTCTGTGTGCGTGTGTGTGTGTGTCGTATCTGCATACAGTAGTTGACCTGAAATGATTTCAGATTGATTTCAATTTCGGTTGAGTAGTTAGTTGGGTCATTCCAAAGAATAACAAAAGCCATTCGGTCATCATTGTTGTTGTTGTTGCTGTTGCGGTCCACACCCAACTATTTATGTATGGATCAATCAACACATAAATCCATTTCGGATTTGTTCAAATGTAAACACTGGTACATAGTTACCTACCTACTTGTTGACTGGTAATAGTTTTAGTAACTGTGGTATGTATGACTACTTTAGTTCAGTTTGAACTAAACTGAAACTGATCTATACGGTTAGAAAAAAAAACTGTTTTTGGCTCAATTACCAAGTTGTTTCCCAAGCAACAAACAAACAAAGAGAACCACGTTAATGTCGAAAGGGATGTTTAATGCTCGAAGGTCCGGTATCTGAAAAGTCTAGTCCACCAGACGTCTTGTTGATACAGATCTTGAGGAGTTGGACACTGTGAAATCCTTCAAGATTGTTGATAGACAATATATAACTCAATTCTCCTTAAATCTGCCAAAGCAACTGCTGTCAAACGTTGAAAATCTGACTTGTGCGTTTAGAAAGATTCACTTATTAGTCATCTTTTATTACCCTGGTGACTCAATGTTTCATCTTTCCGTCTCAATCGATCGCATAATATTTTGATTTTACTCTTCCTTCCCCGCAACCTTTCTTTGCCTTGGAGGAGTTCAATTCCCATCTTTTGTTCCTATAACTTATGTTAAACTGACAACACTATTACTCACCATCAACTTCTCTCTTGTGGTATTGATTGTGCAACTCAATTCTCAATATGAAAAAGAGAAGACATTCAGCGAAGAGACTTTTTTCGGTGAATTCATTCACATAGCTGTACAATCGCATTTATATATAAATATTTGTGTGTGTGTGTGTGTGTGTGTACATGAGGTTTGTCAAGTTTAGATAATTGATTAGTTAATACAAGAATGATGTAGTATAGAGATAAAGTTAATCAGACAGCAACTAAAGTAAGACTGAGTTAGTAAGCTAGATGACGTAATATAATTGGCTAAAATGTCACAACTTAGGTCAGGATAGCAACAGAGGTAATTACAGGTAGAGATTAAGTAGAAATGAAATTGAGTGAATAAGTTGGATGACGTAACATGAATGACTAGAAACTGAGCGTTGTTCAAGTCAGTAACAGTGGTAGTGAGGTGTAGAAACTGAATCGGGTGGGGGTAGAGAACAAGAAAGTTGAAAATGTAAAATGTTACAATTGAGAAGACAAAATAGTACTAATGAAGAGACAGAAGAAAAGATTAGGTAGAATTTACATGTCGGCTAATAAGATAGATTACGTCCATTGCAAGTGTAGTGATTGAACGAACTTCTTCTGTATGCAGAGTTCAGGACTTAGCAAGTGAATCGCCATTGCTTCTGCAGTTTGAAGAAGTCTGATTCGTACACCTTTAGGGAGACTACTTCTTACTCTGTAGACGACTTTGAAGTTTGTTTGCGGTGTAGCTTGATGTCCGGATTCTATCAGATGTTCTGAGGTGGAACTGCGGGGGCATCGATTTTCTCCTTTGTAAAACCATGTTGGTAAGTGCTCGGTGATACGTTTGGAAAGCGAGCGCTGGGTACGGCCGACATACCTGGCTCCACACTAGCAGGTGAATTGATAAATGCACATTGATAAATGCGATTGTACAGCTATGTGAATGAATTCGCCGAAAAGAGTCTCTTCGCTGAATGTCTTCTCTTTTTCATATGACTCAATGGGGATTTTCAATCTACTCAATTCTCAATGTATCCGACCATTAATTTTGTATTTTGTTTGAACCTTGACCTCCTTCACTAGTTAAATAAGTGTAACTGTTGAGTATAGTTCATTAATTTTGTGTCTGTGTTAACAGAAGTAATCTTGATTATTGCAAGTATGACAAAATTCTGTGTACATTTATGCAATTAACTTTTAAGATGTAATCAGTTGAAGAGAGTCCAATGAAATAAATGTTGGACTCATATTAATATTCTGAACAAACATTTGTTTTTGTCTTGTTTAAAAGTTTAGTCTGTTAGATGGTGACTAGCCTTCGAATCCAGGATGTGCATTTCATTCTCTCTGGGACTTGTCATCTGATTGTGTAACAGTGAGACTCGAACCGTCTTTTGAAAGGGGTATCAACGAATACAAGGCGTTTCGGTTCAATATAATCAATCAATGGGGAATATAATTTAACTGAAACAAGGATAAGCTACCTGCTGGTTCACTTGCTTCTGTGAAGCTGCGTCGGTGGCACAGTGGTTAGGACTCTCGCCGACCATGCACATGGTCCGGGGTTCGATCCCCTGCCGACGCACACCCGATATCTATGGTCGGCCTGCAAAATTTGGGCTACCGATATCCATGCTGAAAATTCCATACTTGTAGTGAAAATACGGTGTGGAATCAAGCTGTAATCAAAAATAGAATAAAAAAAAAAAGAAAGAAAAATAGAAAATAGAAGCTAAGTATATCAACCATACGTATCAGCGTTTGCTATCCAGTCATCATATCATCGGACACTTACACTCATGGTGTTATAAAGGAAAGAAGAGATCTTCCCACTCCACGCAGCTGTATTCTGAGATACCTAATCGACTCAGAACATCAAACGAGCCCACAGACCAACTTTCAAGTCGTCTGCGAAGTACACGGATATCTTACTAAAGGAGTATGAATCGAACTTCTTCAAACCGCAGAAATGATAGCAATCTACATGTTAAACCATGAACTGCGCATTCAGAAGGAGTCTGTTCAGTCACTGAACTTACAATGGACCTAATTCATCATAACACTGTATACTTAATTTCTGTTAGTCCTAATTTTTAGTTGTTAAATTATATTATTTTTCTCTTCCCCTTCCACTCCCCCCACCCACTATTACATGTCTACTCGTTATGACAGTGATTGTAACTTGATTCCCTCAATTTTAATTGAGTTCTATTCAATCCCGTCAGTTACATTACGTCACGCAATTCAATCATTTAGTTCTACTTTATTTTCTACTCGAATGACGCTTTCTGTGTTACGTAAATGCCATCTAAAACACATTATTTTAATAACACATCCTTGCAAACATTCCTTATATATATATATATATATATATATATATATATGATTATATGGCTTAAGGATGATACCGCTGAAAAGAGTAGTTCTTCCCTAAACTCTTTATTAACCAAATGGTTTGAAGGTTCTCATTCAGACATTTAGAAGACAAAAGAAAGTTTAACTGCTCTTATGGAACAGGTTATATAGGGTGTACAGCTAGGAATGTTAATCGTCGGATGTTCGAACACCGTCCTACGTGGTTAAGCAAAGCACAAACAACGTTCACCCGTTACTCTATTCTACCTCATCTCATAGACACAATATAAGTTAGTATTAACAGGGTTTTCAAAGATATCTGATATTCTTTTTATCATTACGTTTCCTATGCTTATTATAACTTATGTATCTTTACTGAAAAGTAATTATACTAGTCTTAACAAATCGATATTAAAAAAACAACAATATTCTTAATAATTTAATAATTCCCATTGTGGCATTAAGAACACAATATTCAGCGAAGAGACTCTTTTCAACGAATTTATTATCATGCTGTGCAATCGTATATATATGGTTTTTCTTGAAAAGAAATTATATCCTTCTCTACAATTCACCATAGAAAAGGAATTCGAACTAAGTATTCCGTTTCTGGGTGTGTGCCTTAGCAGACGTAATGACGGATCTCTCAAAAGATCTATACACCGGAAACGTACACGGAACAGACAACTAACTAATTTTTACAGTTGGGTGCCTATTTCCAGGAAAAGGAACCTAATTCATTCGCTTTGCTTTAGGATAAGGAAAATTTGTAGTTCTGATTGCGTTGACTCAGAACTTAACTTCTTAAAAGCCACGCTCGCAGAAAACGGTTACCCTAACCGATTTATTGACAGCAACATGAAAGATAAGCAGTCTAAACTGGTCACTGACTCAGTTCCAAAGAAAACCTTATTCATGAACTTGGAATTCAAAGGTGATCAAGCCTCAGATATGCTCAAAAATCGTCTCTCTAAATCAGTCAGTAAGACGTTCTTCGCAGCAAAATTACATATAACGTCCACTAGCCGCAAGTTGTTCTCTACCTCTGTAAAAAATAAGCTCCTCCGTCTGGCCACCTCCATGTGCATCTATCAGTTCACCTGCTTTTGTGGAGCAAGGTACATTGGCGGTAGTCAGAGGACGCTTTCCACACGGATACGAGAACACATTCTAGCATGGTTTTACAAGGGAGAAACGAAGTGTGTGCGAAGCTCTATTCTATTCGACTTCTGTCACTCTGTCAACCCTGACCATGATTTCAAGATCATATATAGAATCCATGCTAATTTTCCGCGTTTTCTTCGTTACAGACTTCTGAAGACAGCTGATGCCTTGGCAATTCATGACTTTAAGCCAGACCTTTATGTACAAAAGAAGTGTGTACAATCCCTACTTCTGCCTTGGCCGTAGAGGGATAGACATTTATTTATTTTGTTTGTTTAGTTATTCTATGTACTCTTCCCTTATTATTACGATTATTATTAATATTATTATCTGAATCTTTTCCACTTGACCCAATTGTCATTCTAAACACGAAATTATTTTTTATTTTTATAATATTGAATCCCATCTTATCAAATTTCACACCATGTTATGTAACATTTTATATTCGTCTACTGATCTTATAATTATGTACCCCTTTCCAAAATCTATACACCTTATGTATTATTCTATGTATGACATTAATTATTTTGCCACTTGACATTAAACTATGATTAGAATCACAAATATTTTAATTGCATTGCATACTATTATTATTTCATGTATTCACACCTTTGACCTAATTCCCTCACCGGATATAAATTCTTAAAAAAACAATTTTCTATAGTTTGGTTTGTAAGGATTAGTTATGTTTTACGAGTTGATCACGGACTGATAACAGTTAGAGAACCATTAAAAACCAGGGAGTACTGGACAACTGCTGTTTCATCCTAGTTTGGGAGTCATCGGCAGTACACATCCACCGCCAGGGTTCGAACCCAGGACCTTCCTGTTACAAGGCAAGCTCGTATACCATTCAGCCACTGGGACCCGATTCAATGACTCATGAATTCTAACTTCTACCAATTCGTGATTTTAGCGCGACCCCAACTATTGTCGTTGGTGGGACATCCATCCACACACGTGACTTCTAATTGGACCTCACTGGTCACGACTTCTCACTAGAACTCCAGGAAGCTCCAACCTGTAGCAAGTCACTAGCGAGCATCAGAATAATTTTCTATAGTTTGGTTTGTAAGGATTAGTTATGTTTTACGAGTTGATCACGGACTGATATCAACGACAATAGTTGGGGTCGCGCTAAAATCCCGAATTGGTAGAAGTTAGAATTCATGAGTCATTGAATCGGGTCCCAGTGGCTGAATGGTATACGAGCTTGCCTTGTAACCGGAAGGTCCTGGGTTCGAATCCCAGTGGGTCATACTTAATAGAACTCTGAAGACTGTCGGTAGGGTGGGTGGTATCCCATTGGGCCATATCGCTGACATTGTCATTGACAGGCACTTAATGTCATGCAACAAATTTGCTAAAGGAATTTTGTCAGATTGTGAGCACCCACTCTACTCGCAGCTCCAACCTTGTGTCTCCTCAGGTAAAACAAGAAGTCTTTTCCGAAGACTTTATGCACGTACGTCTAAGTATAAAAATTCCACTATATCATATTTGTCACGTACTTAATGTGATGAAAATAGTGTCAGGCATGAACTAACTAACCTTCTTTGCACTACTAAATAAACCATTTCCTCCACCCTTACACCATCAAACTTTTTGTTATTGTATTTCTTATATTTACAATACTCTCAATTTGTTCTTTTTGTTTATTTTATTTCATAAGTGTGAACATAATTTAAGCTGTGTGAATAACTGTTAATTTTGTATTTCTCCTCACTATACTATATCAACAGAACATTAGATCTAATAATCTATAACATGCTAAAATTTCCAAACTGAATCGACAATACTGTTTGAAAAAAAACTCACTATTATTATTATTATATTTAAATACTCTCAATTCGTGCTTCGTATGTTTTTGACTTCATATCGTAAATGTGGACGAATTCCTCCAGTTAATTTCGTTTCAATTTTTAATTTTATTTATATTTTGAGTAAATCAGATGCAATATTGTGACAAATGCTGAGAATTCCATTCTGTATTACAAGTACTGTTTTTGAAATAAAGTAGATTATTATTATTATTAAAGCCTTCAAGTTGTGAGGTGAGCTAGCTAACCATTCAATCGCTCGCTGTCCAGTACTCTTTGGGTTTCAATGGTTCTATAACCTATGTCAGATCATAATCTAACTTAGAATCACTAAATCTAGAAGGAACCATTGATTTTATGTCTTTTATTTGTATTAGTGAGTCATCTGTAGCTCTACTATTGTTATTTTTGTTTATTCAGTTTTTTTGCTTTTCCCGTTACTTCTTCCTACTACTCATAACGGTCGTTTGTTTTTTCTTTCTGTTATTGTTTGTTTACTCATGTTTGTATTTCGTTCAATAACATATAGTTTTTATTTGTTATTCTGTCACGGAGAGAATTTTTTAAAATCCCTGAATTATTCAGTGATCAATGTTTCCTTTAACAAAATAAAAATTGTCCAGTACATATGATTTTACACCTTTTTTTTACTGAAGAACTTATCAGGTTAAATTAACTTCAGTCATTTGGTATAAACTAGGTGTACTGTCCACTGAAAATAATTCCTACAGTCCTGTCTAATTATCAATTAAAAGTAAATTAGTTGGAGGATTTCATCATGAGCTGACACCAGTTAGAGAACCATTGTAGAACCTGTAGGGAGTAATGGACAGCTGCTTCCTCCGTCATGGTTTGGGACTCTTCAGCGGTACGCACTCACCACTAGGGATCGAAACCAGGGCCTTCTGGTTACAAGGCAAGTTACAAGGTCTGTTGTGAGGACAAATACTCGCTAGCAACAAACTGGCTAGCGGTCACGCAAATTGGCAGAAGTCAGAATTAATTCACTGGCCATTGGGTCGGATCCCAGTGGTTTAATTTTCTACGAACCCGAATGGGAAGAGGCGAGTTGGTTGTCATTGCGAGGGGGACATGTAGGAGATTATGTGAAGAGGAGATGAAAGCATGTGGGCAGACGTGGAGTTAGGTGAAAACGTTGGCGAAGAACTGAAGGCAATAAAAACGTGTGGCTGAATTCCTATGTTCCTCTAGCAGCTAAAGGAAACAGTAATAATACAACATGGGCAGGGATACGAACTCTAATCTTTGTATAAATGCTTCAGCTATTAATCCTGATATCAGCGGTCCCATACATATCAGTCGTGGAGAATTCAACCAAGTTCAATCTTTACTAAAGCTTGTGCTAAAGATATCTAGAAAAGGTACAATGAAAGCTTCGTAATTAAACAAACCATCTCAAAGATCACAACCAAATGAGTATCATCCGCTTGAGCTACAAATCTTCTCTGTTATTTCAAGATCATATTACTATTATACATTAAATGCGATTCCCATTCTAATGCATAGAACTTCCATGGCGATACTGAGTTGCCTGTTGTAAGTGGAGAGGACAATAGGTAAAATGTTTTACATATTAAACACAAAAGAATCGTCCATATTGACGAATATTTTGATAACAGATGGAATTATAATTAAACAAATTATTCTTATGGTTAATGATAAATTAAGTGGATAGGGTGGGGTAGGGTGAGATAGTATTGGGTGTGGTGAAGAACAATGAAGATATTGATTAAAACAATAAAATGAAGAGCATGGAAACATTAGATACCTAAATGAATGAACATCAGGCAAAAAGGTTAGATAAGTACTATGCGGGAGAAAAAAAGTGACATAGTAAGGTCAAATAGAGGTTATCAGCGGGGTAAGGCGAAGTTAACAACTAACCTTTACTCAGGTTACTAAGGTTAGCTCAGATAAATTTTGGTGACTAGTAATACAGTTAAGTGTGAAGCAATGTTGCATTCTTCTGCTTGTTCAGATGGTGTGTTTAATTTTTATGAAGTGTTTAGTAGCCTCATTAGATGATACCTTAAAATTCGTTTCTAGTTGATCTCTTTAAGATATGAATGATACTCAACTATTCATTCATTCATTTTACCTGCTTTGATAGATACATTTGAAATAATGTTGTCGATGGTTATGTATCGATTTTCGATTGATTATTTAACATTAGTTGTTGTCAGTATTATCAAAGCTTGAAGAGCACCAGGCAATTGATGTCAGTCCGTTGTCAAACATGAGAAACAAATCAAATGCCTACAATGTAACTCTTGAAAATTAATCCGATGCTTGCTAGTGACTGGCTGTCGGATGAATTTGACTGGAACCCTATTTAGAAGTTGTGACCAGTGGGGTCCATATGGTCGGGAGGGAGGACACGTAATCGCCTATGACACTGGTTGGTTGTCGCACTAAGATCACTAATTGGTAGAAGTCAGAATTCATGGGCAGGTCACTGAGTTTGGTCTCAGTAGCCAAATAGTCTACGAACTTGGCGTCGGTGGCATAGCGGTCAGGACTCTCGTCGACCATGCGCATGATCTGGGGTTCGATCCCCTGCCGGCGCACACCTGATATCAATGGTCGGCCTGCAAAATTTGGGCTACCGATATCGCACACTGAAAATTCCATACTTGTACCAAAAATACTATGTGGTTTCAAGCTATAATCAAAATAAAAATAAAAATAATCTGAGGTTCCTTGGTTTGAACCCCGGCGGTGCGTGAGTAATATCAACGAGTTCGAAACCAGGACGAATTGGCTGTCGAATACTCCCTGTTTACTTTCAAAGATTCTCTAACTGATATTGGTCTAAGGTCAAACTTGATATTTATGGAATAATTATATACTTTCATTCATTTTCTACAAAAATGTCTATTGTCAGTCATATATTACATGTTAGCTGCCAATCGATTATTGATTTTTTTTATATTTTTACTTTGAAGGGAAAGATGTCAATATAATTCGAATTAAAACGTTTTTGTACGGCAACATCATCAGTTTACTCATGAATATGGGTTATTCATAATCGAAATTCAGTGCTATTTCTTCTTAAATTTGGTCTCGAATAGTGATTTCAGTAATTTTATCGGTAGAAACATATGCTGACTTTCCAAGAGATAGGAATTCGTGACGAATAGTATGCATCAGTCTATGTGTAAGGACAGTTACTAATCGGCAGTACTGAATGTTTATCAATGGCTCTTTATTACGAAATATCACTTAATTAAAAATGCCAGCAAACTGAAACAACTGCAGTCCTGTAATAAAACCTATTTCTCACTATGATTTCTGAAATTCCTAATCTTTCTTACAGTTTAAGGATAGAGATGAATTAATTGACCACTCCTTTCTACGAATGTTTCAGTCATACCTTCAGTAATATCTTCATTATATAATCAAAGATAGCTCATAATGGTATTAATGAGACACAAGATGTTCTTTGCATTCTACTTAGTCAGTATTCCGACTGAGGCACACAACAACTGTTTCTCGCTCATCGAATTACACATCTGACACAAAGTGGTATCAGTTTATTATTAGAATTAGTAACTCTTCATGGTGTTGATTCACGTAAGGGAATAACTAACTGTAAAGATGAATACCAGGGTGCAAAACGCATTTAGTTGATCAATGGTGAATAGCACAACACATTCAAAGTGTTATTTTTTGTTGTTAGAAATTTACTATTTATCTTTATATCAGGTTAATTGCACAAACTTCCCACTTCATACTTTTGGCGCCATTTGTGATTATCGGATAATATGAAGTACGTTTCAGATGTTGAATGAAGTAAATTCTGTTAAACTGGATACATTAACATTGATCCCTTTGTTTAGACAATCAACTGTTTGATTATCTATCTATCTATCTATCTATCTATCTATCTATCTATCTATCTATCTATCTATCTATCTATCTATCTATCTATCTATCTATCTATCTATCTATCTATCTATCTATCTATCTATCTATCTATCTATCTATCTATCTATCTATCTATCTATCTATCTATCTATCTATCTATCTATCTATCTATCTATCTAACTAACTAACTAACTAACTAACTAACTAACTAACTAACTAACTAACTAACTAACTAACTAACTAACTAACTAACTAACTAACTAACTAACTAACTAACTAACTAACTAACTAACTAACTAACTAACTAACTAACTAACTAACTAACTAACTAACTAACTAACTAACTAACTAACTAACTAACTAACTAACTAACTAACTAACTAACTAACTAACTAACTAACTAACTAACTAACTAACTAACTAACTAACTAACTAACTAACTAACTAACTAACTAACTAACTAACTAACTAGCTAACTAACTAACTAACTAACTAACTAACTAACTAACCAACTAACTAACTAACTAACTAACTAACTATATATATAGTATTCGAAATACATTTGGAGTTATAAGATTGATAACCAAATAAACTGCATTGAATTAATCATGCAAAACGACACGTGTGAATGTTTTTCAGGTCACCTTCAAATAGATAAGTGGGGGAAGGGAGTATGAGAGATTAAAATTAAGATAAAATTAATTACGCTTCAATTAAATCACTTAGATAAACAATTAGTCATCAGAGAAAGAATTGAAATATATCAACAATTGAGCACTGAGTAATTTTAACAGTAATAGTTAAACGAGTTAAGATAATGCCACTTATAAAAGATAGTTTTAAATGAATCAGGAATAATAGTAGGAGGTAGAATAAACTATTATTAGTGACGACTATTCCCTTCTGTACACAAAGACCTGATTTAGAGACTTGAATCACACAAGCTTCCGCAATTGCAAGCGTCTTCCTGTTTGTTTGTCTGTTGACAACAGTGAATGACTTGACAGCATCAATATCATGTCTATAGTCCACAAGATGCTTTGTTATTGAGCTTTTTAGCACTATGAATTCAGCTGCTTTTAATCACTATGGCAAATGTTCCATCATGCGAGTAGGTAATCGCCTTTCTGCAGGACATATGTATTTGCTTCCCCCCCACAAACACACTGAAATTGAAAAAATGCATGTTTGAAGTGTCGAGGACTGGAGACTGGTCTTTCCGAGACTGTTGAAGCACTCATTTTGGTGGTGTTAAAGAAGACAAGTTTTGTGATAATAATAAGTTCTCTTGATAGCTTTATTGAGTCTTCATTTGACTACCTTTTGTACATTATTTCCTTTGAATGGCAAACTGATATAGACAGATATCCACAGAACTGTTTGCATAGTTTTACAGGAGTTCATTTCTTTAAAGTATTTATTAATGAACTACTCAGGATATCCATTCTCAGATAAAATATCCTTCAGAGCCTTTATTTCATGTTCACTTGTACTGTCAGAACAGTGTTCTGAATAAGTTCTTTTTATACTGGATTGAAACAAAACTTTTGAAATGTATGTACCGTCCTGTCCATGAAAACTTTCTAAATATCGATCTTTCCATTGTGCTATCAGTCCTTTTTTTTACTAAAGAAACGTCTAGGAATTTAATAGATACTCACTAACCAATTTTTTTTATTTTCAAAGAAAAGACAGCATTTTAAAACAGTGAGATGGGATAAATTTCACTTGTTTTATTTTCATCACATACCAACATTAGTTAGAGAGAGACCATTGGAAACCAGAGAGTAGTGGACAGCTATTTGTTCTGTTTTAGGACTGTTCAGCAGTACTCATCTACGACACCATCAGGGATCGAACATGAGATCTTCAGGTTACAACACCAAGCTCATTGACTATCCAGACACTTGGATCGGAATCCAGTAACTCGTGAATCCTTATTTTTTCAACTCATAATGTAGCGCCTCTCTTAGCCATTGCTTTCGGTAAGGATCCACTTCATTACTGGTAACTGGTGTGGGTGTTATTCATTCGCCGATGATGACAGTTGGTCATTGAATTCTGGATATGCACCTAGTTCTAGCAGTTACCTAGCTAAGTCTTTAGTCTTTAAACATGAAGAGTCTGGATTCGGTCCTTGGCGACGTCGTAGATGCACACTGCTGAAGGATACCAAACTAGGATGAAGCAGCAGTCTAGTACTGCTTAATTTCGGATGAATGATCTCTCAAAATGATGCTGGTTCGTGGCAAAATCTGTTAATTTTAATATGAAATGACCTAAATCATTCACTTATCGACTAAATGAGAATATTTTCAAGTGTTGATTTTGTAGTGGTTGAGTTTGATTGGATGGAAGATTTCATCATGAGCTGACATCACTTAGAGAACCATTGGAAAACCTGCAAGGAGTACTGGACAGCTGTTTCCTTCGTAGTTTGGGACTTTACATCAGTGCTCACCCACTCCTACTGGGTTCGAACCCAGGACCTTCTGGTTACAAGGTTAGCGAGCTAGTAGACCATTAAGCCACTCACTGGGAGCCGATCCAATGACTAGTGCATGAATTCTAACTTCTGCCAATTCATGACATAGCGTGACCACTTCTCAATGTCTTCTTCGATGAGTTACTGCCTCATCTTCAACCTTCTGTAACCTACTGGTCACAGCTTTCCCCTGGAACCCCAAGTTAACTGCCTGAAAAGAGTCAGTCACTAGTGAGCATCAGATTAAAACTATTGTTATTATTTCTTCTTGTTTCATTTAGCTGTTCTCAACAACTCTTAAAGTTAACTCAGAGAATTTTCTTCCAAATCATGGTAACATCCCCAAGGGAATCATTTTACAAAGAAAAGTTTTCTGGGAGTATAGCTGAAAAATTGTTTCAATTGTTTGAACTCTTAAATCTCTTAAGTAACTCCAGTGTTAATGCCATGAGTTCTCTGTCTAGTAATAAAAAAATGAAAGAGAATCCATCTCAAATTTTGCTATTTCGCCTTCATATTTCGTTCTTTTCAAGCACTGGCCAGAGGAAGAAAGTCAGTGTCAAAATATATTAGTTGATAGAGATATAGACTCTCTTAAAACGTTCCTTTCAAAAGTGAATTTTTAAGCATTTACCTCGACAAGTTTGGTGACAAAAAAGACACAGAAATGTAGTTTCTCTCTTTTTGCCCGTTACACCTACTTAAGTGCAAGAAAAGAATAAATAAATCGTCTGCTATAGTGAACGAGAAAGATCCCTGTTTTCCGATGAATTTATTCATCAAGCTAAATATTCACGGAAATCTATTAGGAATGTCACAACAATCTAGAATATATTTAATTGAATTTTAGATATTCCCGTCGATTGATTGACCAAAGTACTCGGTCTCAGGTTGACATGTCCCGTTGCACAAGAGGCGGCTCTCGTGGCCCAAGTGGTCTAGTGGATAAGGCTTTGGTGTTGGAAACTAAAGGCTCTGGGTTCAAGCCCCGGTGTGAACATCATCACTCACTGGGGAATGAAGATACATCCAGCTGGCGGACAAGTCCCAAATAGGACGAAATGCGCATCCTGGATTCCACTGCTAATCATCACCCAACAATTAACTTCTAATCTAGAATAAACTTCTGGTGTAGAGTATTAGAAGTCGGCCATATCCCACTGATTTCTTTCGATAAAAGACAATCCCAAACCAATTACACCAATCTCCAGCTCATTGAAAGCTACTGGATTGCTGTTTAGAAGCCGTACTGCGAGGTCGTATCCAGTTGAGTCCATCATGTCAAGGTAAAGCACATGCTCATTGAAGGTACTAGTTGGGGATGGTACAAATGGACAGAAGTTAGAATTCATGAGAAATCTCCATCCAGACATTAGGGAAAACACAACACCTAGTTCAGCTAAAAGTCTTTTTTCGGCGGCGAATTCATTCACTTAGCTGTCCAATCACAATTATATTCAATTATTTTTGTATTTGTTTGCGTACATTATGTTTGTCCGCTAAAAATAAAAATAAGTTAGGATTATTGTTGTCAAGACATTTCAGAATGTGATGAATAATCAAATTGTAACTAGGGTGGAGGGTGAAGACTAGTAAAAGGGTATTGGTGATGTGTTGCCAAAAAACATATCTATTAACACATAAAAGAAGTTGAATAAGCCTGATACAGTTACGTAATAAGAAGACTAGTTTCATGAGTGAGTTGTGATTACAATGCACATAGAAACAAGGGAAAATATAGAATTATGTTATAAGGAGTTAGAAAAAAACAAAACAAGCACCCTAGCATTTTATTCTTATCGGAAAAACCTTATATGTACACACACACATATACAGAAATAAGTATATATAATTTTGATTGTACTGCTAAGTGAATGAATTCACCGCTGAGAAGAGACTCTTCGCTGAACTGCTACGTGTTTTGTTTTCATTAATATATGGATGGAGATTATTCATGAATTCCATATTTGTTGTCATGTTGTCAAGTGCGTCCGTGTCACAGTGGTTAGGACTCTCGCCGACCATGCACATAGTCCGGGGTTCGATCCCCTGTCGACGCACACCCGATATCTATGGTCGGCCTGAATTTGGGCTACCGATATCCATGCTGAAAATTCCATACTTGTACTGAAAATACGGTGTGGCATCAAGATGTAATCAAAAGAAAAAAAAGTTAAATAATACTTCTATGTGTTATCTTGTAGAATAAAAATGTATAAAATTGCAATACTCCTAAGCTACAGAAAATGAACTTCTGAACTTTTCTGTTTTCTCTAAATATTTATAACTCCTTAAAGAAGTCACAAACATCAGGGGTGAAGAATTTTGTATTACCGAATAAAATAATACACAGAAATATAAAATTTTTGCAGAAAATAAACCATTTGATGATTATTAACCCTAGTTAGTTTACAGTCAAGTACAAGTATGCACAAGTGAGCCGTTTTGAGAAAATTAAAGTCCCGCAATCTATACATCAATCGCCAGCTCATCGCCAGCTACTGGATGAATGTCCTGAAGTTGTAGTGAGAATTCGTGACCAGTGGGGTCCACCATGTCATCAAGGTGAAGCAGACTGTCATTGAAGGTACTGGTTGTTGGTGGAGCAATATCACAAATTGATAGAAGTTAGAATTCCCATGTCATTGAATTTCTATTCAAATGGCTGAATGGTAAACGAGATTGACTTTGTTTGTAACTTCAATGTCTCGAGTTCGACCCCTGTTGGGTAGTGTGAACGTCCCAAACTAGAACTGATTTTCAGTGACATCTAGCTGAAGTTCAGCAGTAACGTGATCTACATTGAAATCAATCGAAATCCTTACAAAACTCCCATAATCTAAAAGAAATACTATGAGAAAGGAAAAAAAGTACAAAGTTTTCGTCTTTATCACTGTTAACTCGTGAGAAAACGACAACAGTGAGAAATCTAGTTTAAAAAATAAATACGGTACACTAAAATCAAACAGTCCTCCCCCCCACTTAATTTTTCTAAATTAAAATACGGAAAAAGTTGCTTCATTTTTTAATGTGAATTTAGAGAAACAAATGAACAAACTGAAGGCATTAACTACAATTATCCAAAACAAAACAAAAAAAAATACGAAACATGGAAACTAGAAATTTCAGGAAAATTGAAAACGGGTGGCATTGCGCATAAAAGTTTTCAGTATATGTATATACATATCAGTAGTTCCCACGATACTGGTAACTGTGAGAAACAATATTGTTAGGGTTAAACATTTGACAAACATTTTTCCGCAAAATAACGAGCTACCTTAAACTGAATTTATATATGTAGGTCTTGGTGGGGTGTAGGGTGGGAGGTTCAGTGACAGAATGTTTTCTACTCACACTGAAGGTTCGGGTTCGATTCTCTTTAATTTACAAGTATGACATATAAGGCTTGAAGCTAGAGTTTTGAAGTTTAGGTAACAGTGGTTTTATTTATTTTTACAGGATTTAGTTGCTAGCCTCATGCCCACGCTTCCCTCTTTACCGGGCTTACTACTGGCTTAGCGAGGTTTTAGCAGTGCGTCGTCCGAGGATCGACCCCCGGATCATGTGTAACGTGGTTGGCGAGCATTCTACCGCTGAAACACTGACTCACTGTCATTGTACTATTTTTTTTATTCCTCTGAGTTCCGAGTGGAACATAGGGCTCCAAGCTAGAGGCTTGAAGTTTCAGTAGCAGTGGTGGTTATTTTTACGGGATGAGGCTGCTAGCCTCGTGCCCAGCTTTCCCTCTTTACCAGTCTTATTGCTGGCTTAGCGAGGTGAAGGAGAGCCTCGTGGGCCGGACATCGAATTCCGAACCACATGAGTGGTTGGGGAGCATTCTACCGCTGTGCCACAGACACATCCATTGTACAATAGCCTGGTCTTGCTTACTTCTGCAAAAGCAATTCTATGTTGTTATTTTTCTTGTTAAATGAATTCTTCTCATTGTGCCTTTCGTTTTTCTCCTTCGTTTGTTTGTTGTTTTCAGTTCTATTTGTCCATTTAATAGTTGACAGCGGAAACTTTTAATTCCCAGTTGTTATAAGTAGTAGTCAGTAGAAGAGAAAATTTTTACCGTAAGAACTAAAAATTTCTTTTTTAGTTTTTTCTTATTTTTGTGACTGTCAATCAAAATTGAAAACAAGATTTTAATACCTCACATTATTAGATTCGTTTTTCTTGAATTTTTAATGATTATTTAATTGAATTAATAAACTTATCAAAATCTGTTTAGTGTGAATAGTAGCAGTGTTGCAAGTGGTAGAAGTTGTGCATGAGTTGTATTCAAACCTGTTACGTTGTTTTGGGTGTATATGTGTGCGTGTTCTTTCGTTTTCTGTACTGTCAAAAAGTGATTTACATAACTGAGGACTACAGTTCAAAATTTAAATTCGGATTTCAGACAACCTACCATCGAACTAATGGCAAAATTGAGACATTCTGCAAGATTATAACCTCATATAACTCTTTGTGAATCATGTTTTCGAACTAAAGGAAATTACCTTCTTCACTAAAACAGATTGAACCATGAGTGAATTCAGTGATTTGATGAGAGAAGTCATCCATAAGTGGTGTCGATTTAATTGAATCAACAGTCAGCAGAAGTTCGCATCACTCTGACAGTTGGATTCCCATTGAATGGTTAGCAGACAGTTTACTTACCTCTGAAATATGACTTCTTGAAGTTTCATTCTATTTTTCGTCGTGGATGTATCTTCAGCTAAGACGGAATATGTTTGTTTAGTGTAGTGTGTTTTCGGATTGTATTCTTGTTGATATAAACTGGTGACAAAAGCCCTTCTTAAAGTCTTTAATTTCCAACCGTGTATTAGCAGATGACTAAAAGGTTAGATAAAATAATGATTCCCTTAGTTCTTCTGGATCAACAGACTGTAGTCAGTGCACACCAGCTAGTTCTGATGACTTACTAGTCATTTGGATTAATCTTATATATCTGTAAGTGATAGGCAGTTGATTTTAGATGCCTATTAAGAATTTACAAGTTTGATTTGTGAACAAAGAATATTCTTCTCGTGGTCGGGAATACCTACCAGTATGGCTAAATAAAGATGTAGTTGTATCTATCAACAGTCCTGTATTAGATTACCTTGTCCACACAGGCCACAAAGCTAACAGCATTGAAGAGACATTCTCTATGATCTATCGTGTCTTGAATAAATTACCAAAGGCCTCTAGACACCAAACATTACAAACAGAAGAAGCCATTGCAATTCACCTAAATCACCCAGAGCCTTGTATGCGAAAGAAGCAAGTCCAATCACTACTGCTATCCTGGCCTACTGTCCAGCCTATAAATTCATATTGTATCTGATATTTATTATTATTCCTTCACGTTCCCAGCGGAACATAGGGCTTCAAGCTACAGGCTTGAAGTTTCTGTAGCATTTTGTATTTTTACAGGATGGGGTTGCTAGCCTCATGCCCAACCTTTTCTCTTTTACCAACGTTATTTCTGGTTTAGCGAGGTAAAGGAGTGCGTCGGCCGGGGATCGAACCCGGGACCATGTGCATGGTCGGCGAGCGTCTTAACCGCTATTCCACCGACACACGTATCTGATATTTTGGTCAGTTATATTAATGCATATTATCTTTTACTGATGTTTTTGAAATTCAGTCTATCGATACTATTGATTTGATTCCCACTGGGAATACTATCACTGAGCATTATATGAGTAAATCCATTCCAAATAGGGTGTAATGCAAGTTTTCGATTCCACTGTTAGACATTACACACATACAAAATAACATCATCAGGTCTTTATTCAACTGATATCAAACACAGTGACAAACTTTATGCATTTATTCACCTTGATGAATTTGAATAAAGCAAGAACAACAGTGGTGGTTTGTGCAGAATAATATGGTACCATCATTGCTTATTTCGTTGGCTTCTCATCAGCTGCTTACAGCCTAAATAAATTATGAGGTTTATGTACAGAAAAGTTTTAACATACTTGCAAATTTCTCATGGTGTCAGTTGACAGAAGGTTCCACAATTAGTGAACAGTGCTCAGAAAATTACGCTTATATGGCTTTTATACAGGGAGTTCAAGTTTAAACAAAATAAATGTATGCATACAGTAGTAAAGGAGTCAAGTAATAAAGACGAGAGGTACATAAGATGATGAGTGACGAATAAGTCAGGTAACAATGTACTGCGTTCAACTCAAATCACAGAAACAAGAGACAAGCAAAAATACAAATTATAAAAGGGGGTTGAGGTTAAAGACGAAGATTGCGTAATCAAATTAAGTAACTCCTTTACCATTGTATGCATACATTCACTTTGTTTAAACTTAGACTACCTGTGCAAAGACAATATAAGTGCAATTTTCAGAGAACTGTTCACTAAGTTCAGGACCCACTGTCAACTGACATCATGTAAAACTAGCAAGTATGTTAAAACTTTTCTGTGCATAAACCTCATAATGTATTTAGGCTGTAAGCAGTTGATGAGAAGCCAATGAGATAAATGATGATACCATATTATTCTGCACAAACCACACTGACAAACACTTAACATACTATTCTTCAAATATTTTAGTTTTCTAAAAGAAGTCAAGGAGCTCCATTCTCCTCAAGTTTGCCGAAGCAATTTCTATCAAATGCTTCAAACCAGATTTATGTGTTCAGAAAGAAGCAGTTATTAGTCTTTCCTTGCCGTGGCAACTGGTTGTCTTTATTCTCTAATCTGATTACGTAATCTTTGTCTTTAACCTCACTCCTCTTTTTTATAATCTGTAATATTGCTTATTTCTTGTTTCTATGATTTGAGTTGAACTCAGTACATTGTTACCTAATTTATCAGTCACTCTGTATCTAACGCATACTTCGTCTTTATTACGTAACGCCTTTACCATTGTATGCATACATTTATTTTTGTTTAGACTTGAACTGCCTGTGTAAAAACTATATAAGCACAATTTCCTGAACACTTTTTACTAATTGTGGAACTTTCTGTCAACTGACAACATGTAAAATTTGCAAGTATGTTAAAACTTTTCTGTATGTAAACCTCACAATTTATTTAGGCTGTAAGCAGCTGATGAGAAGCCGACGAAATGAATGATGGTACCATATTATTCTGCACAAACCACACTGTTGTTCTTGCTTTATTTAAAGGAAGTCATGTTCATACTTCACTCTGCCAAGTGTTAGTTTGCACGGATTTGATGGATTACAGGATTGGTCACAAACTGACATCAGTTAAAGAACCATCAGAAACCATCAGGGAACACTTCACAGCTGTTTCGTCCTAGCTTGCGCCAGTTCACAGTACGCACCCACCAGGCTTCTAGCCCAGGACCTCCCTTTTACAAGGCGAGCTGGTGGACCATTAAACCATTGGAACCCGACCGAGTGGTTCATAAATCACAACTCCTGGCAATTGGTCATAAATATTTATCCCAAGCAACAGCCAGTGTGACTGGTAAATAACTGACCTTTAGCCTGACTTGGTGGACCCTGCTGATTACAAATTCTCACTAGAGCCCCGGATACTTCCTCTATAGGACCAGTCACTAGTGAGCATCAGATAAATTATCGAGGGTTGGTTTGCAGGGATTTGATTGGTTACAGGATCGATGACGAGCTGATTTCAGTTAGAGAACCACTGGAAAACCTCGGATTACTGGACAGCTGTTTCGTCTTAGTTTAGCACTCTTCATTCTGTTCTGTGTATTTGGCAAATAACTAAGAACATCCATTATGAAGATGTTAGCACAGGTAAACCATCCATGTTAGTGAACTGAACAACACCGGAAATATCCACTTCTGCTAATAACCCTCTCCATCATTTTGAAGATATTATCATTGTTTCCAATGTCATGCCTATTTAACTGTGTCATCTACCAACAATCTACAACTTTTACAAAGAAGCTATTAGCTATTACTAAAATAGTTTGAACAACATATTTAGTGTCAAAATTTTCACCTCATTATAAAGTCAAGCTCCTTTAAAAGTTCACGTCTTATTGACATTCAATACTCTGACGCAATGATTCATGCAACTCTTGTTTTCGTCTTTAATAACACAGAACAGAATGAGAACTTGTGTTATTTTAAAGGACGAGTTGTTGAAATAAGCCAATGAAAGATGATAGAATCACTGATTTTAAATGCTATCAGATTAACGTCAAAGTAGAATCTGTTACGAACTAACATCTAATAGAGAATCAATGAAAACCAAGGAGCACTGAGACTCGTCAGCAGTGTGCAACTACTGTCCGACCGGAGATCACTCCGGAACTTCTAGTTTGCGAGACCATCCTGTTGACTATTCAACTATTTAGATGGATTTCAATTTATTTTGTAAATGGTATTAATTTTATCTCCTTTTTCTTATTAAACAGAGGAAACACCAAAAGTGCAGTCAGAGAATTCCTAGAAGCCTGGTACTCAGACGACGAATCAGCGATTAACAAACACGTTAATATAGACCGAATCTACCAAATAATAAAAAGTAAATCATGTGACGAGAAATTTCAAAATCCAAGCCAATAAAAAATGATCAACACAGATGTAAATTGACTACCAGTCACGAAAATGGCTACCAGGAGACACAATTCTATCATTCACGGAGAATTTAAATCAGTTCATTTTATGCTAAAACTTGCGCTGGAAGGGAGATGTTGTCCAGAAGGACGACGAAAGTTCCACAATTAAACCAACCAGCTCAGAGAACACAACTAATTGCAAATCATCCACCTGTGCTACAAATCTTCTCTATTATTTTATTAATACTGTTTATCGACATAATGACTAACCGACTAATTTTGTAGGCTTCACCCGTCTATTAAAGCCTGTTTTCTCACTTTATCTATATGTACTGCATTACATATCCAAAATGCTATCAACCTTCAGAGTAAAATACATCATTAAGTTTATTAAATGGATGTTCTAGTCAGGGGACCGAGAAGCAAGCCAAAACGAGTTTGACCACGGATTGATATCAGTTAGAGAACCACTGAAAATCAGGGAATACTGGATAGCTGTTTCTTCCTAGTTTGGGAATCATAGTCAGTACGCCCCCACCGCCAGGGTTCGAAATCGGGACCTTACGGTTACAAGGCAAGCTTGTATACTATTCAGCCACTATGACCCGATTCAGTGGCCAGCCTATGAATTCTATGTTCTACGAATTCGTGATTTTATCTCGACCACCAACCAACATCATCGGTGGGAAATTGATCCTCACACTTGACTGGTTAGACCTCACTGGTCACGTACTGCCGATGATTCCCAAACTAGGATGAAACAGCTGTCCAGTACTCCAGTGCTGGTTTTCAATGGTTCTCTAACTGATATCAATCCGTGGTCAAACTCGTAAAAACATATCTAATCTTTACAAACCAATTCTTGAAAAAAATATACATTTAAGTTATTTCAAGACTTTGTTTAAGTGATCACAATTCATGATAAAATATCACAGTAGGTGATAAAAAATCTTTGAATATTTTACTGATTATCAGATATGTGTATATCTCTGCATGTTTTCATTTGAGATGGCAGACATGTAAAAATATGCACACAGTAGACATATTCCATTTTTTGACCTCTGACCCTAAATAAAAATTTTGATCTGTTAGCCACACATATACAAAAAGGTAAGACCAAAACAAAAATTACATTAGATAGAGGCTCAGCAAAATGCAAATCTGCAGATGATATATATGTATATATATATTCAGCATTCAAGTACACACCCGGTAACACAAACATGCATATCCACACACGCACACGAACACACATACATGCACACCAACGCCTAGTCACCATTTATTTGCATGCATAATTAACTTTCACAATGATTGCTGGTTGCTTTATCAGTTGTTGTTTTTTGTGTTTTTTTTTTTTTCATTTTTTATTACACACCATCGTAACAACCACGAGGAGAATGTTATATCATCATTGAGACAGAGATAGGGAATCTTTTAAACGAGGCGATACGCTGCTTTAGATTTCCAGTCTCTAAGTAACTATGCTCTATTCGCTTCGTCATTATGTAATCATCTCGAATGGATTCATTGCTATCGTCTCTTTTCTTTTCTGCATGGTTTGAATTGTTTCTAGGGCTAAGGGTGTTTGGAACAAAAAAGGGGATGAATAAACAATTAACCCTTTAGACAATTTAACAAATATTTATCGTCTCAGCTGTTTCACTAATCATGGACATAGAACAGCCTAAAATGTGCTGACTAGTCTTAAAATAGTTTTGTATGTCATTTCATGACATCAATTAATGGACAATTGTATTCATTTCGACTTCGATTTCCCCGGTCAATTGTATGGACCAGAATATTTGACGTCTGTGGACATGCTGCTTTCGAGTAGTAATAACTGATGGTCACTGTACAAAAGGTGGCTGCCATGGTCCAATTGTTCTGGTGGATCACACTTTGGTGTTTGGAATGATTGGTGCTAGGTTCGAGTCTCAGTGGGAACACCATAACTTAATGAAAATGAAGGAACATCCAGCCGACGAGTCACAAATAGGACGAAATGTACATTCTGAATCCCACTGCTTGTCACCATCCACTGAATTATCCCAAGATTAAATAGCTGTTGATGTCCTTCAGCAATGTGTCATTTTCAGGCTTTATTATTATCAGTGAATAACTTTGCTTACATATGACCTCCTTGACCTTAATGATTGCTCGTCCTTATTAGAACTATAGGAGGACTGTATAAAATCTAGTAATTAATAAGTTCGCGTGATGAAGTGATTCTGAATCTGATTACTCATGACCATTGTGCATTATACTGTCAAAGATGTCGTGGCTATGTGACTGACTAAATTAAATAGTTGTATACGATTCAGGTCAACTAGTAATTCTTTCTCGCTAGCCAGATAGAGCTAATCTGATTAACAGACTGCCGTTTCGTTCGTATAGGGTCAAGCTCAGTAGTGATGTAACAAGTTTGACTCAGTTCAGAGAGTCTAAGCAGTTCAAACCATCCGATATCTAGCTAGCTGTGTGAACTGGTAATACAGTAAGTCCAATTCACAACTTACAAATTAATTAGCAGTTTACGCAGTTTTAGGAGATGAAATTTCACTTCAGTTTCCTTTGGAATTTGGAATTTCTCCAAAGTAAAATAGATAAGTATTCTAGTTTGTTGGTCATGTTGACCAATAACAAATTGAATCTCTTTAAAATAAGGGTGTAACCTATATACAATTAATCAAACTCCTATATTACTGACTGGTTTCTACATAGAACTTTGCATAGGCGTACACCAGTTCGAGTTCCAGATTTCAGATTTATTGGTTGAGGATAGAAGGCTTGGAGCCCATGTTAATCCTTTTCTAGTAAATTTCTGTGGTTGTCCAAACCCTTCTTGAACAAATCAACTGAGGTTGCAGACACCACTTCTTCTGGGAGCCGGTTCCAAGAGTTTATGACTCGGTGTGAGAACCAGTACTCAACAGCAATATGATTTCTTCTTGGCTTTTGAACTCTCCTGCTATGTCCTCTAAGGTGTTCCGACCTGGTGGGAAGGAAAAGAGAGAATAGGTCAGGTCCGTAGTCATTATTTAAAATTTTAAACATTGTGATTAAATCTCCTCTCTGCCTACGGTATGACAGTGAGAAGAGATTTAAACTGTCTAGTCTTTCCTCGTATGATAAGTTAGTCATGCCATGAATCATACGTGTTGCCTTCCTTTGAACCATTTCCAGAATGTGTGAGGCCCCTTTTAGACAAGGGCTGGCGGCCTGGATGCAGTTTTCCAGTCTTGACTTCACCAGAGATGTATATAAGGAGGTGAACATATCTCTGGTGATTCTAGTGAAGGCTCTACGAATTGCCACACTACATCCATGTGGCACACAAAGCAAGAGAAGAGAGTAAAGAAAGATTCAAAAGAAAGATAATAAGCAAAAATATGTGGCAAAAAGAATAGTAATATCGAAGAACCACATAGTTTTATTGGGTATTATAAGTCACAAGGAGTGGATGCATCTGCGCCAGCCACTGAGATTTTGAGCCATATCACCTACTGTCTCCAGTCGCCACTGCTTCTTACCATCCTGAGGACCCCAACCAGGAAGTCTACATCTTCCTAAGGGGCTTTAACTAACTGTTATGGATTTCATTGACTGATGAGTCCATTTTTTGGATCACCACCACTAGCTCCTCTCCAACCTGATCCATCCTATATCAGCTAACGTTGCCCATCGAGGAAGGCAATCGATGGCTAGACATGCGTTACACATGTCCTAACCGTCTCAATCGGTGCAACTTCACAAACTCGTCTAATGATTTCTCCTCCTTATCTAGCACTCGACCGATGCCTAATCTCAATATTGCTCACCAAATTATACCACTTCACACGGGAGATAGAACGCACATCAAAGACAGCTAGCCGACCTTTTCATGTCTCCCACTTTCAATGGCCATGTCTCACTCACAGTCATAGAGAAGGACAGAGCAGACTGCCCTTTGGACAACAGCCAGCCGGATATCACGTCTACTAGGCCAAAGATGATGTAAGCTGGCAGGCTAATGTCAGAGGAGCCCTCCGGGGCTGGCTGATGCGCTCTACCACTTTACTCCCCGTCTTTAAGCTAGAATTCAACGTTCAACCCAGTCCTATAGCATCATCTTACATCTGACGAGAGTGATTGCTGCTCCTAAAAGTGTTTAGAAAACTCTGTATTTTGTCGATGTCTTCACGTAAATGTAGACAAGTGTTGATTTCACAGATTCAATTTGGTTTTGCATCAAAAAAGGTGGTGATTTCAACCAGCATTAAATAATATCGACTAATATCGTGCATAATCTATTTTTTCTCATAGAAAAGTAATTAATTCCGTCAAAGACGAAAAAGACTCTTCAGTACTGGTGAAGAGTGGCGGGAAATTTAGTTTCCTCTCTTGAGGAATTCTAGAATCTGGCAAGGTTTTATTGGTAAATGCAATCTGTAGAATGATGAGAAACACATGTCATTATGAAAGGGTCAGATTTTCAAGATAGACTCAGTTACTCCATTATGCAATCCGTGAAGCGCTGGCTGACGGCAATGGTAATTTTCTCCTCTGTTGCCATCATTAACATCAGAAACTAGAAAACAACAAATTTAGAATTCAGTGATCCTTTCATCACAAATGAGATTAAATTCATGAGAGTTAAGTCTGGTTTCCAGCAGCTTACCGACCCGTCGCTAAATTATCATAAAGTGGTAGATAGTTCCTAACATGTCAAATATGACAATGGCTGACAGCATCTCATTGTGTCATTAGAAAATTCTTTTGGAATTTGGTTATTAAATGTGGGTTGTTATTTTGATCACGTGATCAGTGAATGACAACCTTTAGACACAAGCTAACTGATTCTGTGTGTTATCAGATGGTTAGAGGCAATCAACAGAAGGTCTCACTCTCCACTAAATGAAGAACTGGACGTATGACACTAATTGCTATCGTCTAATCAATCAAGGAATACAGTACAGTCCTATAGGAGGTCAACTGCAAGCCTGAATAGCTCAGTAGTAACGTTTCTGGCTACATCATTGACTGACATCGGTTCGAATCTCAGAAGGGACATGAGCTGCAGATATGTCTTACTGACGAGTGCAAACGAGTGCGAAACCTAGGTGAAGGCTTCCTGCCGATTGTCTCCAGTCGTCCAACAAACAACAATTCAGAGTGCATCGTAATGACGTGCCACCTAACATGTTGGTCACACTGCAATCTGCACCAAAGAGTCGAAAGACTAGACTGATGACATTAGTTCCTACCACCTAGTGTTCAATCAACATGTTTCAGTATGTGTTATGTGATCTCCTTGCCGTCGGTTATAATCGCGCATAAGGTTATAATTACTTCTCCCAAAAAATCAATCATTTTAAAGCAAGAAACTGATCTCAACTCATGATGAAAACTTATCTCGAAATAATTACAGTTATTTTAAATGACTTGGTTACAAATATCGATTTAAAGCATGCTATAATATTTCATCCCGTCTTCCGTTTATCTTATTCTCCTCGAAAATATGGTTTCTATCCGTCTATGTTAGCATATTCTAAACCCAACTAACACCCTTGAAAATTTAATCATTATTACATTA
Organism: Trichobilharzia szidati; assembly: GCA_944472155.2. Lineage (NCBI taxonomy): Eukaryota > Metazoa > Platyhelminthes > Trematoda > Strigeidida > Schistosomatidae > Trichobilharzia > Trichobilharzia szidati. The sequence continues at coordinate 92,900,322 of OX235272.1, forward strand.
GAAATTATATGAATGAACATCTAGTATAATTATGATAATATTTTCTGTGTTACTATGTTTCACAAAGTTACAATTAAATGATGCAATATCTCTAGTTATCTTTTTTTGTCTCTCCCCCCCCTTTCTGTCTCTTCTGATGCATCCTTAACCATATCGTGGCGATAAACACGACCAACTTAGAAACAAGCAAAAGTATTTCCAGTGTCTGGGGCATATATATGTATACATATATATGATTATCGTATTGTCTGATTATAATATAATGCGTATAATGAATAATGTTCATGATTAGTATGCATAACTGTGTGTAAATGTGTTCTTTTGTGTGTGTGTGTGTGCATATCTGCACGGAATAAAGAAAGTATTTAAAAATTGTCTACGTTTAATTACAAACAGGACACATAAAATGATTATTCGATTTCGCTAAGAAATGAAAAAGAAGGCTGTGAAAGTGGCCTGAAAATTTGTCTCCTATAGACCTTTGCCCATAGATAGCATCAGTAACAATAAAATAGTCTAGAAATCCATTACAACCTACCCACTTATTCGTGTATAGTGATATCATTTGAAAGTGTAGTAGAGATTGGCTTACAATAACACATTTATTGCGTGATATATATTAGAACTGGCTGGTTAGTTGAATTCAATAATTCAAAGGAAAAGAAGACAAGAAACACAGACAAAACAACTGTATACCCTCTAAATGTCGTATGGCTATTGTTTGAAAAGTACACTTTTATCTAACGTTACCATAATAACTTTATTCTTCTCATTATTATTGTTTCCTTTAGTTCCTAGAAGAACATAGGGATTCAGCCGCACGGCTCCATTGCGTTCGTTTCTCTGCCAACGTTTTCACGCTACTCCACGTCTGCTCATATGCTTTCATCTCCTCTTCGCATCACCTCCTCCACTCCATGCCACCCTCACACTGACGATCAACTCGCCGCTTCCCATTCGGGTTCCACTCGAGCCATGGCCTGGTATGTGGTGTCACTTGATTGTTTGATTTCTCAGAGTGTGTGCATTCCACCTCCATTTCTTCTTGCGTATTTGTTGCACAGTCGGTTCCTGGTTGGTTCGATCCCAGAGATCCCTCCCTGTTGCTGATCTGTTCTAGCCGGCCATCCGATCATGAGTATTGAGCGAAGACAGCTGTTGATGAAGGTCTGTAGTTTGTGAAATAAGCAATAACAGTAGATTGCTTGACGCAATGCTGTCTGACCTGGAGCGAAAATCAATCTTGCATTGTGCTATTTCTTCTTTAATTCAATTTTAGATTTTCCCGTTGATTGATTGAACCGAAGTGATCGACCTCACGTTGACATGTTGGCTTCTTGTGCAGATGCTTCGACGATGTCTGGGCATGTAATTAGAAGTGGATAACACTTTGACGTTTGAAACTGTGAGCACTCAGTTCGAGCCTCGGTGGGAATATTCTCACTCACTGACTGGGAAATGCAGGTACATCCATCTGACGAGTCCCAAATAGGACGAAATTCACATCCTGGATTCCACTGCTAGTCACCATCCACCAATCAACTTTTTATATTTCTTCTTTGTTTCCTTCGAGAAATGCACAACATATGGTTGAAATTCAATTATTTTTAAAAAGTGCAGGAGCATATTTTCGAACCGAAGGATATCAGTGAAGAACTACAGACTGCAGGTAGTTAGTTTTATGACTCAAGCAGGAGCAATAGTACCCAAAGTCTCAGGAATGGTTATCTTATCATGCATTGGAATACGTTACCACCCCCGATTATGTTTTTACTCTAGTTTAGTAGACATTCACGAATCGGCAGGTTATAAATACTCGGAAGAGCAAACAATAAAGACATAAAAAAAATACTTGGTAGCCGAAGTTTTAAGCAGGTATCCTATTCTGATACTGAATTGTTTGTTTCCGACTTCTAATTGATTATTAAACTTATAAATATATTACTTTTTGTATCATATGGTTGGAGGCAATTGGCGGGAATCCCTGAACGTCGATTTCGCACTTTATGGTAACCCATCAGTTGAGTTGATGTTCCTTCGGAGAGAGATTATAATTCAACTCATCCAGTGCCACAGTAAACGACATTGCAAGTTTTACAGAAGATTAGTTGCCGTTCGAACAATTCAAAGGTAATATAGCTCTGTGTGATACAGGTTTGAATCTTCGTGGGGAAATAAATTCCGTCGATATCACAGATATGTCTTTCTGAAGACTGCTGACAAAAATAAATTGAAATGTGGTGACATGTCACCTGGACTGATGATTACATTGTAAACTTGACTGATAGAATTTAGTTAATACTAAAGATCAGACAGCATAGACGTGACTACTCCTCAGTGATTAGTCAATTTCCATCACTTCCATATTGAAGTAAGTTTCAGAGTTTTGAAGAATAAAACACTCCAACCAGTTCTGATATTTATCGTCTAAAGATTATCTTCATTAGAGGCTGTTTAAGTTACTGCAACCGTAGAAAATATTCTCCTGTGGGTTAAAGTAAGTATATACACTTTAAAGCCCTGAGTTGTACTCATCCTTATCTTTAAAGTAATATGAATTTTCAAGTGTTGGTTTGTAGGGATTTCTGTTTGATTGGTTGGAGGATTTCATCATGAGCTGATATCAGTTAGAGAACCACTGGAAAACCTGCAGGAAGTACTGGAAAGCTGTATCGTTCTAGGTCGGGACTTTTCGGTAGTATGCACCCACCGGGGTTTGAACCCAGTATCTTCTGGTTACAAGGCTAGCGAGCTCGTAGACCATTAAGCCACTGGGACCCGACCCCAATACAGCCGAAGAGTCCCAGACTGGGACGAAACGGCTGTACATTACTCCTAGATGGTTTTTCAATGGTTCTCTAACCAACGTGAGCTCCAACTTATGAATTTTGTTAAGTTTACATAATATATCGCACTGACGAGCATAATCGATTGCGAGAAGCGTTGAGTATGAATCCTAATACAAGTTACAGTGTATATTCTCATCTACTGTATCCATTCATCATTTCTTTTTATTAAAACACACACACTATGTATAATCACTGAAACGTAAAAACGGAATTCTAATTATGCGGAAATCCATTAATATAATCCATTTATGAAATTCGAAAATGTTATTTGACCTTAACTACACGAAAGTTGACCTTTATATTGACATACAGTCATGAAATATTGATAATTGACAGCTCTTACTGAAGTTATTACATATTTCGAAAACTTTTTAAAATGATACTTACTGTAAAACAAGTTCGCATCGATTGTCTATTGTTTCCACTTTAATTCTTTTATCATGCCTAAAGGGAAATAATATAATGGGGTAGGGTAAGGTTTCCAATGAAGCTTCTAATAGTTACAATACTATCTGATAGTTGGGTTCGAACTAGGAGCAGGTAGTTTTAACGATTGTTATTACTCTTTCTTTCTTTCTTGCATTCTGACCCAAATACCTCCATTCTACTTGGTCCTCTGCTGTCTATTTCAGCTGTCTCCAAAACTATCCACAAGCAGTTATTTCCTCTTCAAATCATCTTTTTGTTGTCAACCTCATCCACCTGAGCTACAAATCTTCTCCATCATATCTAGACTTGTCTTTCGCCATTCGGGTTCCATTCTAGAGCCTGGTGTGTGATATCACTCAATGGTCTCCTTAGTGTATATTCACTGCAGGTCCCATTCCATTTGCATATTTGTTGGGCCAACCATAAGTTCATTGCACTTACTGCCTATTCTTTTTGGCCAACCATCTGGTTTTCAGTGTCGAGAGAAGACAGTTGTTGATGAAAGTCTACAGCTTCCTTTTTGAAATGCTTTTGGTAACCTGCGAGCCAAATCTATGAACCGTACCGAACCAATAACTGAATATTTGTGTTAACAGTTGTTCCTTGTGCTAATTGCTGTAGATTTCCACGCTGATTTCAGAGTAATGCACGCCTGTCTTGCTTTCCCTACGGATTCTAACTGGTATTTGAAATTCATGAAAAATCCCCATTCGAACATTAATAGACAGAAGAACAGTAGTTCAGAGAAGAGTCGCCTCTCCGCGAATTCATTTTCATAGCTGTACAATCACAAATATATATATGGTTATTTTGTATGTGTGTGGATACATTAAATTTGTCAAACGAAAATACATTTAGTAAGTTTTTGGTGGAGTTACGTAATACAAAAGGCGTTCAGATGAATTGAATGTTGATATAAGAGGGTAGTAACAAAAGTGATGAGTTTCCACAGACGACTGTCAAAGAAGAGTTACGTAATAACATGAATAGTTTGATGAAAGAGTTGTGCTCAGGGTGAAAATGGAAACAAAATAACATACGGAATTACGTAAGAGTCTTAAGTAGTTGGAAAAATAAGCATACAAGCAAAAGTTAAGTTAGGTCAACAGAGTTGTTACCATGACAGTAGAAGTCATTGAATAATTTTCTTTTTTATGCATAGTTCTGGTTCTTCAAACTAAACGGCTAGGACTTCTGCAATGCAAAGAAGACGGAATCGTATTGTCGTTGGCGGATTGTTCTTCATTTTATAGATTACTTTGAAGCAGGCATTTGTTGATGATTGTTCAGCTAGTATCAGTTCGTTGTGAAATCTAATCTACAGATTGAGGGAAGAAATATACATTCCTTTTCAATTAGTTGCTCATCATCGGCTCTACACTAATATATAGTCTTTTACATCAAAATTTAGTAAATCAAATGGTTATTTTAGTAAATCAGTTTTAGGTATATGGAGATGAAATTAAGAGGTTAAAAGTCATTACGGAATTCAAGATAAGTTGATTTTTAGGCGTTAGGAACAAGTTATTACATAATCGAGAAATTAGTAAAATAGCAGTGTTGACTAAGAAGAATAGGATGACTCAGAAGAGTTAGGTAAAATACAAACAAGTTAATAGAATTAGTTAGAATTGTAAAAATTGTAAAAATTAACAAAGTCAGAGTTACAAGGGGAGGGGAAAAAATCGTTTTAAAAACTTAGTAGATATTACGTAGTTGGCCATGGCAAAGAAATGGGCTGTACAAATTTCTTTTGAACACTCACAGATTTGGTTTATTCATATGGATTCCGATTGCCTCTGATGTATGTAGAAGTTATATGCGTAGATCACGCTGTGACAGGTTGGGTGATATACGATAAATAACGCCTAAGAATCAACTTATGTTGAATTCCGTAAGTAATGAATTCTCACCCCTCCTTCAAAACTTAGATATCTTGTTACTAACATCTATTAGTCAGTTGTTTTGATGACATTTAACCTCTTAATTTCACCCCTCCCCCTGTATACCCAATACTGATTAACTCAAATAACCACTTGATTGGTAAAAACAATTTTGATGTAAAAAAACAACTATATATTAGTGTAGAACCAGCCATTCAGCCGATAATGAGGAACTAATTGAAAAGGTATGCATATTTCTTCGCTGCTCAATCTGTTTTTTTTTTCAAAGTGTGTAAATTGGAATTTGGAAATTACTGAAATCTAATCTACACTGAGGTCATTCTACTTTGTTTACTTATACATTTTTGAATATTTCGATAGTTTTTTTCTTTTTAAGAAGTAAAGCGTTTAGATAGTTGGAGGCAATCCGCAGGAAGCCTAGGACCTAGGTTTCGTGCTAGCTGCAAACCTGACTGATAGAATGGAGTCTGCACCAAACAAAGGATTAGACACGTCACACTAGTTACTATTGTCCAATGAATAAAGTAAAGCGTTTGTTAGCAAAATAGCATTCAAAGGTAGGGTAAAGAAGATGAGTTGACGAATGAGATACATTTCTATTTCTATATCCGACGCTAATATGCATATATGAAGTTAACAATTAAGGAAAATGAGTACGACAATGAATTTTGACTGAAATAATTATAGAATAATGATGATGATGATAAGAATAATAATAAAATAGGTTTGTAAATTAACATGACACAGACTGTTATTTGAGCGATTACGTAACAGAAATGAAGTTTGACTCTTTTTGTTTTGTTGTCTTAAATGAGCACGTGTCGATAACAATTACTTAAGCCTCAAATCGAGTAAAGAGAATGTGACTCAATTGAGAATGATGCTTAAGGAAAACATGAATTTCGTTTGTATACACGATTTTGTGTTTGTAGGCTTGTCTCATGTTTGACTTACTTTTTGCATCACGGGTGAGTGTGCCACATAATGTGGAATTAATTACATTCCATTATTAATGACCACTGTTTTCCTAAATTAATAGTTGTGGAACTTGGAGTGATTTTTGCACGTCTGTCAATCAGCTGTGGGTGATGATGATGATGATTATAAATTCTAAAATGGATTTGCTTTACTTTTCAAGCTATGTAATAATAGTAGTAATTATTACTATTGTCCTTATTATTATACCCCTAATCTTGCTTAATTTTCTCCCGACATTACCAATAACCTTAAAATAAATACATTCCAGTTTCAATTTTGCCCGCGGATTGATAGCAGTTAGAGAACCATTGAAAACTAACAGGGAGTACTGGACAGATGTTTTTTTCTAGTTTGTGATTCGTCGTCAGTACGAACACGCCACGGGGGTTCGAATCCAGGACCTTCCGGATACAAGGCAGGCTTTTAGGCAATTAAGCAGCTGGAACCCGACTCAGTGACCAGTTGATGAATCCCAACATTTACCAATTTGTGATTTTAATGCGAATGGAGCCAGCCACTGTCATCGGTGAGCATTTTTATTCATTCCCTACCTGGTAGACCCTACTGCTCATGACTTCTCAGTCGAACTCCGGACAATTTTGCCGTGCAGCCAGTCACTAGTGAGCATCAGACTAATTTTCAAGGGTCAGTTTGTAGGGATTCCATTTTGCTTCAAGTTTGATCTCGGATTGATATCGGTTGGAAAAACCACTATAAAGTATTGGACAATTGTTTTGTCCTAGCTTCGGACTCATCGGCGGTGCGCACTAACCCAGGACCTTCTGGTTACAGGGCGAGCTCGTAGACCAGTCAACCACAGTCACTGTATTCTCTCAGTCATTGCGCGTTTAGTATATCCTACAATTCCTGAATTCTAGGATCTCATTGTTTGTCAACTCATTAGATTCATGAGTGGGTTGAATGTTTGTCAAAGTAACTGGAACATTTATTCGACATTGCTGTCAAATTTCTTGTTTGTTGCTTAAGACAGTAAAAATTTTCTCATCATCATGGATTCATCTTCACTAATGTCTACTGTTTGCAGGTAATAGTGAGTGTCATTACTGCAGTTTACATTGTGTTTAGCGACTGAAGAGAAATATAGTTATTTAGAAACAATATCATGAAAACAAGTAGGCGTATTTAATAAAAGTATTCAGAAGAATGGTTCTTACTTCTCATCGCTTTCAGAAAGTGAGGAAACAAGAAAGTGGTAGAATGTTCGTTCCACATCAGTTTCGACTCTCATCTATATTTAACCATTGAGTAGAATGGTCGTAGCGAGGTGTAATTTATGAACAGATTCTAACTCATCAAAACTATCCTTAATTCCACAACTCCACGTTATGGGTTGATGTGACACATTCACTCCCACGGTAGGCGAACAGTGAATGTTATGTAAGATGTTGAAATTACAAAAATAGCTACAACAGTAGGTGTCTCAAGATGAAGTTTCCACCATTTCTGAAGACACACTGTTGAACCTCAAAATTAATTACAGGATAGTGCCACCGGATACAAGCAATTCATCGGAGATATTGGTCGTCGAACTCTCATATGTGAAGGGTGATGTAAGGGATACGTGCACCGAAGGGTTGTAAATATAGCATTTTACACTTAGAATAAGATTGCCGCAAAGCCAGAGGTGACCCAAGTTGACGTTTGCTTCTCTGGCTTTCACTATACTATTAGAAGCTTCATCCATCACACCACAGGCAGCATTTACACAGATATGTGGACCTCTCGGTTATTTCTAATGGCTCCACTCCGAGGGTAAGTGCATATGCAGGCTCCTGCCAATCCTAAAACAGTACTTTGAACTTAGACAGTACACACGTGCACACAGTAACATATATATGTTTGGAAGTAGTTGTCAGGATGCCTATGACCTAAGTCGCCTGCTTGCTGCAACTCGCGAATTAGCATCGAGTATTTGAAATCTTGGAAAGACTCAGGACCCTTCTGAAGTTCGAACTCGTGTTGGTCAGTTCTGCAGTCAGAGGTATTACCACTGAGCTACTAGGCCTCGCGATTGACTTCCTCTAGGATTGTGTAAGATACTTTGATTGGACACTAGGCAGCCAGTAACTGGTATCATGCATATATTCCTTTCTTTAGTACAGACCGAATTTTATTAGTCCGGGGCTTCCTATCTACTGCTTCCAACCATCTAATAACGACAATTCAGGGTGCACCATGATGCGGAGCCACCTACCATGGTGATCACATTACAGACTTGGCTGACAGAATTCAGTCTGCACCAAACAAAGGACCAGACGCATGGTACTAGTTACTTAATACCTAGTGTTCAATATATATGTATTTCAGTGATGCAGAACGAAAGAGATGATGTTGGCCTTCAGTGTACACTCCATTTTATTGTTCCACTTAACCTCACTGGTAAGACAGTCATTCGTCTATCCTTACATTGGAAATTCGATTACCTAATGAACAGATTGACTAATCCTTTAAATAATTCATCACAAATAGTGTTTCAATACAGTTTCTAGCACCTATATAAATGTCTAGCCTTCATTTAATTCATTATTTTTTCCAAGTGTTAAACGCATATAACATTATTCAGAAGGCACAACTATCCCACCCAATTGTTGCAATAATTACTACTTAGAAGTGACCCAAAAAATAAACGTCTAATTACATCTGTCTATCATTTCAACGGTTTTTTTCTTACAATAATAATAATTATTATTATTACTATTAAAATGCTCTCATGATTATTGCTATTATCCTCATTATTGTTAACATTGGTAACCATGGTAATTCGATAGTGATGCATGAATGTATATAAACAATTAAGCAATCAATGATAAATGTTAAATAAATGCTTGGCAAGAAAAAAACAGGAGGAGAAATTACGACTTAAATTCAATCAGTCTAAATTGGAAGGAAAATACAAACAAGATTTGTGTGTAAATTGACCCCGAAAATATCGGATAAAAAGAGGTGAACAGGAAATTCAATCTTAGGCGAAAATAAATTTAAGGAAACGATACACATGCACAGGCATGTACAACAAACACACCGTCACACACACACAAATAAACAGTAGGGTGTATGTTTCTGGGTTTTATTGTAGTCATTGTTCCTGTTGGTTTGTTTATTTGTATCTTTTGTCTGTAGCCTTGGAAAAATTCAGGACAAGACAGTAAACAGGGCGAGGTTTTTCATTACACCAGATCTAAATGTGACATGGAATTAATGATCCCCTGTGAAATATTTTTGCAGACACGACAAGTTCTCTTTTATGAGTGTGTGCGTGTGTGTGTATCGAAATCAGTCTTTCAATAGAGAAGAAAGAACTGATGATGTTGGAGAAAAATGAAACAATTAGGTTCCTAAAAAGTTACTGAGTGCTATTTTTAGATTACCGATTACTTAATTATTGAAGTCAGTTTTGATTTTCCAATTGATTGATCGGTTCGAAATGGTGACTAGTTACCGCCCACCAAATTACTTCATGTCAATTCTCAAACATCGTTGAGGTATTCCTGCTAGGAACTGGAATGTCAAGAAAGGCCTAACATTTCGATCCGATCAATCAATGGGAACATCAAAATTCACCTAAAAACTAATAATAACTGATCCCGTTTGCACAAGAGGTGGTTCTTATGACCCTAGTGGTCTAGTGGATAATGCTTTGACATTTGTAAGGATGGGTAATGGGTTCAAGTACCAGTCGGAACACTGTTACTCACTGCAGATTGCAAGTACATCCAGATGACGAGTCCCGAATAGGACGAAATGCACAGCCTGGATTCTATCGCTAATCATAGCTTTACATCGGTGTTTATCATTTTATTGCCTAATAAGGTCTTTGGTGTGTGCCATTCGTTTCTTCATCACTGATTGCTCAGAAAATCCACCAAGCAGCATATTCTTCAAATGGTTTAATCGAATACAAAATTTCACACGATAACAAACGTATATCATTTCGTTAGATATTGTGTAGACTTTTCCCCCGACCGCCCAACTGTTATGTATATACGATTTCCAGTGAGAATCATCCTGTTGAGGTTAGATTTTACAATGTTACAGAACGAAAGTGTAACAAACTAAATTCAAATTCTACTGAGAAGTCAGAGACCACTAATTCTGATCTATAAACTTGACTAGATAGGTTAAAATCATCTAAAGAATATAACCACCTTAGCAGTGGTTACGAGTTGATCTGGACGATTCAACACTTTCACTTGAATCTGATCAGGCTATAAACAGGTGGAAGGGAGATCTTCTAATATTTATACTGGTACCGATTGCTTAAAGTGATTCTAAGTGAAAGAAACGGTCGTTGGGTGTTTAGATCATTTCTAACTGTCTAGTCAGCCCTACCGGTTGACGTCAGTGGTTTTCAACAACTCATATCGATCAGTCAGCAGTATACATCATCAAGCTTTTAAGTTTGCCTTTTTGATTTTACTTAGATATTGTGTATTACCATCGTATACACGGAGGTCTGTTTAAATCATTGGCCTGCCAGGATTTCATCAGTTGATCAAAATGCCTAAATCCTTCAGTATTCCTTATTGTTTTAATCATACATTTATATTAAATGATCACTACATGAGTTCACGCACATAGTTCACTAGCTTTCAACAAAACACAGTGCAATTCTTGAAGGAAATGAAGAAGAAATGTACAGAATTTGTTCTCTCTTCATTTTCATAGTCAGATTGATTGATGTGGATACCTAATAGGATCTAACGGTTATCTCCAGCTATTAGATCAAATCCCAGGATGGTTACTCATTAAGATGATGGCATTAGCATTATGTCATGAAAATTAGAATTGAATTCAGACCCAGTGGTTGAATTATAAGGTGTCGTCTTGTACCCTGAACGTTCTGATTGTAGATTGTAGGGGGTCTGTAAGTGCACACCACCGAAGGGCCCTAAACTGAGACGAAATGGTTTTTTTAATGCTTTTCTAACTGTTGTTAGTTTGTGAGAAAATCTACCTTGACATTTTCCAGCGATTGAATTAAAAAACTGTTGTATGTATTCGAGGATGTCACGAGGATGTTATGAATGTCATATGTCTTGTTCTAAGGGTTAACTGAACTATACTAGTCATGTTAGCAATTTAGTCATACAGTTAAGAGATTCACCCTTACAATGCACTTTAAATCAATGTTAGATGGTTGTCTGGAGGCACTTTTCGGCAGCTTCAAAGGAAATGATATCCTTTCGGATATTCGAACCTGTATCACCTAGCAGAGATTGATCAAACATTCCTGAAGTTCATAGTTTATCACCTCTACACTGTTATCATTGACCAAAGATGTCCTAAACTCGAGGAAAATTTGAACATGCATAGTATAGCATAGATTATGCATTAATAATACTTAAAATCAAAGCTCATAATGTTTCCTTCAGCCTGCTTGGGCCTCACTTGATGAATGTGTTAGAATTTCTACCCGGACTGTAACTCTAGTATACCAACTAGTCACATACAGATAAATAGCTCCAAAATAAGCGAATTTCATGTTGTAAGTTTCCCTAAGATCCAACTTTTAATGACTGGACATCGGGATACTTCAAGAACTAGAGAGAAAAAATCAATCTTTCTTCGGTGAAACTTCACTGAAAAAAATGTCACTTCAAATTTCCATTATCTTCTTATATTATTTTACTACTCTTTTCAATTTTAACACTACTGTTTATTTATTTATTGACTCATCAACTGATTGACAGATGATCAGGTCTGATTTGTAAACGCATATCTATGCTTCTTCGCATTTCATCCCACTCTATTCACCCACTCCCCTACGTGACTTTAAACACCTCTTAAGTGTTGTGCATTTTCATATCAATTATACCGATGAATCAGAAGTTAGAATATTCAGTTAAGTTTTTTTTACCTACTTACTTATTTGATTTAAATTCATTATTTTTTTTGGGGGGGGGGGGAGGAATATCAGTTTTCTAGTTTGTGTTTTAAAAAACCCAGCGTATCACAGTCTGGAAATTGACACAAAACAGGTGACTGGATGAAGAGAAAGGTAGTTTAGAATATACAATATTAACAGGCAGTGGTGATTGACACTTTCTTCCTCTTCTTCTCCTTATTCTATGCGTAGGTCTCCCTCAGGGGGTGATTGGGTGGGGGGGGGGGAGGGTAATAGATTCAACACCAACTGAATAGTAATATGATATTTCCTCCTTCACTTTATTCTAATGGTAATTAGATTCATTTACACTGAGTTTACTTTTAAGGTGACAAAGTGAATAATTTATGCAAAACACTCAGTAGGATTCAGAATCACATTACACTTAGCGATCATTACAAAGAAGAATTGGAAGTGTGTATCTCCCTTCTTTTTCACTAAAAAGAAAATGCAGTGAATTTCCAAGAGTTAATCTATAGGGCTTTGATTTGTTTCAAGGTTGGTTATGGATTGATATCAGTTAGAGAAGTGATGAAAAACACCAGGGAGTACTGAACAGCTGTTTCATCCTAGTTTGGGACTCATCATCTGCATCCACTTACTGATGTTCGAAGCCATAAGCGATTGATTCGGGTTCTAGTGATCGGATGCCTTTCGAGCTTGCCTTGTAACCGGAGGGTCCTGGGTACTAACACTTGCCGATGAGTCCCGAACAAGGAGGATGAAACAGTACCTGTCCAGTCCTTCCTAGTAGTTTTCGATGGTTCTGTGATTGATATCAACCCGTGAGGAAAAATTAGAACAGTGAATTTCACTTAATAATAAAAGCTGGTACTTTTATTTCAGTGATCAGTTAGTGAAATCAGATCAAGGTAAATTTCACCATGAATTAATACCAGTAAGAGGACTACTGAGAACCAAGGAGCACTAGGTAGTGTGTGTTTTGTCTTACCTTATGATTCTTCAGCAGTAAATACCTATGACCCACAAGAATTGAGACGAGAACATTCAGACACAAGGTTTAAATCTTATGGTGTGTGAATTTTAACTTCTATCAGTAAATAGGGAATTCTACAAACAAATTGATGGTGTGGCTATGGGCTCATCACTAGGACTAATTCTAACTGACATTTCTCTCGCGAAATTAGAAAATGGACAGTTGAAGGATGTAAGTGGTGAAGTGAAATTCAACTGTCGTTGCGGGGATGAAACAAAGAACATCTTTGACAAATTTAACGATGTAGAGTCTGCAATAAATTTTACTATCGAGAAAGAAGTGCTAGTCTTTCATTACTAGATGTCCTTATGACTAGAAAAGAGGATGGTACTACAAAAAGAAGTGAATATAGAAAAACTACATCAACTGGTCAGGTTACTCAGTTTTTTGGGATCCATGGCCTTGTCATATAAACGCTATCTAATAAAGTGTTTCATCCACAGACAGAGTTCAATCTGATCTGATTAATGCCTTAATGATCAATTCCATACTATAAACGGTTACTCAGCGAAAATGATTTTCCGGAGAAATTCATTACCGACGATAATTAAAACATTGATGGTCAAGTTAAGGAAAGCGTCTGAACCAACTACTTTCGGATACATAGTGTGGATTCCGACAGCTTCAGCAATATGTAACAGACAAACTCGTAAGGTAAGCTTAAGATTAGTCGGAATATAATAGATAACTTTGAAAGCCCTATCAACATCAATTTTATGGTCTGTATCCAAAAGATGAAATAGAACAGAGCCGAGAACAGATGAACTTGTTTGTCCTTTGCTTAACCATGGAGGATGGTGTTCGCGAATCCGACGATAAACATTCCTAATTGTACACCCTATGCAGGTGGCTGCAAAGGAGCGGTCAAATCGGTAGATAAACGCAGAAGGGTCAAAATTAGTCAGTTTATCTTTAACTGCCGAACGTAAAATAGGAACGTTTCAGAAGAGGCAGTGTACTTTAGCGGCAATGAATGTTCTTTTTACCGTATTCTTTAGGCGTTGTAGTATTATTTCACCAAAAAACCAAAAATGTAAGAGATAATCCCCTTTTCGGGACTGTTGGTACTTAGGCTTACCTTGGCTTTGGATCCATATTCTTGTCAACGAATTCCTCTAGATAACCCTTTTCACTCAGTAATTATTTCAAAATATTGAGCTCATAGACCTTCGGTTCCTCTGTGATAACGACGGTGAAATAATAACACAACACTTAAGGATTGAGGTAAGAAGAGCATTCAGCGCCACTGATGTACGTTCTGTCTTTACTACCACCCTTATTTTATGTTCGGGAGTTAAAGATAAACTAATTTTGTGTCTTCTGTGTGTATTTATAGATTAATACAAATTAATACAACATCCTCACAAATTCTATAATCTGAATTTTAATTTGTGGTAAACCTGGTCGAATGTTAAGAAAATATCGTAGCTTCCAAGGTTATATGAATATTCTGACATGACAATGTAGAAAGATGTCTAGGAATAGATGGTATTAGATTGTAGATGGAATAATTATAGATTCTCGGCTAGTGTTTCTACGAAATCCTTATTAAAGGTCAAAGTTTGTCCATTGTACAATTTGGTTACCATTCAAACTCATCAAGACGTAATCCATTATCTGGATAGTTTGAAGACAAAGTATACGGACAAATGGAGGTGGATAATGACCATAGTCAGCTGAATTTTTCAAGTACTGATTGGCAGGAATTTTATGAATTTCATGTTTGATCACGAGCAGTCTTCAGGTAGAGAACTGATGAAAACCAGGGAGTACTGGACAGCTCATTCATCCTTAGTTAATTTGGGAGTCGTTAGCACAGACATCCTTGACCCCCAACAAGATTTTCTAGTTAAAAAGGGAGTCTCTTCAGCATTTAGATACTGGAACGAAATCCAGTGACTCATCTTGTGACCTGAAGGTCCTGGATTCAACTTCCGATGAAGTCATAGGTGTATACTGCTGAATAGCTCCAAACTAGGACAAAACAGTCACCCAGTCCTCCCTGGATTTCAATAGTTCTCCCAATGAAGTCAGTTTGTGGTCTAACTTGAATACCGAACGGGTAAGTTGCTTATAGGGGCGTAGCCTTCACACTGGTAACCTAAACTAGTATACATTTCTTCACATTAAAAACAGACAGGAAATCCTGTCCTAGGTTAACAACCACTGTCCATATCTTCCACCTATAAAATTGTTTTGTCATTAAATCAAAAGGTGACGCCATCACTAAGTTTACTCATAAGTGGTGAAAAACAGCATCTCATTATTTACTGCCTAACAGTCTGCAAATAAAATTTCCCAACCATTGAATTAATTTATTTAATAATATAATTATGGTCAGTGTCGACTGGAAAGTCATTGTATTCAGTCTTGTTTATATCACTGACAATCATTGAATGCTGCCACTAATACCTGCATACAAAAGCAAAAGGCCGCAACCACTTAACAAAGCTGTACCGAGAGGAATTAAAACAGTTGAGAGATAACAATAATCTGCTAATAACTGGCCCCGACAAAGATGCTGGTGTATGGCTGCTGGATCGAAAAGACTACACTGAGAAAATTAACAATGTACTGTCAAATGAAGATAAATTTTCCCAGTCTTCCAATGAAAGAAACAAAACGGAAATGACTGAGAAGCAGCTCACAGATATCTTGAAGAGAATGACGGCCAGTCAACTAATCATTGGTGATATCTATGACCAGATTCGGCCAACAGATTCAATAATACAAAAACTTTATGGTCTACCAAAGATATACAAGGTTGGTCTCCCACTTCGTCCAATTCTGGATATGTCAGGTTCCCCTTACCATTCTATTGCAAAATGGCCAGCAGATATTCTGGAACCTGTAAGGAAACAATTATGCAGGCACTCTATCCGTGACACTTTCCACTTCATCGACTGCATACAAGACCTGAATGTATCTAACAAAATTATGCTGTCCTTCGACACTGGGTCACTTTTTACCAATGTCCCACTCACAGAAACGGTCTGCTTCATATGTAAATATATAGATGAGGACCGTCTCAGT
Source organism: Trichobilharzia szidati (assembly GCA_944472155.2). Lineage (NCBI taxonomy): Eukaryota > Metazoa > Platyhelminthes > Trematoda > Strigeidida > Schistosomatidae > Trichobilharzia > Trichobilharzia szidati. The sequence goes on from OX235272.1 coordinate 92,916,417, forward strand.
ATTGGAGTACCAATAGCATATTTGAAGGAATTACCACTGAGATGCACTCTGAACGTACAGTTCACTTTCAACGACACCATCTACAGACAAAAAGATGGTACTGCAATGGGATCTCCGATGGGTCCACTACTATGAGATCGCTTCGTCGCAAGCCCCTAGAAAAGTCCACTAAAGCCGAGCATTAACAATTTACGACTGTATAAAAGATGCGTAGATGGCATATTCATTATTTGTGACAACAACAATGATGCCAGTCTACTGTTGAAGACATTTAACTATTGCCATCCAGCAATAAAATTCACTCTTGAAATGGGAAACGAATCAAAAATTCTGTTTCTTGATGTGAAACTAACAAGAAGAACTGATAGGACCTTAAGAAGATCGATCCGTAGAAAAGCTACATGGAATGGTCAAATAATAAGCTTCTATAGCTGGTTACTCATTCAACAAAGGCGGAATTTAACTAAATCACTTGCCACCCTCATCCGTCACATCTGTAGTTCCGATGTTCTAGAAACAGAATTAGATCTTTTAAGAGAAATCTTCATCCAACATGGTTACCCACCAAGATTCATTGACAAAAATACCAAACCAAGAATTTGGAGGAATGAAACTTCACTTGGATCGAAAAAGAAACTCTACATGAACTCCGATTTCAAGGGAGATTTAGCAAGCGATATTCTCAAGAGATGGATCACATCATCTCTGAGAACATTCTTTGTAGCAACGCTAAGAATAGTGTTCTCCAGTCGCCCACTGATCTGCAGAAGCCTCAAGAACAAGATCCCGCATCTGACCACTTCTATGTGCATATATCAGTTCACCTGCTGCTGTGGAGCCAGATACATCGGTCGTTCAACGCGCATCCTGTCCAAGAGGACTCAACGACACTATCCAGCATGGTTGCGAAAAGGCAATAGTGGTGCTATAACGGGTGTGATAACTGAACACCTGGTTAACACTGTTCATCCCGTCTCAACAAACGCCTCCTTCAAAGTAATTTACCGATAACAATGTCTCAAAGAGCATTTATTATCCTGACATTACATTGTTCATCTTGTTTAAGGGCTATAAAAGTGGAAAACTAAATTTCCCAACCACAAACTCACAAAGTCAATTCTCAACTCTATATAAAACACTGTTTCATGTGAGATTTCGTTAAAAATTATAATTGTCTTGTAACTAAGGTGCACACAGTCGTAGTCTCATTTTCATTCGGTAAACTTAACGAAATCGACTTTCGATTCAATTGAACCGCCAAAAAATTGAATCTTTCAAATAATGTGTTTATTTTAATGTATTTACTTATGTATGAAGGCTAAATGATAACCTAAGTCATGACAGGACTTCAAATGGCAACCTTTACCATTTGTTCTACGAATTCCATCTGTTAAAGAGGTCATAATTTCACAGCAATCATCCAGTGTTTTGCATAGCGAAGTAACCTGACTATCTGAAGGGGTTCCTATCTGAGCTGGTGAAATGCTTGGTTAGTAGGTCTGAAGTCTGATAATTAGGGTCTTTGTACAACCTAAGGTTTTCATTTCACCTTCAACCATCACTCACTACATCAATATCAGTCACCCAAACCATGCCTACCCTAGATAATCTGAGTAACGATATTTGTTTAATTTTCACCAATGGTGACTAGAAATGTGATCCCTAGTGGCCTCAGGAATAATATTTTGTTGTGTGAAACGATGAATGAAGTGTTGAAATCTCAGCAGGAATACCACTACTCACTAGGAATTGCAGGTACATCCATCTGACGAGTCCCGCGTGGGACGAAATATGCGCCATGGATTCCACTGGTAACAACCATAAACCAGTAAAACCTAAGAAATTGTCCAAACGTCCGTACTAGGAGCCAACAAAGACCGAGTACATCGGTTCAACCTAATCAATCAACCGGAAATACAAATTCACCTAAAGGAGAAAAGAAAAGATTTTCTCTTTTTCTCAAGTGTACAAGTTTCTTTTTTAACATTCACCTTTTTAGAAAAATATTTAGATTTATCATAAATTTCTGTTACAAATGACATATCCTTTACATAGGTGAACAAAAATGAAAATTCTGATTCATTTCCGTTTCGATATGTGCTTGTTCCTTTGAATTTCAGGGTTAACATATAATGTCATAAGTTGATGTTTGCTTTAATTTCCTGTATTCTGTAAAAAATACTCTTTTTTCCCCAAAAAACACGCGTTTTGCAGTTGATAATCTCCTGTAAGTTGATTAGATGACGTCTTATTTGCAAATGAATAAAATGATACTTCCGATACTACTCACATTCCCATTATTATTATTATTATTATTATTATTATTATTATTATTATTATCGCTCCTACTACTAATCACACTACTGCTACAACATCCTTCCCGTGCTGTTTCATTTAAACGTAAAACTCTAGGCTAACATAATATATTATTTAAAATTCCCATTGTCCATTCAGTTGTATGGATGTTAGAAGGAGGCATATGTTGGCTGAACACATTTGACTACCATTCAGTTATTTGTAATTGTATTTATTTTCTGCCTGTATAATTGCTTTCTATAGATATTAAAGGAGTAAAGTTTCAGGTTTGAAGAGTATACAGATTATTGTATTCGTTGTTAACAATTAAGAAGTACTTAGTTAGAGAACCATGGACAATCAAGGAGTGCTGGGTAGTTGTTTCTTCCTAGTTTGAGATTAATCAGAAATACGCACTTATGACCCCACTGTTAAGAATGGTACCCAGGAGCTACAGGTTATGAGGTGAACTCGTTGACTATTCAACCAATGGGATGGAATCCAATAGCCGGCCCATGAACTCTAACTTCTATCAACTGGCGACTGGTAGTTCCACCGCCGGAAAATATTATCGGTGAGTATTTTTTCTGGCACCTGACCACGTGGACTCCACTGTTCATGAATTCTCACTAGAACTCCAAGCAATCACATCCGAAACTAGGACGGAACAACTGTCCATTACTCCCTGGTTTCCAGTAGTTCTCTAGATGATATCACAATTTATGATCATACTTAAATTATAATTGATCTAGTGGTTAGCTGTTGCTTGCTTATTAGCAGCCATTCATCGAATTCAACAGACGTATGTTTGTTCATCTTCTCGATGTTCTGTCATCCGAATGAGGAGTGCAGACGTCCTGCCTCACTTAGAAACTTGAAACCAGTATTCAGTGTCCACTTAATGGACTCAATTGGTGACTCTTTGTTGGCAAATCCCTGTTTGGATATTCCCTATAAGATAATCTGATGGGCAGATAATGAGTCAGAGTTCAACCTGAGATGGAAACGCACTGGGGATGTATATAGACTGAGGTAAAGAGATTCATACGAAAGGAAAAAGAATGCTTTGCTTTCGATTACTTGTCATCATCAAATGACTAACATAAAGGAGAAATTTTGGTCAATATAAATGCACCTGTTCAACATCTATTCGATCAAAAGAAATCAAACAATTTGGTTGTGTTATTACAACTGCCAACAAGTAAATATTCTCTGTATATGTCATTCATAGAATGGATAGTATTCCTTGGTTAAAGAACATATCAGGATATCAGTACACTTGTATACCTTATACTGTTTGTCACATAAGCGACTATCAAATCAGTCTGTGTTTACGTGCGGTAACTATGTGAAGAGGTTTCGTTTTGAGAAGATGGGTAATCAGCGGTAAATTCCAACCGACCGACTGGACAGATAATTACTGGAATATTTTTTGTGAGTACTGATGAGCGGGATGAGCAATGGTTTAATGTCACAGCAGTATTCGTTATGGACACACTTACTAATCAGGTTTGAATCTCACCTTTGGTCAGGAAGTTAAACACGATTTTTTTCCTTCACATTCCCAGTGGGACATAGGGCTTCAAGCTGGAGGCTTGAAGTTTCAGTAGCAGTGTTCATGCCTTGTCAGGTCTTCTCATTCGACTTTTGATTGAATTGAATTAGATAAGGACACTGGATGGTTTGATTTCTTTGTGTGTCTAAATATGAGAGTTCGTTAAGTTGGCTTTTTTGCCCGCACAAACTTCAGTTGAATACTAAGCTCATTCTTCAGTATAACTTCACGAGGAGTAGAAATATGTGGTTTCTCGTGCTTAGTCATCACAATCATTTTGAATTAAATGTTTTGTTTTCAAGTTTGTTCATGAAGTGACTTCAGTAAGAGAATCACAAGAAACCAGGCAGTACCGTACCATTTTGATACTCTTCAGCAGCACGCAGCCATTATCCCTATGTTAGTAGTCGAAAACACTATCTTCAGGTCACGAGGTCAGCCTGTTGACCATTCAGCCCATGAGACAGAATCCAGTAACCTATGCTTTCTAATTTCTGTTAATTCGCGCTAATGTCATCGGCGAGTATTTATCCTCAAACCCGACCCGGTGGACCCCACTGTTCATGACTTCCCACTGGAACTCTAGGCAACGTCATCTTGCAGCCAACCAGTAGCAAGCGTCAAATTAATTTTCAGGAGCTGGTCTATAGGAATTTGATTTGTTTCAAGTTTGACCACGGAGTAATATCATCTGGACAACCACCAGAAACCAATAGGGAGTACTAGAAGATTGTTTCTTCCCAACAAGGGACTCATCACCAGTACGCATCCGCTGAGGTTCGAACACAGGACCCTGTAGCTACAAGGCACGCTTGTAGACCATTCAGCCAGTGGGATTCGACTCAGTAGACTTCGACCAATTCGTGATTTTAGCGCCACAGGTACCAGCCACTGTGATCGACAAGTATTTGTCCTCACGCCTGTCTTGATGGACCCAACTGTTCACAAATTTTCACCCGAACTTCATCTTTTAGTCAGCTGGTGATCTAACTGAAGATCGATTAAATCCCTGTAAGTCATCATGTGAAAATCCGAGGTTCACTAGTGTGACTGGATGCAGTGTGAAGTTTCTCGAATTCATTTAAACTTGACGGTATGTGTTTTTCTCTCCGAGACTCTAGCTATCAATAGGCATCCGAAACATGAAAAGATAAAAACAACTAAATTAAGGCATGTATAGCACAGAATGAGAAATGTTTTCATTATAAACATTAACAAACGCATTTAATAAAAACAAACAAGACTGATTGTAACAGAGGTCTGATAATGAGTAGATACAACTACTGCAGAAACGTTTGTTCAGAGTTAACCTGAGTATTCGACAGAATATTGTTATTTGACTTTGTTAATTGATTGGTGTACACTCAGTGATTTCATCCATTTAAAACTGATCTCTTGTTTAAGTCAAATAATCTTCAACCACTCATGTGGCCCAAGGTTCGATCCCTGCCTGATGCATTCCCAAACCCCGTTAAGCCGGTAGTAAGGCCGGTAAAGAAGGAAGGATGGGCATGAGGCTAGCAATCCCACCCTGTAGAAATAAGTAAGACCACTGCTACCGAAACTTGAAAGCTCTAGCTTGAAGCCCTATGTTCCCCTGGGAACGTAAAGGAATAAAACATTTTGAAAAAACCTTCTTTTTTGAATGTCAACAAAACGATAAGACGAAGTAGTTTATCTAACACGTGCAATCTATTTTGCGCAAGACATTTTGAACATTCTTATCAAACACGTACTTGTCATACACATTTATATAAAGTTAACTGATCATATAGATCAAAGTTGAACTGATGATATAGGTCAAAATGCTTATTTAGAAGTCAAAATCACAGATAAGAGGTAAGTAAGTAAAATGGCGGAGGGCGGGGGGGGGGCTGTGGAAATATTATCATGTAAATAAACCTTAGTTTTAAAATTGGATTATCAAGTCAGGTTCCGCGTAATGCCAAAATTAGTTTTTCAACACACATAAAACATGTTTAAACCTCTTTTTATGACTAAGGCCTCAGCAGACACATTTATATGACCCAAACATGTTTTATATACGGGTCTACAGGCAGTATTCAAATCAATATTATGACCTATTTGTGAGAAATGATGTTGGGCACGTATTTTGCCGGGTCAGTTGAGTTGGATTATTTCATTTGGTCTTGTAGCCAGTTTGGCATGTACTCTGTAGCCCTAACCTGCAAAAATATCAACGGGTCCTCCATATATTTACATGATACCACACACACACACACATACAAATTGGTAAACACAGTGGGATGTGTGACACTATCGTTCACATGCTGTCGATATTGACAGGATGACATAGGCATAATTTTCCTTATAAAAATGATCTTCTATGCATAGTGAGTTCTATAGAGTGCCACTTTAAGTCTTTGTTTAGTGACTAGACTTTGGGAATCACCCTTGAACAGTAAAGTTAGACAAACATCCCATAGTCATCTGTTTACAGTAGAGTTTATCATCCAGCACTGTAGTGTTGTCAAGTATGCTGTCGTTTCTGTTGTCACTTTAATTGGTTCACAAGTAACCAAGTCGAAATTCAGGGGATTGATATGGCATAAATTCCCATGAAAAACTACATATACTTACTTCTTGAGATGGTTTGCTGAATACTATGTGGTTAATCTATAATTGGAAGGTTTGCCATCTCAACTTATATCTCTGTCAAGACGCTTACCTTCTGAGCTATAAATGTTCACCGCCTTTTTTCAATGTGAATGCTGCATCTTCTAGTTTTTGCAAACACTGTCTGAGTAAGTAAGCTACTGCTGATTATTAGATAGATTGCCAAAGTTGAGAGGATACTTTATTAACTTTCTTCGAATGCATTCATAAATCAATATAGCTGCTGATCTCTAATTCACATGAAACCTAATCTTCTGAGAATAGAGTACGTATCTGATCATGATGTTTTCTAGTTCATAGCGGCCATTTTGGGACTCATCGACTGCAAACACCTGCATCCTAAGTGACCGACGTCATCGCCAATGAGACATGAAACCAGTAATCATCATTTCGCATCATTGCTATTTGGCTTATATGTGGCGTGAATAAAATGTCTGAGTAACAATGGAATATAGGCTAGAGATATCCAGATTACTAACACTTGTGTCTTACTGGAAAAAAGTATCCAACTGTATGTTTAACGATCGTCACACTGAATAATGTCATCATACTCACGGAAGCTCTCTTAAGTATTGCAGGTGAACACTAACTGTTCAAATCAAATCAGAGTTGAGTTATACGGAAATTAGGCAGATGAATTGTAACGAACCAGTCAATGAGAGGTATTTATAACAAACTAATACCACCGAGTGTTGTGAATTTTGTTTTATTCAGATTTATGGCATTTAATTGTCGCTCAGCTTTTACCAGGTCATGACTACCAGCCAGTGCCATCGGCAAGTATTTATCATGAAACCTGACATGTTGTGTCCCACTAGTCATGTCCTCTCATTAGAACCCCAGGAAATTTCGTCCTGTAACCAGTCACTAGCGAGTATCAGATTAATTTTCAAGGGTTACTTTGTGGGGATTTGATTTGTTTCAAGTATAGTCACCGATTGATATCAGTCAGAGAACCATTGAGAACCTGGGAGTACTGGACGTCTGTTTCCTGCTAGGTTAGGATCATTCGCGAACTGGTAGCAGTTAGGATTCATGGGACATTGGATCAAGTCCCAATGTATGAATGGTCTAAGAACTTATCTCGTAACTGGAAGGTCCTGAGTTCGACCCCCAGGGAATGCTTGCTGCTGCATGCGACAGTACTCATTACCTGGCATTATTGCATGAACTTTAACCAGATGTAAGTTATTTTTTTTATTTTGATTTACAGCTTGATTCCACACCGTATTTTCAGTACAAGTATGGAATTTTCAGCATGGATATCGGTAGCCCAAATTCAGGCCGACCATAGATATCGGGTGTGCGCCGGCAGGGGATCGAACCCCGGACCATGTGCATGGTCGGCGAGAGTCCTAACCACTGTGCCACCGACGCACAGGATGGTGAGCATTTCTAGGGAAGTATGAAATGACCTGCATTACGTAACGGTGATATATGTGCTTTATGCGTCAGTGGCACAGCGGTAGGATGCTCACCGAACACGCCACATGTAGATCAGGGTTCGACCCCCGACTGACGTACTCCTTTACCTCGCTAGGCCAGTAATAAGGCTGGTAAAGAAGGAAGGTTAGGCATGAGGCTAGTAACCCCATCCCGTAAAAATAAACACAACTGCTACTGAGACTTCAAGCCTCTAGCTCGGAGCCCTATGTTCCCCTGGGAACGTAAAAGAATAAAAAAATATGTGCCCATTAGTTTCTACTTGTTCACAAATTACAGTGTTAACTGTTACCTGGCTAAGCACGTTTTTCCTCTCCATTTTCATGGTGGTCTTCAAGAATGAATAGAAAATTCCCGTATTACGTCACAAAAAAGGACATAACAGTGAAGAAAAATTTCTTCCAGACAAATCATTTTTAAACTTCATACATTCGTCTTTTTATTCAATAGAGTATCAATAAAACTAGTCAAAAATTAGTAATTATGTTCTATAAAAAGTTTTACGTGGGATATATATATATATATATATATATATATGAGGGGTTTAATCTAGAAGGGAATGTGCAAGTGCAGATTAAAAGTAGGAAGTGGGTGTAGCGTAATAATTGTAAAAAGAGATCTAACCAGTCTGAACTGGAGAAAAGTGAGGGTGTTAAACAGGTCATAGTAAGGTGATTAAGTGTATGTAATGCATTTGAATGCAGAAGTACAGTTTCAGATAGCTTTTCTAGCTTTCGTTATAATGAAGTGACATTCAATAGTGAGTTGTTGAAAAATGAATATTAAATCGGTTTCAGGCTAACAGTTGAAAAAGAAATCTGAGACTCACTAGTGATTGATAATAGGATAAAGTTAACTGGAGTTCTAATGAGAAGTCGTGATCTCTACGGTTCACTGGGTGGGTTGTGAAGACAAAATACTCGCCGTTGACATTAGATAGTGGTGGCGCTATATATCGGAAATTTGACAGAAGTTAGATTCCGTCCCATTGACTAAATGGTCAGTGAACTCGCCCCGTAACCTATAGGCCCTGTGGGTGATCTTTAACGGTGGAGTCGTAGGTGGATACTGCTAAGTAGTTATAAACTACGAAGACACATGTATCTAATACTCCCTCGTTTTCAATGGTTCTCTAACTGATCTCAGTTCGCGAACAAACTTGAAAATTGAATTGTGTTGAATGAATTCTCCTTGTATATTGAGTGGCCAATGTTGAATATTTGTTCACTTATTGATTCACTTCTTATTGATGCACTGTTACCTTTCTGTAGCCAAGCGGGATAAGGTTCTCTGACACTTTTAGATAACACACGCATCAAACGATAGAAAAGTAACAATGCTATAAATGAACAAATATTTAACACTGGTCACTCAGTATGCAAGAAGGTTTCATTTAAAGATATCTATAAGAACAAAAGAAGCCTCCCGAAATCGGTGTGTTTCCGTATACTTCGCATTACCGAGACCTTAGCATTTCGGTTGGAAAGCCTTGATTTATGTACAGTGGAGTAGTTGTTTCGTTTTAAACTGAGACTCCTCACGAAATTTACTTATGAATCACTCAAATTTCTACACAAACTCAGTACCTGAATTTCAGACAAGTTCTTAATACCTACGAAACAAATTTCTGTATTTACTGGTCACTTAGGTGTAACTCACTGAAGAGTGGCGAAAGCACCAGTTACCCTGTGAGCGCTCAGTTAGCCATTTAGGGGGAACAGGTAAATGACACTATATTCATGAAAAATATGCTTAATGAAGTGTTATGAAATTAAAAGTGATTCCATTGTGGATAAATGTTACTCTCAAAAAATCACACTGTGTTATACATTAATATTTACTGATGACCACGTTCCAAGCACCCAAATAACTTTCTTGCTTCATTTATATACATGAGTAAAGATTGGTGATTAGACATTTGAATAAAATCAATATAAGATAAAGTACATTCAGAAATAAGATGTTTCTATGGTAAAAATAAGTAACTTGTTGGAATGTTGTAATGTGAATTGAAATACATTTTAACAATATTTATTATCCTCTGATTTGACTAGTGGTAATAATATCTTCCATATCTCTGGTATTATTTGCGTTGAGTCACATCTGTTGCATGTGTTGGGTGTAGACTCAATGAACCAGGCAGGATTCAGTAATCGATCTCTCTTTCCACCTACCTTTATTACTTTTAAGAATTTTGACTCTGTCCCACCTTGTTCTGTGGTTGTGTGTTAATGCATGCAGTGCTGTTGCTGAGTTTTTTTTCTAAATTACTCCTCTTCGTGGTGTCAGTCATTCTAACCTTAGCTAAATTCTCATGTTCTGATAATCTCAGTACTCCCGATCTACTAGTCTGACTTATGTAGTTGACCACAGTGCCCAAGTTTTATCCTTATATCACTATTAAACGAGATGTCTCATAAGTTTTATATTAGTTTGGGGAAAGAATAAGGTTAGGTTTAGGCTACAGACAGATTAGGGTTATGTTAGCCCGCTTAGGAAGATATTACGGTTAGGGTTAGAAAACCAAATTAACCTTTCATTGATATAACTCTTTCTAAGGTCATTGATGCGTCCACATCTGTTTTGTACCTAAAGTTTAACACCACACAAGTGGATCAACCAGGAATCGAACCTGAACTCACTGGGTGGGTAGATGACGAGCACTCTACCATTGAACCACCGACGCTATGCCTTAATTACTTTTCATTGTCATTTACGTGGTATACCTTGAATTCTTTAGCCAAATCAAAATTTAAAAAAAAAGAAATGTTAAAAAAAAGAAGAAAATAAATAATCAAATAATTAGCTGAGGTTATATGACAGATAAACTAGCCACCTGATTGGTTAATTGTCTGATTGGTTAATTGATTGATTGATTGATTTTAACAGTTGGTTGTAAAATGTCAACTCTAATTGCATAATTAGTTGACAGTATTTTATATATTAGAAATGTCCACATTTTTATCAAGTCAGGTATCCTTTAACTATGCTGTAAATAAAAATTGGCTTACCAATTAAATGTGAACTGATGTCATTTGAAAAGAAATAGAAAATATATCAGGAGGTATTAAGTGAACAACTGTTTTGGTGCTAATTTAAACTTTTCAAGTTATATTCACTATGATTCATACAAAAAAGGATAAGATACATTAGCTGGCAGCAGTGCAATATATGACGAGTTAGAGGAAGTTAGAATTCATGGGACATTGAATTTTGTCCCAGTGGCTTAATAGGCAGTTGGCTCACCTCATAATCTAAAGTTTCTCGGTTTGATCCTTAACAGTGGCGTCTCATAGGTACTGTTGAACACTTCCAAAATAGGACGAAACAACTGTCTAGTGCTCCCTGCTAGTTTTCAGTGATATCCGTAATTCTTCGGAACAACGTCCATTGATCTGCAGAAACCTTAAGGACAAGATCTCACGTCTGGCCACTTCGGTGTGTATATATCAGTTCACCTGTTGCTGTGGTTGTTTGACGCGTATTCTGTCCAAAAGGGTTGAAGAACACTTATCCCGCATAGCTACAAAAAGGTAATAGTGACTCAATAAGGAGTGCGATAATCGAACATCTCGTCAACACTGGTCATTCCATCTCAACAAACTCCTCCTTCAAAGTAATCTACAAAGTGAAGAATAACCTACCAAATGCAATACGCTTTCGTCTCCTTTATATTGCTGAAGCCTTAACCATTCAGTTGGAGAAACTAGAGTTATGTATACAAAAGAAAATCATCCAACCACTTCTACTATCATGGTAACAACTGTGTTGACTTCTACTGACTTGATGATTGTGTACTTGTTTTTTTCTAACTCATAACATTTGTAATTTTAGGACTCTTACATAATTCCATGTTTTCCTTTGTTTCTATGTGCATCCTAATTACAACTCACTCATTAAACTATTCATCTTATTACGTAACTTTACTACGCTTACTCAACTTCTCTTATGTGTTGATTAACATTAATAACTGTGGTTTTTTGACAATGCATCACCACTACCCTCTTACCAGTCTTGACTCCCTAGTTGCAATCTGATTATTCATCACACTCTTGAAATGTCCTGACAACAATAACCCTAACTTTTTTTTATTCTTATCGGACAAACCTGATGTACACACATACAAAAATAAGTATATATAATTACGATTGTACAGCTAAGTGAATGAATTCACCTCTGAAAAGAGACCCTTCACTGTTCGTTGTTTTGTTTTCACTAATGTCTCGATGGGAATTATTCCTGAATATCTGTAATTGATGTGTGCCTCGTGACAAATTGGATACGCATCGAAGGTACTGGTGAGGACTGTGCTATATATATATGTTCTTTTACGTTCCCAGTGGAACATAGGGCTTCAAGCTAGAGCTTTGATGTTTCGGTAGCAGTGGTGTTTATTTTTACTGGATGGGGTTGCTAGCCTCATGCCCAACCTTCCCTCTTTACCAGTCTTATTGCTGGCTTAGCGAGGTAAAGGAGCACCTCATTGGCCCCAGATTGAACCCTGAACAACATTTATTTTTTATTTTTTCATTTTTATTTACAGCTTGATTCCACACCGTATTTTCAGTACAAGTGTGGAATTTTCAGCATGGATATCGTAGCCCAAATTTTGCAGGCCGACCATAGATATCGGGTGTGCGCCGGCAGGGGATCGAACCCCGGACCATGTGCATGGTCGGCGAGAGTCCTAACCACTGTGCCACCGACGCATGAGGCGTGGTTGGTGAGCATTCTACCGCTATGTCACAGAACCACTCATTAATGTCTGTTAATTTCGGACTCATGCGCTATCTGTAAGAGAACACACAATCTAGAGAGAATTCGCTTCTCGATCACCTACTGATCAATTGTTTTGACTGGACGTCTATTTCAGTTAGCATTCATTCTTGTATATTGCCTTTCAGACTATGGCATCTCAAACTGACACACTTTCTCCGTAAAATTCCACATTAATTCGTCCACTTTTATCGGAGAATAGTTAAAATGATCTATATTTTCCCATTCCTTAGCGTTTCGAGTAGAATGTAGGACTTTAGGCTCCAGTCTTGTAGTTTTAGGAGCGGTACTGTTGTTGTTGAAAGCTTCACGTCCAACCTTCCTTCTTTACTGACTGGATGAGGTTTAGTAGGGAGCTGGCTAGGAATCGAACCTAGACTAAGTGCGTGGTTGGTCAGCATTCCATCACTTAACTACTGATGTAATCAAAATGCTAAAGCCGTCGAATTCCACACTCAATGTCACTGTTTTCAGTTTTGAAAGGACACTGATTTCCATAAAAATTTACGTACACTTTAACAATCAGTATCCATAATCAGAGAATTGTTTAAATGAATTATTTTTCAGTCAGACAACTTTTGACTGCTAGAAAACAACTGAATGCTTCTCATTAGTTCTCATTGCCTCTCTACATTTATTTTCTTTTGAATTAAAATTAGTCAGTTGTCTAAAAAATAATTCGTAAAATAAGTTAAAAAAACTCAAAATTTCAAGGTCGTCTTTATGAAAAAAAGGGAAATAAGTTGGATAGACATTAAAAATCAGAGAGCACTGAATAGCACTTTCCTCTAAGACTGATTTTAGTTAGAGAACCATGAGAAACAAACAGGGAGTACTGAAGAGCTGTTTCGTCCCAATTTGAGACTCTTCGGAAGCGCACGTATACCTGTGACTACACGGGTTGGGATGGAACCCATGATCTTCAGATTACGAGGTGAGCCAGTTGGTCATTTAATCACTGGGATAGAATTCAATGTTGCATGAATTCTAGCTTTTGTCAGTTTGCTATACATAGAGCGCTAACACTAGTTAGTGTCTTTGGAGAGTATTTGTTCTCACAACCGAATTGGTGGAACCAAGTGGTCATGACTTACCACTATAGCTTCGCGTAACTTGATCCTGTATTTAGTTACTAGTGAGTACTAGACGACTAATTTTCTTGAACGATTTTGTATTACGTATATGATTTGCGATAGTACAGCTAAGAAACTGAATTCGCCGCCGAAAACAGACTTTTCGCTGAACTACATATTTTGTTTTCATTAAAGCCTGGATGGGGATTATTCATGAATTAATATTAAATAATCTCCAACGGAATCCAATTTATGACTTGAATGTAAATGAATTCATGAGACACGCACATATATATTGCACGCAGACATGCACAAACACACATGTACACCCAAGCAATACGTGACAATATTCAAGCGAGTTTCATTCATTTTTTATAAGGAAAAATTAAAGAGGTCAATATGTCAATTTTTGGTACTTTATGATTATTTGTTTTGTTGTTGATTTTTTCAGGCTTCTAAAAATGCCTTTTTCCTGTATTCCAACTGGTTTTATGTACAAAATAGAATGAAACCATTAGTCCTACTGTTTTGTTGTCATGTCAACAGTTTTAGTAAATTACTAAATAAATAGTTAAATTGTTAGCAATTAAAAAGACAACTTAATGATTTTCACATTATTGATACACATAGAGCTTTATGAGCTTCAGCATAACATAACTGTGGAATTATATTTTGTGTATTTACAGTAATTAAGCAAGAAAATGTGATGGTCAATACTTTTTTGGTTGTTTTTGTTGTTGTTATGGGGCAATACATAATGATTTCACCGGTCTTAACATTCTCTCCTACGGCAGAACACACAGTCAGCCCAGTAAATTAAACTAGATGGTGGATTTGTAGTGAATTGCAATAGATTTGAATAAGGCATTTAGAAGACAAATTTCGCGAGATGATATCATTTCGTAGTTTCTTTACAGCCGCTTTACAACTAACATGGTTAACAATAATAAAATAAAGCTCATGACAATTACTCAGTTATATAAAAAACAAAAGTACATACTAATGACCAGTCATATTTAGATAGGTCATGTTGTCCATGGTAGGCGAATATTGAAGTCTATTGTCTTTTGTACACACAGTTTAGGCTGTATGTGCTTCCATCACCTTTAATAACCAACCTTGAATTAGAGTTATGTGATGAAATAATTGTGAAACAGTCATTAATATTGACTTTGTGACCTGACATCAATAAGTGTTTTGCAATGGATGATGCTGGATTTCTATTCAGATTACTCGCATTGGGATTTTCTATATGATTTAGTAGTCATTTTGGAACATGTTCTTTTCGACCGAGACATCGGAACATTCTGTTGGTTCTGTCTATATATAGGTGTCACCGCAACTGCAGGTGAACTTGTAGATACAGTTTGAAGTAGAGTCCACAGAATTTCGTCCTTTAATCGTAGGTACAGGGATCGAAAATGTTCGGCATGTGAGAAGAAGAGATGTGGCGTAGAATGTGCGTTTGATGGCTGACCGAAGTCTTTGAGCTAGCTGTCAACTGCATAATCTGGTCGCCCTTGAATGGTAGGTTTATAAAGATAGCTTTCTTTAGTACAGAAGCTGTTTTAATTGCAATAGAGTCAATGACGGATTTTGTACATAGTATGGAAATTTTCCCTGGAATACTCCTGGTGTTCCCCATCGGGGTAAGGTCACAGTATCTATCTAGCGTGTTCGACTAAATTCAAGAAAGTCTATTTATATATCACTCGCAGGCCTATTGTATACACTGTCAGGATATCAGAAGTAGGGTGAAAAATATGGTTTTCAGTCAACCTGTAAATGATATCGTTCGCTGAATGGAATTGTCCATATGATTTATTTCACTTTACAGGAGTAAGATAACCCTGTCCGACTATTATCATCCACGATGATATTCCTAACTGTGGTGGACTGGACTACGCAGAAAACTGTGCATAGGGGGGGGGGTGAAAAGACAGGAATACGCTGGACCACCGATAAGATCGGTCGGTCGGTCGGTTATCGACATAGAACTTTGCACATATGTGCGGCAGTTCAAGTCGCCACAATCTATGTAGCACGCAGAGCAAGAGAAGGAAGTAGAAGAAATGCATAATATAGACAGTAAACAGAGGTGTCAGACAAAGGAATAGTAATAACGGAGAACAAAACAGTTTAATTGGAAATCATAAGTCACAAGGAGTGGATGCATCTGCGCCACTGAGAACGATTTTGAGCCATGTCACCAATTGTTTCCAACCATTGGTTTTTACCGTCCCGATGACCCCAACCAGGAAGTCTACATCTTCCTACCTGGCTTAGATTAACTGTTGTGGATTTCATTGATTGGTGCCATGTTTTGGTTTGACCGCCGCTAGCTCTTTTCCAGCCTGACCCTATATCAGCTAACATTGCCCGTCGAGGAAGGCGATGACTAGGCATACGTAGCACATGTCCTAACCATCTCAGTCGAAGTAATTTCACAGTCTCGTCGATTGATTTCCCCGCCTTACCTAGTACTCGACGCCTAACCTCAATATTGCTCACCTTATTATACCACTTCACGCGGGAGATGGAACGCAGACACCTATGATCGAAGACAGCTAATCTTTTCATGTCGTCTGCTCTCAATGGCCAGGTCTCACAGCCATAAAGGAGGACGGAGCGGACTGTTGAGCAGTACACACACCCTTTGGTCGATAGTCGGATATCACGTCTACGCCAGAGACGGCGAAAACTGGCGAATGCGAACCTAGCCCTCTGTATTCGTGCTGAAATTTCGTCGGAGATCAACCCGTTGGGGCTGATGGTACTTCCCAAGTAATTGAAGCGGTCAACGTGTTCTACCACTTCACTTCCTATTTCTAATCTAGGGGTCGATGAAGTCCAATCCTGCAGCATCATCTTACATTTTATAGGGGCAAATCGCATGCCAAACATGCGGAGATTGTTGCTCAGGGTGTTCAGTAGACTCTGCATTTTGTCAGAGTCCTCGCCTAGAAGGACTATATCGTCCGCATATTCTAAGTCAACGAGATTCTTCCCTGGTAGCAAGTCAATCCCTGAGTCGCTGAAGTGAGTTAGGGTTAAGTCCATTAGTACCTCTATGATGAAATTGAATAGGAATGGGGATAATGGGCATCCTTGACGGACACCACTAGTCGTCACCACTTCAGATGACAACTCGCCATAAGCCCTCACCTGGCTG